>JARQST010000572.1:446309-510852 GCA_030142225.1 Pachycephus smyrnensis
TGGTGTGTCGTGGAACGGGCGCGGCCCGCCCCCCCCCCCCCCCCCGGATGGCGTTACGGTTTACGAGGCGAACTCTCAGGGTGGCTTTGAACGTCGGTGGTGGCTGAAACGGTAGCGATGGTAGAAGTGCCTCCAAAGAGGGATAGGAGGACGAGGAGGGGATGAAGGAATGGAAAGGAAAGGCGGCGTGAGAATTATTCATAAACGTAGGCCGTCCGGGCTGAGGGGGTGGTTTTCGCACTCGGCTCTATACTCGAGTTGGGTCGCTGAATTCTACCGAATACGCCTGGCTCGTCCTCGCATAATAAACACATAACAGTAATCCTTAAAACAATAATTAGCTCCCGTGAACCTCGTTCTGGCCACCCCCGAAGGACCAACCACCCCCTTCCTCTGATTCTAGCCTAGTCGGGAGGGGTAGAAGATACTCAGGGGTATTACTCGGCCGATTTCTTCGAATTAATACCACCCCTTTTATACTCTTAACCTTAGAGGGTGTATACCCCACCCCTCTTACGGTGTCCTCGGAAAGTGCAATCTAGGGGTAGCAAGGTTACATCGAGTCAGGGTGCATTTTGGTTTTGAATGCATTAGGCGACAGGTTGCCCAGAATCCTGGAAGGATTCCGCCAAGTCTTGAAGCGAGTATATAGGATTGAGACTGTGAATAAAAGTAGGAATAAGAAGCAGGGTATTATAAGGGTGAGTGGGTGGTTTAACGAGAGGGTGGCGACGAAGGGGCGTGCAAAGTGGTAATAGTTTTAATCCGGTGTCTTGGAGTCAGGATTTGGTGGCGCGGCAGTTAGTGGCTGGTAAGTGGCGAAGCCAGTTCGCGCTCTGATATCATAATCCGAATAATCGCCATTATTGCCGCCATTTGCTTAATCCGAGCTACGGTATGGTCGGAGGAAGCTACCAAGGCGCCATACTTAATACACCAAGTCAAAAGAATTTCCTAAAAATAGAAGTTTCGTCAAACGAAAAATTCTTCGATTTACATCCATATTTTTTACAATTTTCACAGCTCTAATATTCACTAGATAATTTATATGAAATTGCTTTTTTTATCAAACGTATTCATCACGCCATTACCTCAAAGTATTATCATCTCTTGCCAAAGAATTTCCTAACTCTAACAGTATTGTGGCGAGCAGGAATTCGCCATTTTAGAATTTCTTCAACAGACCAAAATCTCGTAAAGACGCGTAAACGGTGACTTTTGAAGGCAAAGTGGTATGAGGTGCAAAGAAAAAAAAAATAAAAAAAGATAGCTGCGACCTCTCCGCGTAGCGCAATGTTTCCGTTTAAACGGTAGGTACGGCGTCTCTTGGACTACGCGGGAGGGTGGAAAAGAGAAAAAGGGGGTAAAAGGAAAGAGACATTAAATCCCCGAGATTTGTTCTAATGGCCGCAACTTGCTTACAAACTATTCGCGTTTCCACTCCCCGGGTGTGGTTTGTGTCTACGTGCGATTGTATAAATTTGGTCGAGCGTGCTCGACCGGTGGAGCAGAGAACGGGCCTTGGGGCCGGGCTCGTTGCTAAAATACAAAAACTCCCTGCTAAATCTCACCCTTAAACTTTGCCACTTTAACCCGAGAAATATGTTTATTTATTGTGTCGCCGTAGAGCATAGCCAAAGTTTGTGGACATGCCAGTTTCTTATACATGCAATATATGTGTATACGGTAACGTATTTGCCAGTAGAAAGATAGCTTTTGGATTCTAGAGAAACAAGGGCCTGGCCTGGCCTGTCTGTAGGATTTTGGTTAGGGGATGATAGAGACATTTTCTTGATAATCAGTTGAGAAGTAAAGACAGCAGTTCGCGGGTGACGGCAGTGGCACGCCGTGCGGTTATCTCTAATAAGGCTTCTAATTACGTGACATTATAATTACCTGAAAGATTAGATCCTGGGAAGAAGGGTGGGCAGAGGGGTGGTTGGGCGTTCGTGGGCGGCGGCGGTGGTACGAAACGTCAGAAGGGGTAGGTAATGTGGAAGATAGTCGGTGGCATGTGTTGTTGATGAGGCGGTTAGTATTCAGCGGTGCGTTCAGCCCAGGACTTTTGAAAACTAACTAAGTAAAGCCACCTTAATTCCATAAGAGGGAGACGTAGGGGTTTCGGTATTATTATAACACCCTCTTAATTACCGGATATTAGGAGGGGTGAGAATAGCCGAGTGCTTTGCCAATTGCGATATCGCATTGGGTACTGGGTCACTTTTATCTACGACTTCAAATACCTTATGATATTCTTATCACGATTGACCTTGACCCATGGTATAATACTCACATGCATGTTATAACGTCCTTGCCACCCTCGAAAGCGCCGTCCTTACCCCATCTTCTTGGCAGTTCGACAAGTACCAGTCCTAAATTACCCCAAAGTACCAATTGGGTCAGTGTCTCATTAATCAACAGATTGGTGATCTCGAATATGGGCGGATCGGTAAGCAGCAGTGTCTGAAACATTAAAGAAAAAAAATTACATAAAAATAAAAAAATAATGATTCTATCGTGCTAGACGTTGGGGGGATGACGCTAATGATTTTTAATCGACACCTGGTGAACGTATGCACTTCGGCAGGATCAATTATTCATACAGATCTGTTAGACAAAGGCAGGAGACTCGAAGGAGGATGGGAAACAAAAACGCCAATTAGGCGATAAAATATGCAGAGGGGTTTTGAGAGCTCGTTTCGAAGTTGGGGGATGAACGTGAGCGCACGACTTCACGTTGAGGAACGTCCTGAAGGGATGGCGGATATGTGCGAGGGCATAGGAGGTCCTCTAGCACTGCTGTGGCAACGATATCATAGAAGGTTCTTCGCCAAGGCAGAGAGATGGCGGATGGGCGTCAGCGTGAGAGGGAGTTTGGCTTCTTGGAAGTTCGCGAAGATCTTAGACGTAGATATGTAGATATGGCGTGCCTAGCTACCGTGACACATAAAATAACCGCTCAATTATTCACTAAGAGCGAGTCGAGTGAGCCGAGAGTGCGATGCAGCCCCTTTCACCAGAATCAGATTAGGGGTTGTGTCTTTATACTTCTGTCTTTGAGTGAATCTTACATCTCGGTTTGAAGCTCTTAAATTGAGGTTAGAATTTAGTGGTTAAAAAAAAACATTAAAGTATGTAGAATCTACAGGGGTTATCCAAAAAAAATTTATTCCTTATTCGAATCATACGGGAAGCATATACAGACTGGGGTTGAGGATATTTGAGGGGTTCCTAAGAACCACCGTCAGAGGGCAAAATCTTTGGTAGAACCTTTCATGTAAATTATAAATTCATTATTACTCGGTTCGATAAGCATGTCGGAGGATTTTTCGGCTGACCGCTTGAATTCGCGAGTCTCAAACGAGATTTCGTATAGCTTCTCCCTTAAGGGTGGTAAAAGGGGGGTAAAGGTAGTCTTCAACTTCATACAGAGTAATATCTCCATCCCCTTTTGACTATATAGGGGGGACCGAGACGTCTATTGATTAAAAAACTTTATAATACGATCTCATCCCTTATTTGCTTTCTGTTTTGATTTTTATTGTTCCGTGGGACATGGGGTGGCTCGTTCGCGGCCGAGTCGACGGGGTTCATCCGATATTTAATTTCGAAGGAATTCCCGTGACGGAGTTCGCCAACTAAGTTCCTGGTGAAACACCCGTGCGACACGAACAGGTGGAGTATCGGCGTATCAAGGGGCAATTACTTTCTAGCCCGGGGGGTTGGTTTCCTACCGGTGGAAAGAAAATGCCGAGTGTATGACAGAGAGGGATAAAAAGACGAAAAAAAAAATGGAAAATTATGAGGAAAGGAGCAATCTTTACTTCCATCCCAGGTGGGTATACATATATCCAGAGTCCTGAACGAGGATCCTGGTAAGAGAGCTCGTTATTGAGAAAATTGAGCATCTTCAGCAGAAAACCTCAGCAGCATCCATTTTGATTTCACAGATGGTACAACCACCATGCTTGTATTTTTCTCATCTTCGACATTCTCCACTTCACATCTTCACCCTCTGTCTACCCACGTCTGTTACCCAGTATCCCAACTTCTGGAGTGCTCCAAGGTATTTTTGATTTGCATCCTCTTCTAGTAATTATCAAATGCCAAGGGCACTCCTGGGTCGCCGATCACCTCCTACAGGAATAGTGATCGATTCCTCAACCTAATCTAACTCAATCGGGAATCGACGGCGTGGCGATATTGCTATTTAATCTTGTTAGGATTTTAATTTATCACGATGGCACCCATGATGGTCCGCCATTGAATTCCGATGGAGGTATCCTAGTGAAGATGAATAGTGTTCTGGTACATAAAGTCGATCTCATCCCGGATACCAGGAAGTGCGGTATGCTGATGATGATACAGATAAGAAATATATCGACACTGACACTATCTTGCTAAAAAGAAAAGAATCTTGAGGAATTGTAGAAGACGATGCACAAGGAGTAAAACAAGACGAAATAATCTTAGAGAAAGGCAGACGCGGATGGGATGGGATGAGAATGTGGCGCTAGTGTCGAGATCCGTTCGTTGGGGTTTCGACGTGGACAAATAAAGTTTGTACGGTTAAAAGTTCTCCCCTCATTAAGAGGAAGTCCCCAGGGCCGTAGCAAGAGAGTACTAAGTGCCACGTCTCACTGCTAGGAACACATTTATTAACAGGAGTCGACCTCATCCTCCATAGCGGGGCCTCCAACCCTCATTCACTTTGGTAGCTGTCTGCTGTCTTGTCCTACTGGCTATACGCGGGGGAGGTGCAGGGGTGGTAAAATGGTGGCAAGAGGGTGGCTGCCTCGGGAAAAAGAAAAAAGACATCACATTGTCGACGCCTTATTAATCCGGAGGCAGAGGGGCTTTGAAGAAATTAAAAGAACAGAGAGTATAATGTGAATACATCCATTCTACCGAAGTACCCGAGCTTCTAGCTGGCAGCCACCGCCATCCGAAAGAACCATTACCATTCTCCGCCTTCGTGCTGGCTAAGTACCAGACAGATAGACATCTTGAGCCTTGTCACGCTTTTTAAAATCCAATGTATACTGTACAGCCGGAGCTTCTCCGGGAGTCTTTCATTTTTAATGCCGCCTGTGGATTATATAACACCTTATGATTTTACGCAATTTTTTGACCCTATTCTTTTAATTGTAATTTTCTCCTTTTCTTAGGTATTGGATATCGTATCGTACTTTCAATAAAACAAATATTTAGGTCCAGTAGACCAGTAGTTTCTTGTTAGACAATATTAATTGTTTAATTAGTTAACAAATTTGGGAGATTAGAATGAATATATTTTTAGCACGTCTTTGCTGTGTGTTGCAATTAACGTTCCACTTTTTTCTTCTTTCTGATTAATTTGTTTTACTGAAAGATTGTTTTGGAGTAGGGAACGACGTGGCCGACCGGTAGCGTCTCATGTAATTTACTTCGGGTATTTTCGGCTCAGCTGTTCCTAGTGGTTGATGGCGTCGCCGCGCGACGTGCCCACGTTGAATTCTGTTTTGTGTTTTATTGAAATTGAGGTAAAATGTCTTCACATGTCATGAGTTGTTATATATACAGCGAGGATGACAGTTTACCGGCCATATATTTACCTGACAAAACGGAGATATATGTTGGGCGTTCTGACAGTACTGGTATAAGAGATAGCATGTGCTCACGAAATCAAGGTTAGTAATTATATTTACTGCATTTATGTCAATTGGACTGTTTCGGGAATTTATTCAAAATAATTTTGTTATAATTCTGCTCCTAAACTTATGTTCATCATTTGATGTCTGAGATATACAGCATCCATTATGGAAATTAGTTTATATAACCTTTCGGCAAACCGTTCAACGTGCGTAGTGCATGACGCACAGTCATTTACACACCAAATAATCATCCTAGATATGAATAATGAAGTTGGTTATACAGTGGGGATTTCATTGGGTTTCTCTTTTCAATATTATTTGTAGTCTACTAGGAAATATTGGCTGACGAGTTGCTTTGCACGTCTTTCATTTTGACATTGTCTTATCAGTTCGGCTCTATGCAAGCTATGAGGACCAGAGGGTTTTCGTGCAGCAGGTTGGATCCCGGTCATCTGGTTTAAACAAGTTTAAAACGCGTAGGGGTGTAAAATTGGTTTCAAGACACGGAGACAGTTTGCATATTCTTTATGGCAAGTACAAGTATCGGATAGAATTCAATCCACCACCAAGTAAAGAGGAGCTAGAGAAGAATTCCAAAAGGACCATTGTTGAAGAGGGTGAAGAAGATAAGGAGTTTCATGAAAACAGTGCAAAATTAAATAAAAGATCAAGGATGGGTGAGATCGGTGAAATGACAAGTATGGGAATATCGAAAGAAAGTGTTGGAGAGAAGCCAGATATGAATGACACAGTGGATAGTGAAGTCGTGAACAAAATATTGTCTAAAGTAGATAGTGAACAAGATATACAGGAACCGTCACATCCTAGTTGTAGTAACATTGTGGGGATAACGGGGGACTCAGGAGAGTCTGATTCTGTACCGTGTGCAAAAGGATTCTGGGAGGATATAGATAATAAGGCTCTGCTGATCTATACAAGCAAAGGAGTACAATCTCGATCAAAAGTAATTATTTTAACATTTTTTTAATAATTAAAACAGTCTTTCTTCAGTAATACTGAGCAAAATTTTTATTATTTCAAGATAGCAGCTTATGATATGGATGGGACTTTAATAACAACTCACTCTGGCTTAGTGTTGCCAAAGGACTGTAACGATTGGCAAATATTATACCCAGTAGTACCAGCTAAATTAAAGAAATTATATGCAGATAATTATAAAATAGTAATATTTACGAATCAAGGACAATTGGGTGCAGGAAAACTGAATCCTAGCGATTTTAAAATGAAAATTGAAAAAGTCGTTAAAAGATTGGGTGTACCTATTCAAGTTTTTATAGCGACAGGTAAAAACTACTACAGGAAACCAGTAACAGGAATGTGGGACACACTAGTCAAGCATGTATGTACATAAATAAATTGTAAAATTTTTAAAAAAAGATTAACTTCTGACCTTTCTTAATTTTTATCTCAGAAAAACGACAATATATCCATAAATAAAAGTCAGTCATTTTACGTGGGTGATGCGGCAGGTAGAAAGAAGGATTGGGCTCCAAAAAAAAGGAAAGATCATTCCTCCGCAGATAGATTGCTAGCCCTAAATTTGGGCCTTACATTCCATACTCCGGAAGAACATTTTCTAGGACAAAAACCAGCGCCGTACGAGCTTCCAGTCTTTAATCCAAAGTCTTTAAAAAAAGATGTCAACATATGTGATCCACCAGATGCTAAGATTACTGTCAAAGAACAGGAGGTACCATAAACAGTTAAAATCTCTTTTAAAAGAAGTAAAACTACAAAAAATTGCAACATTTATGATACGTGCAGGTCATCATTATGGTCGGCGGTCCTGGTTCCGGAAAATCGCACGTAGCAAAAACCTATCTGGCTGGCTACCAATACATAAACCGTGACACTTTGCGCAGTTGGCAAAAGTGTGTAACTCATATGGACGAAGCACTATCCAAGGGTAAGAGTGTCGTAGTGGACAATACAAATCCTGATCCAGCCTCCAGAGAAAAGTACATTAAGGTAGCGCAGATGCACAAAGTACCAACAAGATGTTTCGTAATGGCTACAAGCCTGGAACACTCCAAGCATAATAATAAGGTACTATTAACATGAGACTACTTATGATTCAAATAGATTCACTTTAATATTATTGATTTAACAGTTTCGTGAACTCACGGATTCCAGACATCAGACCATTACGGATATAATTATAAATTCCTACATGTAAGTAGTAAACACTTCTGCTCATATTTGTATGCTTATATTTTTCTCCTGGTTGCAATTAATATAAAAATCGGGCAAGGCGAGTACTAATACGGATTAAATAATTGTCTAATCGTCAATGATTATCAAACGATGAATATTTTACCAGTGATACAAAGTCACAGCTCCTCTGGCCTTGCCTGAGATTCATCAGGTTACTTCTACTCCTGAGTCTACGTCTCTACGATCATCTCTTCACGAATCTACAACCTTACAGGAAGAATTACAAGCCACCCAGTCTAGAAGAAGGCTTTTCTGAGATTGTGAGAATCAATTTTGTACCTCGATTCCGCACGGATACGGAACGAGAACTCTATGAGATGTACCTGCTTGAAAAATAGAAAAACTAATGAAAATGAAATCTAGTCACAGTTTACCGTTAAGACTATCCCATGAAAACTGTTTACATGAATATTCCCTGTGGCATCGACTGGCGTCACACTGCTTATAAAAATCATACGTTACAGCTAAAATTGTGACTATGCATGTCGCACGTAAAATTTTTGTGTGCTTCTAATATGCACATAACTGTTGTATTTAACTGAAATAATATTTATTGCTGGACTTATTAATAAACTCTAAGTAATTGACACACTATATGATTCTATTATAAACATCCTTTATTTATCCAGTTATCCTCCTCATAGTCAGATCTCTCAATCTATGCTATAACAATTCGATGCTCACCAGTCCTGACGTAATATCTCAGTTTTCATCCATTCCGGGCAGTAATCAGCTCGTGGTAATGGAAAGCGAGCTAATACGAGAAACAAAGCTCGGTTTGTCTCGTTTCCGGAACGCAGCAGGCAGTGAGAGTAAGATAGTGAGATGGAGATAGGAGATGGAAAAGAAGAGAAAAAAGCGGGGAAAGAGGGAAAAACGGCTGGGAAAAGTACGTCGTGGGTATAAGGAATTACCGTGAGCCGGGTAATTATTCCGCGTGCCCCTGGGTATAGGGAAATAGACAGGAGCCCGATCCGGCTCCCTCATCCTACTGGCGCAGGACTCGACCCCAGCATTGCGGCATCCGCGTATAACGACGCAGCAAAGAATTATAAAATGGAAACTGGGGCTTGATATTAATGCATCAGGCTTTAGAAGAAACACTCCTGTGTCTGCCTATCTTCTTAGAATAAAACAACCGAAGTTTATTCGAGGATTCTTTTGCGATTAAAATTTTGTTTGTGTCTCTTGATCACCAGTAATTATCGGTTGAACCAAATTTTCCATTGCTAATATCCTTAGAATCTTCGTTCATAAATTTAACGAATTTTTTATCGTATGAAATTATGTATATGGAAAACGTTGCTGAGTTAGACAAAGCTGTCGACTGTTTTCTCATAAAGAACCAGAAGCGGCCAAAACGTCATTTTCACAGAACGCATACATATCTACTCGTAAACGACGCTGTAAATTCTACGAGTCGTTTCTTCTCTCGTACGTGGAATAAGATGCAGCGAGAAATATACGTGCATACTAAACAAAATGGTTGATGTTTCTCACGCGAGAGTATGTCAAACTAAAAGGACAGCTGATGCTTATGAATCCTTATATAATAACAATAACGTTCTAGACGGTGGTATAACCTGTCAGAAGTAACACCTATGATAGGCCTGGACACAGTAATAGCAGCAATAGTGAAGACATGTCCCAAGAAGAAGATTCAATATTATTCACAGCTACCGACTGCACCTAGAATATAGTATACAGGGTGTCTTTTTATAATAATTGAGGAATATTCTCAAGGGTTGAAACTGCTCCCTTTCGGTAAGCGTCCGGCTTAACGTTCGAGTCTCTGGACAAAAGGGTTTCTCGCGCGTCTCGCATTGTGTTTACTGAGTATTTCTCGCGAGCAATTTCGCCCGAGGAATGACTATGAGACTGGCATAATGGGCCAGTCCTTCCGAAACACGTGGATTAGAGGAGGCCATACGGCGACGTGGAGTGGTAGGATGGTTGCTGGTATATACATATATAAAGGGTGAGCATAATGTACGTAAGGATGGCAAATGAGGACGTTAGCCAAATAATGCAAAGCAAACCCTGCTCTGAGATATAGTCCGGCATTTGTCCATATTAAGGCGGTGTCAAGCTCATACTCGCGAGTTTCACGATTAGGAGGATGAGGGCAGGCCTTGAGGGTAGTCTACGTGGTAGATAGGTGTATGGCTACTCTCTCTCTCTCTCTCTCTATCTTGTCAGAATGGAAGGTGGGCCATGCTGAAATTATACAGCCAGGCATCACCCGTTATTAGTCAGAGTTGGGACGCATGCCGGCGATAACTATGTGTATCTTGAGCACCCGTTATATCGCCATTCGTCACGCTTCTCCCGCGTACACGCAATTTTACCTTGTAATCTCTCTGCTTCATTCGCGCCCTTTCTTCTCTCACGCCCTTTATAACACCTCGTGACATACTGGAATGCGTCTATTCGCCAATTTTCGAAGTAGCCAACGACAAAACCTGACACTCTTGGTATAATGCTCATGGACGATTACGTATACGAAGCCCACGTGATCCCAAGCCCCCTTTCTATTGGTGGATTCATTCGTGCGACTGCTTAACGCAGTTTCGCGATAAATCAAAAGGTAATCACGTAAATGGTAATCCCGATCCACGGGCAGGAGGAGGCGTTACCGATCCTCGTGACCGATAAAAATTGTACAAGCCATAGCCCATTTTAATTTGTCACGTATCATAGAATACGCGCGCTTTTTACTTATTATTACGTATGCTCACCTGTTTCCAGGTGACGATGCGTGTTTGCAGAAAACAAAAAAAAATGAAAATATACATAAGCACGCACGTGTACAACATACGTCTAAAATAGAGGGATGAATTGTTGGAAATTCAGTTACGAATTCGTACTGATAAAATCAAAATGGATCCATTTCCTTTATTGTTTGATTGTATCAGTTGAAAAAAACTGTTCCTGCGCAAACTTGCCAATCTCCAAAATACATTAAACATCGTCTCAACGTGTCTAATTCAATCCAACGCCCATTATCGTTGCAGGTAAGTAATGCAAAACCAAAAATACCAAATAAAAACGTTCAATAAAATGAATTACCGATGTCCATCTAATTGAACTACCAAATCGGTCTAATCTTTCATCTGAACTCGTATAACTGTTCATCCACTAGGTAAATTCGTGATTCCGCCATTGGATAACAGACGGTCCTAGTAAAGGGGTGGTTCGCGTGTGACACCCCTAGTAGTGATGCACGTTCTTGTCGTCGCTTGACAATTGTCAGGATCGTGTGTCGCCTTCTCACCCCTACCAAAAAGAAATAGATATCGTCTCTGCGCCTTATGGGGATTCTGCACGATATCCGGCCATCGGCTTCTTTTGTTCTCTATACAAATCGGTCACAGATTAGATATGCTTTGGCACCCCCTGTATATACGTATACTACCACCCTATTCGTTAGGGTGTATCTTCTGACGGGTAAGTACTGGAGGGAGACTGACGAAGAAAATTTTCTTTTTAATAAAGAGAATCGAAGTGAAATAATTTTGAGAAAAAAAAATAATTCAAGTTTCACCTGACTGACGTTTTATTTGATGTCTTGAACTATTACGTAAGAGGACTTCTCTATCATTCGTTCTTGTTATATCTGTTTTCGCCATTTTCCTTACTTCCTTTATGAGTCTCCTTCACGAGTGTCTGAGGAGTTTCGTGGAAAACGTCACATCCTCTTTCGCACGAATCTCGTAACGCGACTGTCTTCTCGACTTTAAAGGCGAATGTGTGAGTTTGAAACTAATAAGCCGAGCACGAGGTACAGTAAGAAGGTATGAGGATATAAGGGTGAGTTTGGAGGGGTTGGAACTGTGGGTGGATGGAAGGGGGATGATACTTAGGATTCTCACGTGGTAACGAACAGAACACCCGATTACGACGCTGGTCGTCTATGTGCGTCTAAACTGAGAAAGTTCACGGGCAACAAGTAGTTCGTTGTGTATTTGACAGTATAAATTTTAAAATGGCGGCAACTAAACACCTCGCTTATTAATATATTTATCAGTAGCATTGTTTATCGCTGGTATTGACTGTTTGCTATATATAATTCCTTATCTCCATAGTGTGACTTTCGATTAAGTAAGCCACGGTATTAAGGCGAGTATTAAAGCAGCGACTGGATTACAGGGAAGTATTGCTTCAGAAGATACGCTGCGAATAATCTTATTAATAGAATAGATTTTCGAGGGTATTGTCTTGCGCAAGGATTAGCCTCATACAAAGACGAACCATAGATCTGAATTAATTCTCTGACTCACTCAGTCTCTCATTCTTTAGGCGGGATGTAGAGTCTCAGGGAAATCAAACGTCAATCCTGAATTCTCACAGTCGTCGAGATGACGTCACGTAGGGCGTCTCACTAAAATACACTGGACGACCCATTCGCGTCGTCGGACGGGTGAAATCGTCGAATTTACTTAGGCGTACAAGGCCAGAAAATGGCGAGGATACACATGAATGAGCGTCGGGACGCTCGTACCTCTTCGTTAATGGTAACACCCCTAAAAATCAGTAACGAGATCCCTTGATGACTTCAAATAACGACAAGGCTCATACCGGCCCGTTATGATATTCATCCCCTACACGACGTACGTATGTAGGTAAACTTTGACCTTAAGAGGGTTTCTACATTTGACCAATGAAATTTTGTACTCTGGGACGATTAATTTACTTGTTGTGTATTTTCTAGATGGTACCATGGAAATCATAACGTGGTATCCGTAGAGAGACTTTTTTAATTCTAGGGGATGAAAATGATGGAGAGGAAGAAAAAAAAAGAAAAAAAAATGAAAATGAAGAGCCAACTATTTCTCGAGCGTGGACGCAGCCCTAATCTTTATTGTAACAAAAGCCGTTATGGCAGGGTGCGAGCCTGATGGCGCAGATGCTTCTCATTACGCCATCAAGAAGTTCGACTCTTAACTCGTTTCACGGCAGGAAATAAAGGATGCTGTGTGCTTAAGATTTTTACACCACGATCGTCTTACCACGCTTTATGCCCCACTTAAGGACCCAAACAACCACGTGCATTGTGATGGATTTCCCTTAAGAGGCATAACAAAGTCTCACTGTTACAAATCCATAGGATTTTATAATACAATGTATACAAAGTAGATTGATAGACTCATTGATCGATGGGGGAATAAAAGATAAAATGGTCCATCGCAACCAAATGGTCCCTCCCTATGAATCTACCGGATAGTTTGATAGTCCAAAAAGGGCGGTACATCAAACGCTAGCAATTAACGTCGACGCCAGTGTTTCGGCTGACCATGCACATAGGATTCACAGGGTGTCGTATACGGTTTTTACCTAAATAATACAAAGATTATTAAGCCCGTACAGCCTCCGTAAAAACGTACAGCTTTACATAGAATTTTTAAATTATTCAACAACAATGGATATTCAATGCTATGTGAAAATGGGTCTTGTGAATATTTGAAGGAAAATTATAGAGGAGTGGGTATAAATATATGAAACACCCGGTATGCCATTTTCGGTGGTGGTTTGTACCTACGAGGTGGGGATGTAAATTTGCATTGAACGAAATGAGGCGCTATGGGGCATTCCAGTCCGAAGTTAATAGCTTCCCAACGATTAACTGTATCTCCCTGACTCTCACACCATTTCTCCCCAATCTCTCTCACTCTCTTTCTCTCATATGCTGATAGCAGCCAGTAGAGTAGCAACCAAGCCCTAGCCGGTATACGGGACACACTCTCTCCTCTCTCTGGCTCTCGTTCTCTCCATCGCGTATCCCGCGCCATACTATCCCCTAATAATGTATGTCCCAAAGGTTGCGAAACAACTGACACGACTGGGCGCCCTCGTGTTAGGATTAAAATTAAACAATTAAAAAAAAATAAACAATACAGATAGGAACAAAATTTTTTTTTAATTTCAAGAAACACCGAAATCCACCACTGCTATCGAATTTGCTAAATCCCCGAGGAGGGATGCGAATTTCGACGGTGGTCCAGCCAATAGTTTCTAGGCGACGAAAGGCGCTATAGGGGGTTATAGAGCATAATTTAGTGGACAGTTTGATATACAAACAATCTTTAATGAAATTCTTGGTGTTCATTAATAACGCATTACAGCCTCGCGGAGCCGGCGTTCGTGTTCCTCGACGCCTCCACTCCACTAATACCATCCTGGTCGCTTATGTAATACTGCGAATGAGCTTCTTCGAAATTCGCATACAGGACCATTTTCGGGGGTTCCTCGTATAGAGGGTAATTTTTGTCAATACTTTAACAGTAAAATAATTCACGACTGATAATTGATAATAAAGAATTATTGTATCAATAAACAGAATTCGAAGGAAATATTGTATAATTTTCAGGGGGATGGTTGGTGGGAGTAGGGGGGTTGAACAATTTTTTTTCTTCTGTATTAAATAATTTGACATTGTTATTACACTAGCTTAGCGTGTCTGGTGAAGTGCATTATTTGAAACACCCCGTAGGTAATACTGTGAGACAGGTAGGCAGAATATTATTAAGGGATGGTGAGCGATGCCAGAAGAGGGTGAGAGGCGTGGTCGGGTTTCACGCGTGATTAAATTCGCGTGCAGGGGGTGAATTTACGATCGGGTGAGTTTTGCGGGCCTAGGCGAAGTCCCTCTATTATTATATAATTAATTAAATAATTAAAAAGCGCGTCGCGACGCCCGTGGAATCTATGTAAACCATCAGTGATAAATGCTGCCACTGTGATTCCACGACACGAAGTGCCCCAGTGCCCTTACGTCTCTTTATTACGCAATTTCGAGGCATGTCACAAACGTATTAAGTGCGTCAAGATATGAAAACGCTCCCAGAAGGTCGCCAATCCAATTTCGTAATGACCAACTAACTTCAACCCTTCATTCGTTCCCGTTTAATACACATTTAATTAGCAGTTCAGGTATATGATGTCATTAGTAAAAAAAATCAGAGTGGCAAATGACTCTACACACATGGATACTGATAAACGACGCGTTTCTTATATAAAAGAAATTCCACGAATAACGAAAAAAACCGCAGCATCCCAGAGTCATAGACGATCATCCCCCCAGGGGCAAAATGGACCAAAAATTATACATACCCCGATAGCAGTGCGAGGCAACCCTTATCAATTATATTACCATGGAATCCTCTTGATTGCCTTTTTTCATTAAATGGAATTACTCCACGACGTTGGCGACAATTAGGGGTGGGTTATTTCGCCAGTGGGTGGTGAAAGTGGCGGAACGCGATAGTAATGGGCTTCGCCACTTTGGTCATCCCTTCTTCGAGGGTGGTGTCGAAACAAAATAAAAAAAGAATAAAGAGAAAGAGAGAGAGAGAGAGAGAAAGAGAAATTAAAGACCCACCACAGTGGACAGTGGTCAAACCGCTTGCTAATGCACTCGCTCGCTCCTCCTGTCCCGTTTTCTACCCTCTAGAGCCAACCACCCCTACACGAACTCAGTCATACAATGAAACACTCTCCCCCGTTCAGACGTACCTGCAGCCTTTTATTCGGAACGCGACCACACGGGATTCATAAAGCAACCGTGAAATATCGTAGCAAAGTAAGTTACGTCGTTTAGTATGATTTGAGCTAGGCTAATACGCTTTTAATAATGCATTTTACGTTAAAACAAGCGCGAGAGCAATAAGGGACGAATATAATTAAAAAAAAAACAAGGAACATCCAGATCAATTTCTCAATACAAAATTATTATCCCAAGTATAGATCCCAATTCTATGGCAAATTCATTGATTACAATATCAAGTGACAAACACGTGTTGACAATTGTCACTGTTATTATCGTATGAAATCTAATAATTACGTCGACAACTAGTCAGCATATATAGTTACGTAAAAGGGGGTGCGGCATATATGGTATAATAATATAATTATAGGATTACATTGCCACGGAGCATGTGACGTTATTTCCGGGTGTCTATAAATCAAGTTGCCTTATCACAAAGGGATGTTGGACGTGAAGGGCGAGGGGGAGGGGAGGGGGCGGTAGCATAAGAGAAGAACGCTTTAAAACCATTAGCGACATTAACCAGCGGGGTTAACGATAGCGGTGGGGAGAGGTGGGGGTGGAGGGAGGACAAGGCTCCTTGAATGGACGCGTAGGAATTTCATTAGGGAAAAGAAACGACAGGGAGGATCATACTGAGTTCCCATGTGCCATACGTGCTAATGGCGGATGACGACCATACGATTGTTAACCATAGAAAGAGAATGATGCACTATGGGAATAAACTACAGTTGTAGCCAGGACAGGGGGAAAATATCCAATTAGCCGATTGTTTGATAACGGACTTGATTAATGTGTGTATGGTCTATCGATTACCAATTTCCTGAGCAGAGTTATTCGGCGCCTAATTGTAAGGTCTATATAGGTACGGCTAATTAGGGCAATTAATTAAGAAAATCGAGGATCGACTATACGGTACCGCGAAGAATGAGCTATCGGGTGGTTAATTACTTTTTGTTTACCTTATGAAGTCACTGGCAAGTGTCTTGAGATGATTATGGGGGTGGGGTGGTGCGTAAAGGGAGGTTGTCGAAATTATATCAGACAGAGTGTAGCCTTTTAGTGGGAGTTTAGTGGGTGGTTATGGGGGTGTGCTTTGTCATGGGGGTGAGTGTTTCTATAGGGTGGTCATACCTACGGCTATCGCATGTCGCTATGGATAATAGTTCGTTAGTCCCAGAGTTCAGTTTAGCTAATGAACCGACGGTGGCAAAAGATGGACGTATGTATAACGTGCTTGGATATACATATGTATATACGTATAGTAAAGGTCCACTCCCGCTATGGTCCACTTCCCCATAGCGGGGGGTCTGACACGGAATGACAATCAAGTTTTATATTAATGTCTGTTCAGGCTGCACCCACCCATACCGGATGATCATTCATTTAATCAAACGGTAGCTCTAACGTGATTACTTATTGCACATTTGCGTTATTCTCGCACGCGTGGGACATGATTCAACAATTCCCAAATGTAATCGCGTTATGGCTTGGACTGACCACTATAGACTTATGTATATAGATATACACAGACTGAACGTTAATACGTTAACACTTTTACTTTTCCCTTCGGCATTTATTTCCTTTCTAGTTCTCTTTAACAACTCCTGTTATACCTGTACGTCTATGGTTAGTATTAGGGGTAGTATTTTGTCGACGTGGGATACATCGCCAGGGTGTGGCGATGGGATCAGTTGTGAAGTACAAAGAAAAGTCAGTACCAAAAAAAAAGGAATGGTAGGGGGTTGCGGTCAGCACTTAAGGGTAGAAACGGTCAGTTCGAAGGGTAGATAGATACAGGCTGAGGGTTGAACTTTTTAATTCAGTACCATCCGGTCGGGAGACACTTCGTGAGTGACCTCAGGGGGGAGTTCGCACGTATCCAGAGCGTCACCATTCCCGCGTTGGTGGCTAGCACCCCTAGGACAGTCTCAGGGGGTGGTTGAGGGTGCAACAGAGCTCCGAGTATTCACTACCCCATGCATACCGTGTGTGTCCGTGAATGGGCGCAGGAACTCGTATGCCGTAAAGATCGGCGAGGAGTAATGCCGGACGTGGTTGGCGGACACGGGGGTTGGTACGAGGGTGGTAGGAGGGTTGGGATGGACGTTATAGAATTTTAATATAGTGCTTTACGAGCGCGATTGTCCGCCATTTTACGGGCGTTATAGGACAGCCATTTGAATTCTTAGATCTGCATACTTCGCGGAATTGCGTGGTAGCTATGGGTGCCCATAGGAGGCGCTTTCCACCCTTACAACTTTGGCTTCGTCTCTCGTCGCTGATGAGGGGGATGGAAGGGGTTGCCGTATAGCCACCTATCCACTACCAACGGCACTGCCATCGCTTTACGCTGGGCATTGCCACTACTACTGATGCTGCCATTACCTAACAGCACCCTTTGCCCATTACCATAGCTGCGCGCGGACATTCAAATATCTCGGTCGCCTCTCTATATTATGGCTTAATAAAATAATAATATACAGCCTCTCTCTCGGCACGCTCTTTACGTATATGCTATATATATATATGCTTACGTACGTGCTCACGTATCCGTCCTCTATCAACTCTATAATAAAGTTCCTCAAGCGTCGAGGATCCGTCGAGACGCGTCATATGGACCCATTTGATTATCATAGAATTTCAGTTTTCTTTGATCCATGCCGAGATAAAATATAATCGTTTTATCTTATTATCAAAGTCACTTCACGCGTCACTGAAGCCTGACACTATACAGCAATACCCTTATGTATACCTATATATAGCGAAATATAGATAGAGTCTATTGTGGTGATAGCAAATAAGCCTAAAAGTAGTTCGCGGTTCTTTGCCTAATTTAGCATCCCTTAATCGCTCCTGAGAAGAGAAAGGCATCCCTTAGGCAGCAACGGTAATCGTCCGGGCGATGCGGAGAGGAAATAGCGCCGATCCTCACCGTGAGCGCGATATAAGCCGTATCAGTTATAATTTACAATGTTATGGCGATTTTATGTATATCTTGCCGGTGTAGCGCGGAGCGTGGAGAAGTATTATTTAAATTAAACGGGGCTAAACTAAGCGAACGGGGCATCGAAGTGGCGTCGGCGTCGGCCGACGTTGCCTCTTTCCTAGGTTCGTATACGTATACGAGATACGTATACTATAGTGTATGGGAGGTTAGGTTGGCGGAGGTGGTAGGTTCACTGTGAGTGAGGGTGGCCGCGGAGGTATGCAAATTATTATCGCGGGGCGATAATTTAAATGCATATTTCGCCTCCTATATCATTTTATTATTGCCAGCCAAGTTAAGTCAGTCCGTGGCCCCGTGCCCATTTACCCTAGGCGATGGCTACCCTCGGAGAACCCACCCCCTTCTCTCTACCACCACCCCCACTGGTATTACCTACCGCCACGTATTAGAACCGCTATCGAAGCGTTTTCCCGTATAATCCTTATTGTTACTGGCTGCTCCGGGATAATATCCTGTCGAGTAATGGCTGCCGAGGCGAGATTAATATTACTGAGCTAATTGTGTACTCCGGAAGGATCTTCTTCTGCGTTATAGTCACGGTAAAGGTTCCTGGAGACTCTATCTCCTTTTCTTTCTGAGATTCCTCTGGATGTGATGTTTATATACCTTGTACCTTAATGTCTACTTAAGGTACCCCCCTGTCTCTTATTTCCTTACTTTTTTTCATCGAAAGAATTTTCAACCCCTTTTACTACTACATGGTAGGACTTGGGAAAACTGTGACGTCATGTTTTAGGTTTTAGGTTGGTTGGTGAGTATGTATGTAGGTTGGTACCACGTGGAGCAGATAGGATTTTACAATTTAAAGGAGGGTGCAACCTGGACACTGCAAGACTTACACGAAACGAAGAAGGGTTCAAGCCCGGGGGTAGTATTTTAATTCCTGACCGTTATCGCGGGTAGCGGGGCTCGGGTCAGCCGCGAAAGATACATGTAAGTTGACCCCGCCCTCGGGACCTCTCTGGACGCTTATGAATATTAATTTAACCTACCAAAAGTCTCCCGGTGCTACCCCTTCTGTATGGACAAGAACAAATTAGATCTTGCCCCTTCCGTACGCTTTATCTTTTATTCTAAAAGTGCGGTACTTATTGTCGCAGAGGTTTTTCAATTGGAAAAATTAGTTGATGCACTTTGACAGTTTTATATCAGACGTACAGTAGGTAAAGTAGATTTCTATGTTCCTATATGAATTATAGAAATCTGACGAAGTTTCGTATTTTATAGAAAGTCAGTCGTATGCCCACTCTCGTGGATTCGGAGAGAGCTGCAGAGAGCACAGAGAGATTTCTCTTTCAGCTACACGCAGCCTCCCAGAATCTGGCCGTTTCATAACTACAGATATAACCGGGAGTTAAAACCGCAGCACGACTGTCGTATCTTAGATGTTCTAACAGTGCGCCGCGTTTTACTCTTGCCCCCTCACGAGAGGGATCTTATTATCAAACTAAATCTCATCCCCGAAACAAGTATAGCAGTACCAACCCTCTTCGTGCACCCTCTCTCCCCTTATTCCACCCTTAGCACGAATCCTCGAGTGCTTGACTACATCGCAACTCCTCTACATTTTCAGGCATTATACCCTTAGCTACACTTGCCATTGCTTTTCCGCCGGTCCACCATTTTCTCTATCTCTTACGGTTGCTCTTACACTTTGTAGCCATCCACCTACCGCGTAGAGTTTCTATTTATTCTGTGTGCCTGCTAAAACTTTACTGATAGAGCGAATGCCAGTTTACAGAAGCACGCGGAAGTCTCAAGACAGTTAGAATATCTGGAGTTCATATTTTTTAAACTTCCTCTACCTACCAACACTAGACAATAGTATAGCGAAGTATGGTATCATTTCTTACAGGAAGAGTTATATCTACAGATACGCAGGCTATACACGAGAGCCAGGATACTCAGTCGAATATATAAGTTGAGAATCGCGTTGACGAACTGAAAAATGTCACCGCAAAATACAACCATAAATATAGCGGCGGCTTTGAAAAATATCCACACAAATTGAATAGCGAGCGTGCTTTGGTAGGTAGGGAGGTAGATAGGTAATAGCTATATACGAGTAAGGGAAGGTGGCGAATGGTGCTCGCCAGTCGGTGGTTGATGGTGTTTCAGGGTTGGGTTGAGTCGAGAATGGTGGGAAGGGTAGTCAAAAGGGGGAATCTGCTAAGGGGTTGCGTGGGGTAAAATCGGCCGCGGAGCGTGTGTAGGTACTTAAATGTCCCACTATTTGTCGTGTGTCAAACCGGCCGTTATCATCAACACGCCACTCGTTATGCAACCACGTTTCGCAAACTCCGCAGGGAACCGAGATCTGTGGTTTTCAGTTTTTAGAGAGGGTTGGGGTGGTAGATCCACACCCCAAAACATTCATTCAGGTGGCTCTGGAGTGCTTTAGGAGATTTTTCAAAATATTCATCAAAAACCATCAACCCCCCCCCCCCAGCCCCCTCTCTCACCCCTCGTCTCATGCTACTCATATATACCCTATTCAAATCGTCATACCCCGCACTACCCCTACGTCATATAATATCCAGAGAGCCATTCGCACTGAAAGAGAATATTTGTCTCGCGTTAATTTTTATCCATTTGCATAACTGGGGGAGGGTGGGGGTGGGTTGTCCTGCGAATTCCTTGCGCGGAATTTCGACGGCTGCTGAGCGTCCTACTGCTCTATGACACGGGGATATGAAGGAGCAACGTCAAACATTAGCTGTAATGTTCCCGGACGGGAATGCTCCTACATCAGCCTGTATAAAGTGGCTATTTATTACGTTATTACACGCCTTTTTGATGCATCGCGCACAACCCACCCCTTTGTGGGAGAGCTTCCACGTGTTTTCTAGTCGAAGCCCTTTATTTTTTCTTTCTGGTATATTTTGATATTTTTACCATATCTCTCTCTCTCTCTCTCTTTCTCTCGTTCACTCCGCCCTTTGCCAACGGGAGCACCACGTGCTCCTAATGCCGGTCGATTTAAAATACAAATTCTCGCGATCTGTATCCGAGAGCTTGGTTTTCTTTGGAATTCGTTGTGACGCGCGAAGAAAACACATAGAAACGCGTAGACAGTGGTAACGCGATGAAAAATCGCTGTGAGCGTAAAATTTCGCTCTGTGTATATTTTACAGGAAATTTTCAAAATTCCAGATATATACCATTGGCTGTATGTATTTTTCCGCGTAGATGCATTCCGTCTGTATCTCGTCTTTTTATTTGGATATACAGGGTGAAAAACAAGTAGCGAAACTAGCAATAGGAACAATGGGAAATCAAGGGATTTCTCCAGATCCCCTTTATACCGTGCCTAGGGTTGAGTATCTTTGATTAACGAGCGCGACACTGGATATAGAGCACAGACCAATCAAACCCCTCAGATACACTCGGTCGCACCCCACTAAGAAATATCGCGATGGGTAATTTATAACCGATAGCAAAAACCAGTGAGAGTCATCGGGAAACCGGCCAGAAGAGGCATCGGGTTCGAACAGTTAACCACCGTTATGAATGGCTCCTATTTATTACGTATAACGATCCCACCCCTTATACTATAGGTCAACCATACTATACAGTATCAACTATTTCTTCCATTCCGTAAAATACACTAGCCATGAATTCCGATACCAAAAATAGAACTCTCGAAGACCCTAGTAAAAAAAAAACAAGAAAGTCCCTAGAAAATTCAAAAATATATTTCAGAATACGAAAGAATAGTACAGGGTACTGGAGTAGGGGTGTTTTAATAGGTGGAGTGATAGTCCTTGTGGCAATAGTGGATACGGCTAATATCATTTGGTCCTGAGAAAGAGTCAGCTTTGAACAGATATCTGGTATTGCCTGTTCACAGTGATACATGGGCTGCGACAACGTCCCATATATTTTCTTGATCGCCGTGGAGTTGGTAGTACTGTATATATGTGTAGTAGATATGGATAAAATTGTATGCTACCCTTGTATAAGGGTGTCACTATAGGTTGGACTGCCATGGGCATTCCAAAGGAAAACCTAGGAGAAGCATCTACGGGAGTAAATTGTGAATATGATAATGTGAGCCCACAATCCGATTCGGTATTTCACTGGCGTTTTTCCGATTGCCTGCCTATTTGTTTGAGGAGCTCTAGTCTCACTGCGACAGTCTGACGAATGGGGGATATTCTCTACTTCATCCGATCACTGAGACTTAGATGTATATATATCTATATACAGAGGGTGTGTGTGTATATATATCTTTACTGGCTTGCGAACGTGTCTGAGTTAAGGGTGCATTTTTCATTTTGCGGCTGTCGCGCTTCGCGATTTGTTGAAAGAAATAAGAGGTACGAATTTCGAAGGGTGAAAAGGGAGGAGCGTGTATGGTATAGATAAAATAGAAAGTTTTGGAAAATTGTGAAAAATTTGTAATATTATTTTTTTTAGTTTTAAGGGTTGATTGGATATTTTAGGTTTCTTTTAAAGTATCGCTATTATATATATGTATATAGGAAGAAAGAGAGATGAGAAAAGAAAGGTCCATTACGAGACGGAAAGTAGGTGGTAGAATGCGTCCCGGCAAGATGGCGTCATTTTCCAAGCCATAAAGATCGGATATTACGGGAATTATTCAGGATAATTTAAATTGATGTATCAATTCCTGGAGACTCGAATGGCTGAACGCTATGGAGTATATTATACATATATATCTCTCTGTCTTCTTTTCCTTTCTAAAGTACGACAGAGACAGAGAGCATCCCCAGGAAAACAAGAATATAAATTACTAACAGATACTATAATTTAAATTGCCTACCCTGGGGTTCGATATCGTATACGCCTCTAGCACTATGCTCGACGCACCTCGTAAAATTCAAATAGGCAGCCATTACTCATAACCACGAGATCGTTACTTGAAATGCTGCCTGTTCAATTTCCTTAAAAAAATATAAAATTACAGTCCTCTGCCTATCATCCAAATTATGATTCTCAGTCGGTTTTCTTTGTCACCCTGTAAAAACTTTTCTGACAGAATCACTCGCGAGTCGAGTCACACGCGCCGCACAAATTAGTCACGGATTCCGAGCAAACGGAATATTTGAGGAAGTGGGATATAGCACCATTAAGTGTAAGGCAGGTAGATGTTATCCGGAAGCTGCGAGAGAAGATATAGAAGGTAGAGGTCATAGGTCGTGAGAGGATGGGGTGATAATGTATCGAATGACTGACACCTTATACTAACAAAGTCTGACTTGTGTCAAGTAGTATCCACTGGCAGCCATTTTGAAAGAAGTAAACACACGCGACAATATTCCGTGCACGTATGTCGACGAGAAATAATGCCAACCATATATATATATATAGTTAGTATAGTTTGTCCTACTATACGTTAGGTTGTATTAATTCTGATACAACCCTTAGGAAAAGTATTCACCATTTTGTGTAAAAGCCTTGTTTACTGCACTCAGCTATTCGAGAAGGGGTTCGATTAATCATTTGTGCATAGGGTTGATTTCTCTGTGTTGAATATACCGGGTAGGCATCCAGTCTAATAGGTAGGACAGTATAGGGGTGGTGAAGGGTTCAAGGGCGAATATAATTACAGGTAATAAAGCTTCGGTTTGGCTATCATTAAGTCCATTAATCAGCAGGTTTCGCTTCGAGATAGATAACGTTGGAAGTGAATGCCGGCAAAAGGGTGAAATACATTTTTTACCCTTCACGCTGTAATTTAACATCGTTATTTAAAGCCCGATAACAACTTTTATTCGGCACCTCCATTTTGTATTGGATATTCACTTTGCCGGGGCGAGGGATACGCTTTGATTGGGGATGTACTGGATTTGTTTTAAGCTTCTTGTCACAGGGTGAGCTTTAATTGATCCCCGTCGATAGAGGGGTTCATCACGAGGGTGTTAGGCTGAGAAACAATAATAATATCTGACAATAGAAATAATAATGATAATACCGTAAGAATTGTTCTGGTCAAAGGTTCGGATGATCGCCCATCTCCATTATGAGCTTTGAGACAGAAACCATTAGACGGAATTCATCCCTTATAGGGAGCCAATCATAAATAAGTATAAGCACATAAGCAGGGAAAATTTCATCCCCTATCGAGAGCGGACATCATACATCATTGTTGGTAGCATACGTCCCGTATAAATACAACTGTTCTCTGAACACGTAGACCGAATTCACGGTTGGACACAGTTGTACCACAGTTTGGGTTGGGTTGGGTCACAGTGCAGCAGAAGGAAACGATTTTCCCGTGGGCAGGAAGGGTAGCTGGATGACGTCTTTGATACTCAGGGGGATGAAATTCCAGTGACAGCATCGCGGGAGAGAAATGACAATATCGCCGATACAACCCACCCCCTCCGCACGGCTGGAAGAATCCGGCATTAGGCATGATGTATGGTTCGTCTTGCAGACAGACCTGAGTAAAGCAACACGATCCACTCTAACCACCGGCAACCCCTCCTTAGACAACCCCTCTCGAGCCACCCCCTTGGAATTTCGTGCGCGGTATATTGATGCTGGTTATCCAGCCGTTTCGAGGATTTTCTACCCTTAAGGTGAGGAGGGTAAGTTTTCGATGCGATAGTCTGTCATTTTGTGTAAGATGTGTATAGGTGTTGTTAAATGAGAATTGAAAATTTTTAATTATTGTTTTTTTTTGGGGGGTGTTTTGATTTACTTGATTTTTACAAAATTTTGTTTCGTGGGTATCTCCTTAATATTCCGGTAGGCGTTTCTTGTTACTGACTGTTTTACAGGCTTCGATTTTCCTCCACATTAGCTACCGACTTCGAGACCCTTTTCTTTCCCTTTTCCCTACCCTTCCGCTTCACCCTCACTGATGCAGAGTTACCCTCATCCCCACAGCAATGGTTTAATTGAATTCCGATTATCCAAAGATGTTTCTCTCGACCCAGTTTCCGGTGCTCCTAAACCATGAATCAAAAACAGCCGTTTCTCTGCGGACGACGTAATTATTCAGATTTCGATTGCGCATTCGAATACGGATGATTGATCTGGGGTTTCTTGTCAATATCGAAATGTTGGGCGACATCTGTGCAGAGCACCCTTAACGACATGCATCCCTTCGAACGATAAATCACAGTATAAAGTCAGCCAACCGCAAGAATATTAAAAACGATTTTTTTAATTTTAACTCCCTTTTCTCTTTGCACCCTTATTTCCCACAAGAGGGTTAATTTCGAAAACTGAAGTTGGACGATCGTCTCGTTTCGTACAGGTGTATCATAACGAGCGAGAAGAAATGAGTATGACTCCACCTCTATTCTAATCCCCCCTCCTTCCGTCAACTGAGAACAAAGCTCGAGAGAGCACGCGAAATCCCCGTCGACACGCATTTGCACCCTTAACAAAATCGCCCATAATTTCAGCCACGGGCGACGCGTTTGCGTCCTGGGGTTAAAGTCGCCAGGAGAAAAGAATTGGTATTCCGCAAGCGTCCTCCCGGACGGCACGAGAACTAGTTGTTAAGTCGGTGCGATGTCCAAAGCCGGCAAAGAGAAAAAAAGAAGAAAAGAAAAAATAAAAGATTCCACGAGCAAATGTAATCAATCCCGTTGAGCTAGCCAACTGGGGGGGGGGGGGGGGGGAGGTAGGTTCTTCCGGCTCGTTTTCGAGGGATGAAATGCTAGGTCGAGCTGCCCACAGGAATAAAGCGACACCAACTTCTACCGAGGAAAGTGCCCAGCAAAAGGAAGGAGAAAAAAAATAAAAAAAGCAAAGATCAGTTCCTTTTTGTAGTCCCACCAAAAGCCGGATAAAACTTTTCCATGGACGTAAGAGTTTTCTGGTACGGGGTGGGAGGTGGGAGGTGGGGGGTGGAGGGAAATTGTATTTTTTATCAAAGCGAAGTGTCGAAGTAGGATTCGTTCTAATGCGGTAAGGGATGAAAAATTTTCTGAGCCGGTTGAGCAGCACTGGACCCTTGTCGGTAAGGGATGATTGTAACGTCATTGGCACACGGTCGCATCTATAAATCAAAGTTTTGGAAGGAAAGATCTAAAAACTGCAACCTCCTCACACCCTCCCTCCGGATGGCGAGAGGAATCTAAGGTGAGGGTAGTAGAGGTAGGGGTGACATAAAGAATGGAATGGGGTAACAATCACCCCGTGGTTTCCCTGCCTTCGAGGAATCACCCTTCGAGTTTTCTCCTCCGGTTATTATTTCCATCTTTAATTTAAATCGTTTGATTGTCCCCAAACGCAAAGGGTTGTGCGACTGACGTGGACTGATGAGCGTAGGAATCAAACCAAAGGTTTGACTGAGGTCTCACCCTCTCTTCGAGATAGGGTAGTTACTCACCCACCACCCATCGTAAACCACCTCGTCTAACCATCCAACTCGTGGTCTCTTTGAAAGATTATTGTTGCACGGAAACGAGGGTGAAATTTCAAAATTGTTACCCGACCCTTCCAGCCCAATTTTCAGGCTGATTTGCCTTCGACCTTAGTTGCCTCATTTCGTGCAGTTATAACAACCGACTTTTTCTCTCGGTATACCGAGAGAATCAATACTGCCAACCAAGCAGGCAACAAAAAAAACTGTAATATCAGAAAATAAATTTCGTCATAAATACTTGGAGAATGTACCACCCGGTATAATTTCCCAGGACGACGTAAAGTCCGGAGGATCGCCAGGACGTCATCCAGTAAAGTGCTGCATCCTGAATGGGAGATAATACGCCCACTGCTAATTGCATTATAGATCCTCGCACAGTTCTCTACGTTCTCACACCTACCCCCTGTCTAAGGGTGGCTTGATTAAAACTTGATTGCATTATCCAAGGCGCGATTCTTATGCGTGACTTCTCTGCAGACACTTGAGAATGTGTCCTCGACTTCCTGTCTGCGGTACATCTCCAAGTATTTTCCATGAGGATGCAAGGTGTTTAATATGTCAGAATACAAGGGATGCGAGAAACAAGGGTTGGTTTTGTCGAAAAATCGTCGAAGGTATCGAAGAGTGTTTGGGACGTTGTAAGGGTTGGTGAAAGAGTAGGTGGAGGGTCCGATACCGGGAAAGGATCACCTGTTGCTCGGGAACGATGGGGTTGGGGTCGAGGGTTACAGTTCGAAGGCCATTCAGGAATTCTACGAGGGGGGTGGAAACAACCCTCGATCGGTTGTGTAGTGGGCAGCGAGTGGCTATATTCCTGGGAAACGCTATGGGAATCACCCTCGGCGCTGAAGAGGAAGGCACAATGGACACGGTTTAAAGGGGAGGTTCGAAAAGCACCCTCTGGAATATCGCAGGGGCTTGACCGAGTTCGAAGAGAGGGATGGACCGCGGCCATTTTTACTTATCTCCGTAGGGGTTGAGAATTATTCATAGTGTCAAAAAGGTTATGCACTGGACGCATGGGGATTTACTGACACGACTTTTATACATCCCTATAGATTCCCGTACAATAATTTTACCTCTGCAAAAATACACGTCTACCTGTTCATTGCAATTATAATAAACTTTTTCTCTCTGTAAAAAGTCTACATACAATACAAAGAGAAAGTGCAGGAAGGAGATAAAGCACCAGAGACAGAATCACCAGTAGGATAGACTTTCTAGGGCTAGGGGATGGGATTCCTGTGGGATCCGTGCGAATGAGACTGGAATGCTTTATGAGGGGTTCTGACCGGCGACTTATGGTCAGGCCAATGACGTATTACCAGGAAACAGAATTACCACCCTCAATATCCACTAGCATTTCTAGATACGTACCCTTAGCTAGGTACGTATCTAGAAATCCTAGTAGATACCTACCCCTATTTTTCCCGAAACGTGAATTTTCATTGAGTCAACAAAAAATAACAGTCCTACCTCATTCAATTTAAATCAGTACCGACACAGTGCTTGTTACATACATACACAATACTTTCATCCTCCATTATACCCTCATGTTCGTAAATTTTTTTTCTCCCATTACTTCCCCATGCATTCCAGTACGCATCATACGTGTCAACCCCTGGGAATTTTCTATACGGGACATACATGAAAATCAAGGCAAAAGGCCAATGGGAATTCATGGGGATTGTCAGACACATAGGTACAGTTCATACCTTCTGTTTACGCAATTTCACCCATTTTCCACCCTCATTCACATACTACACGTAATACATTGATTTACCATTTTACATTCCTATTAATATTTATTCCAATCACGATTCTCAATAGCTTCTATTATCAATAGGCAAACATGATATCAAACCATAAATACCTCTCTCTTCATACAATATACAAAGTGTTAAATACGTAATGGGAATACAAATGAATTCCTATTCATAGTACAATGACTGTACAGTAAATGAATATCGACGTTGCGACAATACATAAATCATAGGCTATAGGTAATTCAAGCAGCCATCACGTATTCAGGTTATTATTCAAGATTTCAAGGTAGGCATTAACATAATTGATTAATGACAGTCAATGAAAATTGATAGTAACACGTTTCGGTGATAATTCTAATGATAGTCACTGTCGCTTGTACGTCAATACACGGTGAGCAGGTTTAAGGGGTGTTCACACGTGCTGATACGCACAGGACTGCATGGGGAATATACAAGGGTAGCCGTGCAGGCTTTATACACACATACATTTACGCACTATACGCAATGCACGCCACTGTACATTGAACCCCTTGAATCACTGAGGTGCCACTACAGTAAATATATCTATATACAGTCCTTCTGTAGGGTTCAAAGGGCTACTTTTGCGTAACACTAATCCACCTGTTGACTATCAATACCAACCCCTATACCAATTCTATAAAAATAGTCATTATTGAAAAGTAAGTATCAATACCACCAAAATTAACGATAAAATAACGTCCGAATAAAAATAATAGAAATATAATAATAAAAATTGTATTTTTAAAAATTCTCAATCAAATCATGAACCGACCGAGTAAGTAGAAAAAGTGCATGGCGACGAAATGAAAGGCTAGAGGGGGTAGAATTCAGGCCAGTAGCATAGCACAGTAGGAAAAGGTAGAAGCGTAGAGAAAAGAAACGAGCCCATTTTGATAATGGGACCCTATATAGGAGCCAACACTCTATAAAGCTCTGTAGGGATTTGGTAGGCTATCGTCACCGGATTTCGCAGAAGCGGATGTACCCCCCATAGTATAAGAATCCAGCGGTTCTTTATTTTTCACCCAGGTCACTTCCCTTATACAGACTAAAGACTTGACGCAGACCTACCGAAGCACAGAGTACCCATAACCTCTTATCAAAAGAATGATATATCCGTATTATGTCATTTCCACGTCATCTACACTTTTGAATTATATAATTGTCGGATTGGACCCATAAAAAATATATCCAAGTATCCATAGGTGTGGTGATATATTTATTTTTTATATATCCATTACTTAATATATCCTAACACGGTATATATCTGCCTAATACCTAATGACTCATGCTCCGTTCGTCGTAACTACTGAATGATGCAAAGGACTTGGCTCTTTTATGAAAACGAGGCAAATTCGCAGGGTTTCTAGCAGCGAAGGTTAATTGTAACGAATTCAGCGTAGCGACAGTCGCGTCGTGGGGGGTGGGTGGGTGGGGGTGGTTGAGGGTTTAATAGGATAAGCTAATTGTGGGGTATTGGCTAAGAAGTCGCACCAAGAGAGACGGAGATAAAAGGAACGAGAGAATTCTCTCTCCCTGGCGCTTGGATCATTAGCAGTTGGCAACCCTGTGGAATCACAATGTCCTTTCTTACACTCATCTCCAGAAGGACTCCTCTCTATTTTCTATGCGCCATGTTACTTCGACTGCGATGACTCCATTGCGGTTTTTCTCACTCAGTTATTTGTGACTGAGACACAGTTTTATATATATATATAAATAGAACAGTACCGAGAGGAATAATAAGATAGTTCCTGTGAATTTGGAAAAAACAAAGATGCAAGATAAATTTACCGCGTAATTATAGTAAATTTCGAATAACCAGTGAAGAAGAAGGCGACGGTAAAATTAATCAAATTAAATGAGACTCTCTGGAGACGTAATAATAAGTAATAAGCGAATGGCCATCAGTCGAGTGTCAGGATCTTCGTTCGGTTGTCCTGAGGTTACTTCCGGTTACCGTGAAGGGTCGCAATCATCCTGACCACCTACCTAGAAGGTTTAACGAGTAAAAGGTGCGGCCCTGCTATTATTTTATTAACTGAATGATAAATTGCCCGTGGACATATAGAGACCAACCTGCCAGCTAATCCAGCTTGTACCGCTGCCTTTCTATGTACACGTTCTGTCAGCTGTCAGCGACTGTCATGATGTCAGGATGTCGCTGTCCGGTTTGCTCTGTGTGTCCAGTGGAGCCACCCACTAAACAAATGATTTCCCTGGGCATAATCGCGCATTAGCCTAAGTCACGAAGGTCGAAGGCACACCTGGCAGAAAGTAATATGCCTGACAATCAGGAATTCAGCAGGTGAGGATGGTTGGGTAAAAGAAGAAAATATCAAAATATAAGCAAAGTACTCTAGAGTTATTTAAATATCGACTGGAGATTGGTCGAAGAAGTGAAGGAAACAAGAAGAAAGAAAAGAAGAAGAAGAATAAGAGAAGAAGGAAGTATTTCCCGTCGTCGCTTTATATCGGAGGCTTAGATTAAGTCCACCAAGAAAAATCTATCCAGGCAGCCTTTCCACCCCCGTGTGGATCAGCCAGTAGGTAGCTAAGGGGTGGATGGGTGGTTGAGTAGACAGGGAGGGTTGGAGTGGCTGAAGAAAAAAAAACCTGGCAATATGGGTGTTGTCCTGGCTCGGATCTCACGAACGATATCCTGCCTTTGGCTGGATGAGGCTGAAACGGGGGTTGGCTTGCTACCCTTATATTGTATATCTATATGGGGTTAGCTAGCCTCCAGGCTGGGTAGAGGAACTCTAACTCAATTTAGATCGAGTGGCGGACATTTGTTACCGGTCTCTCCTCTGGACCCCTAGAGCTACTTTATCCTCGGGTCTGGGCCTAACGCTTCTTCTTCTCTACTTCCCCTTACCCCCCACCCATCCTCTTGCACCTAGTACTTTTTTTTATTCCGTATTATTTATCTGGATAAATAAGTCAAGCTGGTGCTCACTCTATTATTGATGGCTCGTGCTGTAATGGAGACTTATCGAGGAATTATTAGGATTGATTTTGCCCATCTTCACTTGGGGAGATAAAAGATAACCCACGATCATTACGTTCATACAGATACCAGTCTTCACGGTGATAACGCGATTCGCGTTTATCCATTATTTTCATGAAATATTTTATTACGAATGTCAGGATGGAGTCTTCGGTAGGACGTGATAAAGTATCCGACTCCTAGATTCCCTGGAATCTTCGTAAAATGGACACGGGCATCTTATATGAAGTCACAGTGGAAGGGTCCACAAATGGTCAGCCATTAACACGGTAGACATAGGTACGTTTCCTGTAATTGCCGCCGATCACAGATGTCATCAATATTTCTTAAGATCCAGGGACAGTGGAAGGGGGGGGGGGGGGGGACCCGACACGATTCTACCTTCATACCTTTATCTTAGAAAAATAGCGGCATTCGATATTCTCCAGATGCTGGCCTGTAGAATTTCCTATAGACCAAGGTTGTAATGCCCAGGAGCACCGTGTAATATAGCCACACGGTGGTCAAACAATCAGCAATAAAAGCGAACTGTTAATTTTGTTGTTCGGGGTAAACCGACAGGGGATGGGAATAGCGAATGGGGCCGATGCTCTCCCGCGCTGTACTGCGTAGCTACACAGTGGCAGGGATTGGCCAATCCCAAGGCGCCTCTCACGCGGAATGGTCCGGAGCAAACAATATAGTTAGATTTTATTTATTTTCATTAGAATCCGTGATTGTCTCTCATCTCGGTTTATCGTTCCCGGCGCTGCTGGGTAGCGCGCGCATTCGATTTCTGGTGCTCTGCCGGAAGTCACGAGAACTGGCATCAACCCCAAAACACAAAATGACCACCAAATTACATACATTCACAAAACAAAAATACACGGTCAGCACGCAACAATACCAATTTTCGTCAAACATAAAAAATTTTGCAATTTCAACATAAGGGCTCTCTTTCTCCAAAGGGCCTAACAAATAGACTGTCTATTAAGAGTGCCAGCTCGAAACTTCTGCTCAGTGTCCACCAAGGGGATGGATATTGCCAAGATAGCAAATGTCCCTTCGTTTCTTGGTCGTAGCCACTGGCGGCCTCAGCCGTTTCGTCTTCGCCAGCTTTTATTAGACAATAGGTTATTTATCAAAGCCTCGGGGGTGCTTTTCACCCTCGTTCTCTCGCTAACGAAACCACGGGTCAACCGATACCATAAAAAATTTACAGAACCTCGATCGAATCAGCCGCATGAATCGACTGTAAGAACGCAACGCGTGTCCTAGACATAACGTGCTTAAAAATTTCTGATGCAATTACAATAACAATAACAACGACAACAACAATAATAATAATGACGAGCCGCAAAGCACCCTTCTACGCAAAGTGAACGTTATGTGCTGACTAGAGGCATATTTGCCAGAGGGGGTTAACGAGACCACGAAATGCCACCGCTCTTTATGATCAGCGTGCTAACATTCTGTGGCGTCGCGTTACGTTATGGATCATTCATTCTCGAGCACCTATGTATATATACTTATGTACCACATACGTGTACATATACTTACGTAAGTTTAGAAATTCGTATGTACATATATACGTAAAGGTAGTTGTATTCAGTAACAATTAGAAAGTTCGGGTAAGGGGTATGAGGGGTTTCTCGATAGGGGGATGCCGTGAGATAGGGGACGTTCATCTTGCGCATTGTGTCAAGGGCTTGGCGGGGAGATAAGTTTTAATAAGATTTTCAATGTCTCCAGGAGGTCATCGCGTGCACGACCCTCTTCGGAATTGCATGTCGTCAGGCGTTTTCACGGGGCTGGTGAAATCCCTCGATTTAACGTAGCCATTATCCTCGTGGGTAATGAATGAGTGGTTCCTCCACGAGGATGAGGATCCTGGAGGATATGTATCCTCGGCGAGGCGTGATCGCCAACAATACCCCGGTTGACAACTCGCGCGGCATTGTCCTTCCTGAAGGACTGTTTATCACGTGGACATTGTCCAGGGTGGGTGGGGGGTTGTGTACATGTTGCTCCTCCTATACGTTAGGGGATGAACACTATAGAAGGTTATAGTATATATGTGTGTTGATATTGCGTATAGTATATGATAGGCGGGAAGAGGGGGTGGAAGGGGGAGGGTGCGGGTTTTCAAGAGGGTGAACCAGGAGACTAGAGGACTTCCAGGTCCTGGGTAACGTGCCGGTTCCGTGACACCATCGCATGACACCCGAGGGTACCGTATATTAGGGGGCCGGGAATTATGGGAATATTAAAAATAGGACAGATTCTTGGAGTTTTCGTGAAGAGAAAGATGGCGCTGTATAAACAGACACAAGAGTCTATACTTGGAGCTAAGGAATAGACTGTTGTACAAGGGTTGTTGAATGAAGGAAGGAAGAAAAAGGGCTGGGTAATTCAGGTCTCGCCGATCAAAGAGACTCTCGAAGAAGGTGTTCTCCAGGGGTGGGTTCTTGCCAGTAGGTAGATTTGGTGTTGGGCGCACGTGAAAAAAAAAAAAAGAAACCCTGTGAATAGTAGAGAGTGTGGTGGGGTAAGTATGGGGACGACGACGATGGTGGGACGATGAGTGCGGTGGGTTGGTACCGCGGCTATACTGAAGGGAGTAAGGGTGGTTTTTGATGATAGGGTTTTCGCGGTGTGGTTCGCAGGGTGTAAATGCCAAGTGAACAGTTCGGAGTGAATGGCCCTCGAGGAACTCGCGGACGGGGCCCTCGACCTTTATAATCCGAGGATAATTACTGGCAACCGCTCGGTCCGCCATACACGAGAGATTAATTGTTATTAATTATTTTCTGTGCGGGTAATTGCGTCATCGTAGAGACTTTGCCGTTTAACAATGAGGGCCAAGGCGCTCGCTTTCTGCCATCTCTCTCTTTTTTTCTTATATCCGCCCAGGACTCGGAAGTGCCCCGCTTGTTGAAAACTGCACCGGTCCTCATTAGACTGCCAGTTGCCACACATTCATCCCCTTTCCACCCTCCCCCTTTGCCCGCTAATCTTCCTTTCTCTTCTCTTTGCGATCTCGGCACTCGTATTACCACTGCCGTTCTTACCGACATCTCTCTACCCTTCTTTTATGACCGACCAACCGACCACCCCTTGCTTCAACCCCCCTCGTCGACCCCATGGTCGACTTCCGGTTAGATTCTTTCAATTGCAGGTAGAGCGCCCTTTTGCAGAATTTTGCGCATTGTTCACGGCAGCCGGAGGAATTCCTCTGGAAAGAATTCGCCGAACGATCTAATACAGAAATATCCCTTATACGAACATCCCTTACTCTAGTCAGAACGATACCATCAGGAGTAATATCTCAAACTGTTCGCAAGTAGCCCCTAACTTGTAAGGGTAATAAGAATCGTCGCTGAGATCGGAAGATCCGAGGAACATTTGAGGCACCATAGAGGGTGCTATCCCTAATTGCAGGCATTGTATCTCCGCTAGGCTGGTCAGCTAAGGGCTGTTGTCTCCAGATGGTCCAAGTACCGGGGGGTATGGCTTTGTTTGCGACTGAACAGGGTGCCGTATTCCTGGTGCGTTACGTATACCCGATTGCTGTAAAGCGTAACCTCCTAAAGGAGCTCTTCGCGACGTGTTTAAGAGTGTTCAGGGTGTCATAGGAGCATCCCCTAGAACTTACAAGGCTTTCGGAAGCAAGTAATGTGCCCTATACAGAGGGTAGAAGAATTAAAGGACAGAAACCAACAAACACAGAAGCTATTAAAATATCCTCCAGCAAGAGAACACAGTATACACCTATTTAACTATTGGCCAGGGAGCCCCAGGATCGTTTCTGGTCAGCTAGTCTTGGTTCTAGATGGTCGCAAAATAAGAACAACCCCTCGCAGGGTGGACGGTCGCCCAGCGGGGATAGGTAGAATGACCAAGAGAGTGAAATTTGCGGTGGCGAGCTAAAGAGAGTCTGAGAGAGTAAGAGAAGGAGAGAGAGGGAGAAAGAGAAAGAGAGTCTCGGTCGAGGCTGTCCGCAATTAAAATAATTCCCTTTCTGCCTGCAGCCGAGCGGAAAGAACTTACCAACACCCTCGTCGTCGGTACCCTGGGGTCCCACCACACCATCGTCCACACTAGCCAACACAACCCCCGTATAGCCAGTGTGTTCCAGAGAGCTCTCTCCAGTCTCTCCCCGCCCCCTTTGACTACCAGCCTGGTAAGCATAGCTATTTTAATTGTATCATCCGCTCGGAGGATGACCAGTACGCCCGGGACGGTCTGGAATGAATGCCAGGGTGAGTATGTGGCTGCCGTTATGCTTTACCATCTAGAATTGCAGGGGTGATTGCGAGGTCGTGCCCAAGGGTTGTAATCACAAGAGGCCCCCGCATCCAAAAGAGAAGAAGAAGAAGAAGAGGACAGACTACAGAGGGTGTAGGTACTCGAGGTTCTCACTGTTAGTTTCATAGGTAAGGTATTCAGGTATCCCCTACACGAATTTCTCTAGCCCTCACCCTCGTGCCTAACACCCTTAACATTTTCATCCCCATGAAAAGAAACTCAATAAAAAAAATTTTAAGCGACCCTTTTGCTCTTTATTTCCCACTAACAGTCGAAGAAACAAGCTGAAGCCATATGTGTAGGTGCACTGGACCAAGTAATGGAGATCAGTAAACAAAAGGGGGATGCCTTGGTCGAGTTTAGCACGTTTCACCCTCTGGGCATTCAGAGGTATATCCATGGCCCTTTGAAAAGGACTGCGACTTTCTCTGAGGCGATGCAAAAACGCCAACGTGCACACAGGAAGACTGTAGACTGGGACCAGCGTACCTGAAAATACAGCAAGGTTAAAGCCGAAAAGCTGCCACGAGAAAAGCCCCGAGCAAACATAATGGGACGCGTCTTACGCACCTCGGATGAAAGCTGGTTTACGCTACCGGAAGTGCAGGGGACTGATATGACTGAGGAAGCTGATTCGAGGACTGTAAAGTCACGCGACCAAAGGATGCACGAATTCACGTTACACGAGAAGGAAAATAATTTAATGCCCTCATCGAACTCATATATACCAAGTGGCGTAAGAGACAGGCGTACAGAACATAGTGCAAGAGTGATAAAGAAAAATAAAGGGAGATTCGATGATGATGACGATCCTTGATCTTGGTCCTTGATCTTGAGAGCGTAAGGCGAAGAAAGTAACGCGACAAGGCTCGGGAGAATAACGAAAGGGATTGGCGGGATGCGTGCCGAGGTTCGTTACGCACCAATTAAATGCGTACAGACGGGCTGCCAAAGATATTAGATGCATCAGAGCGAGCGGCCGAGCAAAAATAAGTAATTAGAAATACCGACATGGATAATATACGATGCAATTAAGGCTGAAAGAAGGCCACCTAGCTAGCTAGCTTGGCTAGCTAGCGTTTTAAAGCCCCCCTCCTCCCCCCTTGCGCTTACGCTATGCGCTCCTGGGAGGAGGTGGAGCCTCACCCAGATGCGGATTCATAATTAAACACGCCCTTAAAACAAAATCATTACGGCTGTGTCAGGGGCGGCCTGTGTTCGGGGGTGGGAGTGCCGCAGGAGACGTGCCGAAGGGGTTGACGGGGTGCCGTGAGAGGGGTTTGCGCTACTATTACCCTCTCTCGCTGTTTCACTCTCTTCTCCTACGGCAGAAACTCCTACCCCCATTCTGCCACCCCTCTGTGTACCTCTTCATCCCTACACGTACTCCTGCATTCATGTTGTTACAAATGTGAGTCCGCTGTTCCGAGAACGGGCAACATAAACATACATCAACCACCCTTCTCTCACCTCCTCGCCACCCTTATTCTCATATCTATATATGTATATATACATATACATACATCTGGTATACATATGCACGATATACCAGTCATATAGCACACTTCTAGATTATAACTCTAATTCGGGATATGCCTGACCGGAATTTCCTTTTTACTCTGAACTTCCGGAATGATCAAGATTTTAGGCTGATGAGTCTAAAGATTAAAAGGAAGGCTTAAACCTTGGTGGGGTAACTGTTAAGAAATTGTAAGAATCAGGGGTGGTATGGATAAACCCAAGATGTCAATGCTTGATAGGAAGGGATGCTGATCACCAGAACAAAAAATATTACCGAAATCTTATGCATTGCTTGAATAAATACTAAAAATATGGAATTCAACAGAAGTTTCAATATACAGGCAATTTTATAAAAAAAATATATATACTGTATAAAGAGCAAGGGGCGTTAAGTAAAACCTAAATTTTCTATTCTTCTAAGTGAGAATGGTCCATGAGCAAAGCGGTGAGTAAGAGAGTGCATAGTAAAACTGTGAGTAAGAAAACGAGATAAAAAGTTCAAGTAGGTTGAGCAAGTCGTACAAAACGGCGTAGATACTAGGACCTCGAAAGGACGAGATTCCTGTCTCCGTTCGAAGGTGTACGGGGTGAGTTGCCGACACGGTGGGGGTGAGTTAGTTCTACAGAAGGGGTAGGTATGGGGTTGGGCATGCGAACAGGGCATCCCGGGATTCGAACAGGAACCACCCACCGAGTCCATCGCGCCGGTCCGGCCGCCCGTCTCGTCGCGAGAGCTTCGCTATTTTCTCACGCCAACCCCTATTCTCTCATCGTTCGGGGGGTGGCTTTTGCCTCCTTCGACTAAAATCCCCCCAACCCCCCGAAGTCACTCTTTAAGCTGGAATCTCACTGCCAGTTTTCCTGGAACTCCCAATCTTGGAATCAATCTTGATTTAGATTTTTAAAAATGGAAAATTTTCCAAATTTAAAAAAAATTTACATTCTCATCTCGTTTCAAGTAATGCTAACTATTGGTATGATTTTTCTGATAATTTTTTTGTCACGTGATATTTATCGTATGACGACTTCAGTCTGTGGAGCAAGGCGACACGGGTATTGCGACACGAAAATTGCGACAGCGTGGCGTGAAATGAAGCGTTCGCAAACGAGTCACGATCTCCTAATTAGGCGGCTAAATACCGCTGACGTTTTTTGCCGTTGCAATATTATCATATTTAGTATGCATACTTAGGAAGCCGGCTTAAATAAGCCAGGGTACCCCCGGGCTCAGGAGCTTGCAAGCACGAGTCTAATAAGTTCTACTGTCCAAGGACTGGCGGACTGGTATAGTATTTCTCCTAGACGCTATTTACGTCCACACCGTCTGCAGGTACTTTTGACAGAATATATACGATACACCCTCAAGCCATACACACCCCATGAGAAATGATGGTATCATCAACGACAGTACTACCCCGAACAGATTGATTAATTAATCCCTCGATGATCACCTGAGAATCTCAACCCTTTCGATTCTTGCGAGCAGCATTGAAGTCTCTACGGAATAGCGTGATCCGTCGCGATTCAATAAAAAGCCAATAAAATGGATGTGAAAATTTTTCAAAGTATTCCAAAACAGACTAATTCCGAGTCCCAACGTAGTATCGTAAATTTTCAATTGTTTATTGTAATTTTTTTTAAGGATAAATTTAAATAAACTTCCTCGCATTATGGACTCGATGGTAACGAGGTGAATGCTGGGTCGAGGCGTGACACTTTTAAAAAGGAAAAATTAGCGGATTGCCAGAGGTTAAGTCCTGAAGACTGGACGAGAGCGGTGTACGTAAGGGATGTTTGGAGCGCGAGGCGTTTCATGAAGAGTGAGTCCATGGAAGGGGGGTTCTGTTGGACCGGGGGGGAGGGGTTATATTTTCTGCTGTAGTCATGGTAGTGGTGGCTTTCCAGAAGTATGGGGTAAGAAAAGTTTTGGCTCGAGAAAGCGAGGCCGAGCTATGAGAGGTTCTAATTTACAGAGACGCAGGGACTTTGCGTCTGAGACCGGAGCTAACTGCTAATTTAAGGGTTAATTCCTTGGGAGACAAGTTGGCAGAGTTACGACGAAAATATTCATGGCATTATGCATACATTTAGCGCGGCATCGCTAATAAAAATTAAAAAGTCTAATTGCAAAGCGCCGGACCACGACGTCCCGTCGTCTTACGGCCGTCTCAATCAATTTTGCGTAATCGTCAAACTGATGATTAGACATTCGCTATCGATTACTCGTCAGTCAATTACAATTATGATACGACACAGTATACAGTGTCGTATAATCCTATTCTGCAAGCCTTGAGAATCTTTTTATTAGTATATGAAAAATTTATTGTTTCGAAGGCACAGTGAAAACTATACACCTGGGTGACGTAAAGATAAAATACGTTTCATAGGATGAGATTACATCCCTGTGGAGGGTCCCAGTGTTCATTTGTAAAAATTTTCAAGATATTGGGACGTATTGGAAAGGGATGAACTGCGGCAAGATGCAGATGCGGGAAGATGTCTGACGCGATTGAAAATAGGGTTTGAAGTGGAAGATGGGAGAGAGAGAAGGGGGAAGCTGGGGGAGACGAGTCTGGCAGGATTTCTCAATCTCAGGCAAAGTCAAGAATATATCAGAAAGCAGGTTGGTTGGGATGCTGGTAAGATAGAATGCTGAATGCTGAAGGGTGAAAACGGCGGCAGGGGTCAGAGTGCCGAGAAGAGTGACAGACGGATTTGTACTTTTTAAGGAGCGCGACGTCGACGCTCTTGTTTCTCGTGTCGCGCGATAAATAAGAGCCCCGCGTTTCTCGACGCAGGGGTGATAATTAAATTGGGAGGTCTTCGAGCTTTCGACGGCCATTGGAGGGGGATGAAGTTACCAGCCATAATAAGAATTTTCTTCGGGATGCATAAAAAAGAAGAAAGAGACACACGAGTGGAAGAAGAGAAGAAAGAAAAAGAAATCGTACAAGATAAAGATCTATTTTATAAACTGAGAAAAGATAGTCAGCCAAGAGTGGATGGACCAGCCCTCTGCGAAAGGTGACTCTAATTTCGCGACTGTCATCGTTAAGGCGTCCATCAATTTGTAGGGGTGGGTTGAAGGGTCGCGAAGTAGGCAGAGAGGATTCCGAGGCTGAGGGGGTGGTTAAAAAAAATAAAGAAAATTTATTTGCGTAATTTGAGCGGGCGCTGAGCGTATGTTCAAAGCCTGCAATCATCCCCCGTAGCGCTGGAGCAACCCTCCCACGGAGAAAGAGAGAGAAAGAGAACGGGAAACCGGCTACGGTACTACACTCAGCACGGTGGAGAGTGGCAATATAGTTTCCCTAATGGCGCTTAAAAAATCTTAAAAAGACGATATTAAGAATGTGACTGCGCCGGTGGAGGAAGCGAAGGAACTCGAGAGGAGTGCCGGGAGTTTCTTGGATGATTCAGGGTAGGTACGGGGGTTGCTACGGGTATGGTTAATCGCCGTAAGACAACCAGAGAAATGAGCGAACAGTGCCTTCCCACCCTTACAACCCTCCTGGACACTCCCCTTCCTCGCCGTGGCACCCAGGACTCGCCCGTTACCGGCATGGGGGTTAGAGTGGAATTTAAAGGAGTGTCAAGTGGCGTAAAAAATGCGAAGAAATTAAAGATGAACCTTCAGTGAAATGGGCCGTGAGCTTCCGAGGATTCTTATTTCGTCCTCCCTTATTCTCGTTGATACCCACCCCTAACTCATCCCCGTCAGTCAGGACTTGATTCGAAGTAAGAGCTACCCTTCGTAATTAACACCGTGAAGATAACGTGGCTTCTTATGTACTACCCTGTCCCTTAGCGCGTATATGACATTTTTGACTGTCGCATCCCCTATGAGATGCAAGAGAGAAAATGGATGTTAGCGTACGGTATACAAGGGGGTGAAAAAAATATACCGTCGAAGAACGGGATCTCGTTCAATTTTAATCGCACGTCTGATTACAGGAACGAGGGTGGTTCTCCGTTAACTTCAATCACTTAATTCTTTTCCGGCTCACCACCCCCTTGGCAGGGATGAAAAAAAAACCTTGGGAACGGCACCAGCTAGGTTAGAGACGCGGCCTTGTCTTGAATACAAAATATCAATCAGCTTCGGATAGGGTGGGGCGTGAAAAATACTCGGTAATTACGACCCCCCTCGCAAATATATTCATTGTCTTGATTACTTTGGGGGATGAGAGACTCTGGGGATACTTGAAGCACGAGGGGGTTGATCGGTCCGAAGGAAGTCTACTCTTTTCCCTGGGGATTTTTTTCAGATCTCTGAAGAGCTTTATACCTAAAACAAAAAAAAAATGGAAAAATGAGTACAGAAAAATGGCTACTTCTGGATAGCCCATCCCTATTTTCTCGGGCAGCCTCCATTATCGTTCATGTCCTGTGAAAAGGGTCGCGTGCCATCGCGAAATCCTTCCACTAGAAACTGGCATAACGAATTCTCGTGAATATTAAGGGGAGGACCTTTTTATATAACGTCCACCCCGGGCTGGGTACTTGGTACCCGGTGGTAATTACGAAATTCAAATTAACTAGAAAAATAGCCCGGTCTGGCCATTTTTACACTCTTGAAAACCCTTTCTTCTTAAGGACTCGGACGTGACCTATTCTTCTTCGGAATCGTGCACTCGGCCTTGTACTCAGGACTTTAATTACCCCAACTAAACGGCTACTCAAAATACAGAGGGTTTTATACAAGGGTGGATAAGACAAAGATCCCAAATTCTACGTCTGTAGCAACTCGCCATTCGCAACCCTTACAACGATGTTTAGGATCTTCCTAAGAATTTGTATTTGAACTCACCAGTTTTTACTCCTTTACTCAAAAAATAAAAAATGAATGACGCAAACTTTCATGAAATTTTTCAAAATTTCTTTAAATATCCTATCAACCCGGTATAAATGTTGAAATTTTTTATTCATTATTGAAATCCTTTTTCGTAATAAGCAAATGCTGCATGAAATATCTAAGAATGTAGGGTCTCGCTCACTGTACGTAAAATCTAACGATTTGAGGGCTTGACAAAAAAAGGTAAAAGAAGTAAAACAAGGAACTCACTGACACACGCAGAGTATTCCTGGTAAATATACGACTCGAACCGATGCCAGATACGATGCCGGTTGTATCGCATTACGAGGGACATAAAAAGTTATAGTTACATTATAATAAGCCGCGTAAAGCCGGTCCCGGCCGCGAGAACGGCTTTACATTTACGTCACTATAAATATAAATACGCGAAACTGGCTGGGCTGACGAGAACCACCCTCAAAACAGGGGGCCATAGGTACTGCCGGTAGGAAGCCACCCTGCATTCAGAGGAAAGTTGCGAATTTATCGTCGTGTAAATCTCAAATTCCTGATTATTGGCCCGTTAAAGGAAACCGCCGGCTGACTGGCTCTTTGGCTCGCTGGTTCACAGGGGTTGTTACCTCGGTACTTTCTAAGGGATGATTCTTCGATTCTTTGCACAAATACGTAACCAACCCCCTCAGAGGCATTTCACGGCCTGTAAAGCTCAGATGAACGTAAACTCTGGCAGCCCTGGACACAGCATCCCTTGCGTTTCGCTCTTGATATCAAACAGGGGGGTGGTTTCTGGTAAGGAAGTCTGGCTTCGAGAAGAGGCTTGCTCGCTAGTTGGTTTATGCGATTGTGGTGGCGATGGTGGTGCTGGGTATTGCCGTCGCGAATTTTTATTTGTATCTATAATGCCCGGCCGTTTCGAGAGACGAAGTTGGAATAAACGGAAATTACTGGGGCCATCTTGTAATTATACGGGCTAATAGGAACGTAATTTAGTGTCTCGAACTCGAGTTAGCAGCCGCAGGAGCGGTGCGCTGCCTTCGCGGAAAATTAAAATAATAAACGGCATCGTTAGGATTCATCATCTGATTTTAATTTCCATTCCGAAATGATTGCGCATTATCTCACGGCCCGTAACCGTTTCGGAATTTACTGCTAGGGGGCACAGACAGCCTCTTTTTCCCTTTTTCATCCGCCTCGTCTTACATTAGTCTGTTTTTCCCCCTACTCCTTCACATCCTGCCACCCAAGACTAACTGGAAATGGACTTTTTTTTTTCTTCATCCTGATCTTCTATTTAACCAAACGTCATCAATCCCTCGGAACCATTTTGATATCCAGCAATCGTAATGCCTCAGACTTTTATAGCTGACGTGGGGCTTATGGTATTTCCTTGAAAAATTTCAAAGTCTCATAAGCACGTAGACATTACACCCATAGTGACAAAGTTCTGTAGAACTGCCATTCTGAATTTCTAATAAAAATACAGAAACAGAGGTACCCGTTCCGAACAGCTGAAAGAATTCAAAATAATGTCCTTTCCAGAATTCTATTTCTTGATACATCCCATGACGAATCCGTTCAGACCTAGTCAAATGACTGTTGCATGACGAAGCTATTTCACAGATCTGCAAATGGGGTAGAAGGAAAAATCGACAAAGTCAATTCATCCCCTGATATACATCAGACTAGAGACTTTGACAAATCGGTAAACAATGCCTGAATAATTCATAATGGATCAAAGAGTTAACAACCCTTATAGATTATTCAATGGAATAAACATTTTCCCTGCGTCATTGACGAACTATACATCCAAGTGGTAGGTGTTAAGGGTAGTATCATGGACACGAATCCTTTTCGCACGAGGATCCTATCCATGAATCTCAGAAGACACGGGAGACAATCCCAAGTGCCGTGCGTCACTTTAGGGTCACTAAGGAGGGCTCTAAGACGCGTTTAGTCTCCCGTAGGGGTTCCTACCCGGTGCATAATGGCGTCTTGGTTGCCGACGATAAATCCACCATTATGCCATAACCGCCATCTTAGCGTTGGTCGGCCGCGGTGCGACGGCGGCGTCTTCTCTAATAAATATCCCAAGACAATGGACACTGTCCAAAACACGGTAGATCTTACGCCTTTAACTTGGGTACCAAGTCTCAACCCTTCCACCTAGAAACTACCCCACCCGACAGAGCGTGAGACGGAGATAGAGAGCGTAGAACTGGATTCCCTGTAACGAGAGAGATAGTTACCAAGAGGACCAAGAGGGCAAACCTTCGAGAGGAGAAGCGACACCTCCATTGGCCAACCCCTACCGTTCTTCTAGCTCACATGGAATTATAATGTTTGTTTCGAACAAATTACCATGATAATGCCAGGCGTCGCATGGCGAAACCGTGTCTTCAGTGGCATACTTAAATTACAGGAGTGCCAACGCTATAATCTGCCCTTGTGCGCTACCATTCCAGTGCCACTAGTACCAGTGTTACCAGGACTGTTTTGGGGAGGTGGTTGGCGTTGAGATTCCTAGAGGGTAGTTGTAATGTTAATTAGCCACTTTATTATATATAGCCAGAGACAATCGTGAGTGACTGCTCAAGGTATTGTTACGACATTAGAATATACTATTTGATAGTGTGATATCACGTGATCCAAGAGGCAATAATTTTTTGACTCTTTAAGTAATAAAATTACATGTAAGATTCTAGGTTACCTCCTAGCGTATATGACTCTGGTGGTTCTCATACTAGGTGTACAGGAGCGTAATAGGGAACTTTCAGTGTGCACGACCCTTAAGCTCGTAGCATCCCATGCCATGTGCCACTTCCTGCTGGAGGTGGAACCGTGGAATTATTAGATATGCAACCACCTCCTGTATAGCAGCACCTTCTCCTCTGCCGGTGTTATTAAACTTAGTTATGAATGCCCATTAAAACTGTAAAGGAAATGCATTAGCCCACCAAGGCAACCTAGTCTGACAATGCCACCCCCTGTGGAACGAGAGCCATCCACTTCGCGGTACCGTATCCGCCGGAAGTAAACCTTCTGATTTATGAGACTTCCGATTTCATCCCTCTGTATCTTCGGATCGGGATGCTGTTGGAATAAGATCTAAGACAAATAAGAGTACTAAACAGGCATATATATATATATGCTTAATAAGTTCCAAGTATCGGATAACATCTTTATTGCATCTCGAGTAACCAATGAAAATCAGAGGGTTGTTTTGTCCCTCAAAGAATTTGTATTTCCTTCAAGTTACAAGACTGTAAACAGGAGCAAGTAAGATAATTCCAAAGGAAAATGTTATTAGCTGGAAATTGTCATCTTTAAGGAGGGCGGCTCCAAACCCTTTGAGAAGCTTATAGTAGCCTATACCAGTTATAATGGAGAAAGCACGCTACTAGCTTCTCTGGCTTTCCAAGGGTGAGTATATATAGAGGGTGTGGATGGTATACGTATTTTAACGGGCAGCTTTGACAATGGCTGGCATTGTTGTGTCTTGAGAGATAAAGACGCCGTTCTCAGGTAGAGAAACGTAAGGTGGATGATAGTAGAGCGTTAGCGGTACAGTTACGCGATCTCTGCGATTTCGAGTAGCTACCCTTCATCCCCTAGAAACCACCCTGGCTAACCAAACAGCCATCGCCGTAGATCCAGAGATGCTATAGACAGCAGGAAGAGTCGTGAAGAGATAACCACGAAAATTCCTCCTGCTGTCCCTATCGACGTCATACGACAATTTCACAAGTGAAATACCACCCTTATCTTTGACGTTCATTCGAAACTTAAGGGATGAATAATAACAAATTTGCTAATCAACAGCGAGCCATTACAATGCGTGAAGTACGTATCCATAGTATCTCTCAGACTGGTAACAGAGTGTTAAGGGTTGCTCGGTATGGGTAAGGGGTGCATATAGGGTGACTCTATGCTTTCAAGGTATTCTTGTGTACGTTTTACTTTTTATCTTCGCGCCCGGCTAAAACGAGACTGAGGTAAAATGTATCTAACTGCCAGGGTACGAAATATGAATGCCGCGAGGGCCCCGATGTCTACCACAAAAGCCATTGTCCGCCACTTACGGAATTCGCCAACCCTCGCCGGCAACCTCTACCCCCTACGTACTCCGGTACTATACCTAGTACAACCTCGCGACCCCTTTTTTTAATCCTTTCTTTCCTTCTCCTCCTCCTCTACCTCGGTAACCTTCGGTCCACCGACATGCAGTAGCGGCGAACGCCTACGATGTAAAACACTTCCCGAGAATTTTATTTCACTCTCTCGAGCGGCTCTATACACCCTTATCGCAGTCATGTATAGGTATGTTCACTTATGTGGAATCCAGGTTCAAGCCCCTTTTGAGAGTAGGCACCTACTCCTCCCCCATCCCCCTTGCCACTCGTCGGTGAGAAACGTCACCGTAAAATTACTTTTTAATTATCGTTCAGTGGATTTCGCTTATTACACGATATCTCAGCGAGTCTCGGGTCAGGCGCGACCTCCTGGAATGTTCTATTTCGTTTCGAGTCCGTTTCCCTGTGTGACCTCTGACCCTTGGAAGAACCGGGGAATTTTTTAATTTAGATAAGACACCCTTTTGGAATACCAGTAATGAAGTTTGCCATTCCTAATCGTACAGTTACTATGTGCATACTTGAGTCTGGTACATGCAGAGGAGATATATCGATTCCGAATCTATTTATCTCTTATCGATAATCGATAAGCGTACTTTAAGTATGATTGTACGTAGATTTTTGTAGAATTTTCAAACGTCTCCACAACTGCCACTGTCTTTTTTTCGACTAGAGTCACGGGCGGGTAGAAGTGCGTGCGTGCGAAAGTGGTGGAGAGGGGATGACGCGGGGGTGGCTGCGTATATAATATAGGCACCAATATATATATATATATATATATGTAGAGAACGTATAGCATATAGGAGGAGAGGATATGGGTTTGGCAATGCGGCACGGGTTATTGAGCATCGCCGTAGCGTTGGCAGTTTTATGGATATACGCGTCACACTTCACACCGTTTCCATTCGCAATTTTACCACCCCCCTGCCATCCCCTATGAGTAACGGGGATGGATGGATGGATGGAAAATGCGGTATTGGCCCCATTCACGCCTTTTTTATTCCCCTTTTCTCGCTCACCCTTCTTTATTGCTGGCTCTCGCTGCTCCAAAGCGAAGCTCGGCGTCGAAGATCATTATCGTCTATTAAATCATTCCTGTATTGTCAGCCATACATTGTTCCCATCGACAGGGATGCTTCGCACGAGAGAAGCCACCCTCGTTGCGTTGACAGAGACCTGACCCAAAAGTAACAATTGTCACTACGTTGGTTAGACACTCTCCAGGAATGCTCTTAAGAATGATAAGACATACCCCGGAGTCCGATAAATTCGCGAATTAAAGAACTTATTCCATTTGGGCAGTCAAAGGGGTGTGAATGCTTTCGCGAGAGTATTATCTCTCAGGAATAAGGGTAGGTATGGGTAGTAGGTAGGAACGTTAAAGGCTGGTTGGAAGGTGGATAAAAGTAGCGTGCAGGGGGTTGGCGGAGTTGACTGCGGGGTGGACGCCAAAGGGGAAGGTGGTAGAAGGAGGGATGGCTGAAGGGGATGGACCGAGGGTACGTTTAGACGTTCGTTCCGCTGGTAACAAAGATAACTCTATGCAATAAAAATGATTCAAAGTTTCCCGCGGCGGATGGCGGTTCCGATGGCGGAGCGGTTGACAATGGCGCGTCTTTGTCTCCGACCACGTACCACCACTAGTACGGAACCCCCTTGGCACACACCCTTCCCCGTAGTCAGGGCACCCTGCGACACCTATCTTCCGGTTTAAAGTCCTGTAGTCCCCCGTCCCGCACCCTTTCATTCCACTCCCGTGGCAATTCTACCTACCGGCAGACCGACCAACCCCTAACCACCAATCCCCTTTGCGAACAGGACCGTTGAACCTCGCTAACTTTTAATATTTACGACTGATATTCTAGTGATTTTTCTGAGCTTGGATCCTGGGGAATTATTCTCGTGTCGTGGCATACGTGCACTTTGATATTTCTAGGAAGACGTATTGGATTCCGCTGAAAGTACAGTTGTAAACGTGACTTAATGTTACAGGTACGAAGTGTCACTAGGAATGAGGAACCTGAGGTCTCTAGGATTTTATCTTGGTTCTTTACGAGATTTTACCACTGCTCCCATGCACACGCAGACTCGGTAGATATAGGGGTGTGGAGTTGAAAAGGGGTTGGTATGCGTTTACGTAACGCGGAGAAGGGTTTTGAATTTGCATTTTATTCGCAGTGTGGTCTGCAGTCCGTGGCCAGTGGGTAGTGGCAAGCACTCCTCCTCCTCCTCCTCCTCGGTCGCTCGGACATTTATTTTAATTAAATTACTCCGGAGCGTCGAACAACCCATTTCCTATAAATTATCCCCTTACTGCTCTTTTGCGCGCGGCCAGGCATTAATGTGCCTGCTGATCCTGCGCTGCCATTGAAATGAAATAAAAGCACGGCCCGAGAACGAAGCGTTTCTGCCCATTCTCGCTACGATTCCGCCCCTCTGCTTCCCTTTCATTTACCGGCAGTAATCGTCACTCCCTTTACTCCATATTCCACATACTATTCCTGCCACATATGTATACATGATTGTCGAGCTCAGACGCACTAGTCAGATATAGCTATTGTGCAATAGTTTTGAATAAAGAGCATTTTATAAGATTTTTAAATTAAAAGCAAGAAAAATAGGAAAAATCTATTATTAATACACTGCTAAATGACTTAATTGATCCGAAAATAATTGTTCTTAAGAATATTTATTTTTCCTATACTTACCGTGAGTGCGAGAGAGACAGCCGCATTGGTATTTACGTGCGTAAGAGAAGGACAGACATATTGATACCTACGAATGATGGTAGGTAATACTCTTTCCCGGATCGATGGCACTATAAGTTACATTTTGAAGTCATATATTTCAAAAGTGCTATAGTAATAACGTACGGTATACAGTAAGACGTAAGGTAATCAATATAGGAATTAATAATGTCTATACTTCTAACGTGTCTTTGAATCAGAATGTACTGACAGAAACCGCGTGCTCCGGAGTTACGGTCATGCGCACTCGATATGCGAGGTTATGTTTCTGTAGAGCGAAGCGAGGTTGCTGTGTACAGCACGAGAATCGTCAATAAGGATTAGCGTCGATTGGATACGTACACAGTAAGAACAATTCTGAATGGATATTATTTCAATAAGGAATAAAAAATCAATACTCACTTGATAAGAAACATCCTCGCCGGCTTTCCCACGCGTGGCAGCAACGTTCAGCGTAAGAATCGCGCCTTTTTCTGCATTCCACGCGTAGAGCACATCGTCCCGTATTTCGATGATATTTCTGGTGTCTTTGGGATCCTTGGGTAAACTCTCCTTCAGCACTTTAAATAATTTCTTCTCGTTTAAACAAAGTGGATCCGTGCACGAACTCATTTTCACGTTTTGACGTGCGCCACCGCACAACAATGAAGTTAACTGCTGTCGGTAACAGCTGACTCCAGGCTGGCCACCTCTGTGGAATAATATAGTACTAAAATATAGTGAACTTAGCTTCTAAACTTGGACCGAGGATTGGCATTATGTAAAATTGAATATAGGTAAGCGTTTATTATACAAATTGTTACCAGTTCTTTTGAAATAATCAAACTGGTAGTAGTTGTAGAAATTTATTTGGAAATTTAAGAAAAAAAAATTCAAGTGCATTCGTCTAGTCGAATTCACTCAAGGCCCCGGAGGGATTCGAACCCTCGATCTCCTGTTTACTAGACAGGCGCTTTAACCAACTAAGCCACGGCGCCTACGTGGGAATGAAAGTTTTGTTTTTTATAGCAGTTATGCAATTTGATAACAATGATAATTTCTTATAATTCGATGTCAGATAATAATATTATGGGTAGATAAGATTGATACTATGCATTATAAATAAAATCAAAGATCTTCTTCGAAACCCTATGAAAGTTTGTACAAGACCGTGTAAAATTGTAAATTCCTATCATCAGTTATCTACAATCTTAGAGTTTTCATTGTCCTTATCAAAAGTAGTCGCTCCCGGGTGGGCTCGAACCACCAACCTTTCGGTTAACAGCCGAACGCGCTAACCAATTGCGCCACGGAAGCTACGTGATTTTAGATGTTATGAAAATTTCATAGTCATTAATATTAAACAATTATTAATCAACGATACATCGCTTAGTCATTATCATGTACGAATGATTACAACGTAAAGTATTCATTACCTACGTAGGCTAAATGTTCCGTCAGTTGCGTAGATACTGCCCATCCATAAGCGCTTAATTACACGTGGCTCTCTCATTAGTGGGCGTCTATATGCAAGAGGGTGGAGAGTCGATTGAGGGTGGAAGGGTGGTCCCAAGGTGATTTGTCCGTCAGGGTGGATCGCAGATGTTTGATACATACGAAACCTTTAATTAAATCTTAATTAGAGCGACTGTTAAGGATCATTAAGTGGATGAAAATCATCACTGCATTTTGCAGTTCACCCCCAACCCCTTCCACCCTCATTACTACACTCGTTATCCTCAATCGTCGCTAAGCAGACCGAACGGAAAAAAGGAGTACGAGAAAGGTATGGTATGGCTCGACTAAAGGAAATTTAAAAAAATTAAACCAGTCCTATACGCATCATTATTAATATATACGACGTGTACCAACCTCGCGTATCCACATATGAAAATATCACGCGTGCCACGTATGCAGTTTTTCACCTAGAAAATAAATCCGGAATCGTTTCCAGCATCTCGTGCCATGGATCCCGCTGGAAGGCCGACACGGCTTCTGGGAATGCCGACATTAATGGCGTGCTTAAATTGTGTGTTTAATTACAAGTAAGAGACAGTTGCGGGAAAATTTATTGGTCACTGTTTTCTAGCAGTATCCTTCCTTCCTATATCCCTCGCTATATCACACTACGCTATACCGTACTTTGAAACGACCTATATACACAAGTACACCCCATTTACCACAGTTCTGAATTCTTACATACACCATATACAATAAACTATAAAAAATTAATTACATAACAGTATTACTAATTACACAATCATCATGCATATACAGAATGTAAACAAATAATCATAAGAATTATAAATTTAATTTTTAAAAATTCACATATGCTTATCTGATCATACTGTAATCATCTATATGGTATATAAACACATATACACTCAATATAAATCGTTCCTATAAATTTTCACATTTTTGACAATCGAGCACCTATAGTGTCAACGCGCTATCTCTGAGTCCGCAGCAACCTGTAGATTTTCCAAGAGTAATGGCGCGCGTTCGCGATTCATCATTTGCGTTATAGGAGCGAACGCTCTCGCGTATCGGACGCCACGCCAAGTTGCAATTAGTGGGAAATAACGATAAATCCACGTCGCCGGGACGCGTGTCGCTTTGCGTCCGTCGGGACGCCTGGAAACTGCAAGTTTTAACGTAGGCGACGGTGTGCACCCCTCGTGTACGGAGTGGAGGGGGTGAGTATAGGGTATATTAGAGGAATGAACGCATGCATATATACATTTATGTATATATATTACATAATATATATATTATATATTGCTAAGACGTACATAAATGCTCCATCTAAGCATCTACGTACGCATAGTAACTGTTATCGCGATGCCTGAGAGTTTGGGAGGTTTACTTCTTATTAGGTCGAAATTTATGCCCATAAATCTAGCCCGGTTTGCGCGGAGAGGTTGAATCTTGCTCTTGGAAGTTTACATCCCCTTCCGGTTGTACCTCCCTTCCCTTGCCGTATATACAGACTCACACCTCCTTCGACCCCGAGCAAACGCCCTTCTGCATCCCCTTGTCTTGAAAGCACGGTACTTTACAAGCCGTGGATATATACCTACGTATGGATACCTGCTTCTATAGGATCTAACGGGTGGTTCAAGTGTATAAATTGTTAAGGGTTAATTAATGGGATTGCAGATATGGTTCACTTATATATATAAATTTGATAAGAATCGATCTTTATTAATTTGTCGGCTCTGATTAGTAGGAGTGATTTTTATTCAGGGGTGTTACTCAGCTGGAAATCGTTTAAGGGTGACTTGATTATTGTATCGAATTGAAGACACCCGTTAAGGGATACATCTTGGCACTCATAGGTCATTGCGGTGCTGAAAGGGAGTAACTTATAGGAGCATTGGGAATTACCAGTTTATTATTAGGGAGATAGCATAGAGGGCCAAGATCAGGGGTTGCTGTTAATTCTCCCAACACTTGGCTCCCCGGAGAGAACACGCGGCCTCAAGACTCTCTTCTTGACTCTCTCTCTCTCTCTCTGTCTTTCTCCTTTCTCTCTCGTTCTACTTCTCTCTAACTCGTTCTCTCCTTTCAGCACCTTGAGTCGGTCTCGTTAATTAGTACTATTTAAAAGAGCCTATCTCCGTGGGCTAAGATTAGCTCAAGTTCATAACCACTCAAAGAACGTTTACCATATAGGAAGATTTACTGTGATTCAAAAACAAAATTCTAATAAAATATATTTTTGTACAATTTGATAAAATTATAGTGAAGTACATTTATATCTATGACGGATGTAATCGATGGAACGTATAAGAGGAGCACATGTGTAAATTGAATCTAACCAAGAAATAGGTAGATGGATTCGGCAGTGGTCCAGAGAATGGAAGTAGCACATGTGCGAAGACAGACGTGGCTTTGATCTATGGAAGTTGTCAGCCCTGGACCAGCAGGTTCTGTGTTGTCGATTCGTCTTCCTCGTAGACGGGCACCAGGTACCTTTCGCCAATCCTTTTCCTCAATCTTCTACAATTCAGCGCTTCCGTTATAAATGAACGTTGCGGGTATCCCGGTCCACCATCGTGGTCTAGAGATTGTTCTGTTTTCTGTATCCGTTCAATTTATCTATCGGTTCCTCGCGTCCGCCATGTCGTTTATTATTACGTCAATCACAATGAACCTCGTAGACTGGTATATATACAGGCAATACAGTACTTCCAAAAACTGTCTTAAAATTGATTTATACGTATGCTGGGTACAATGTATTACAGTCATCAACGGGATCGGCTGTGTAACATTCCGTAAGTAGTTTACACGTTAATGAATGAAGAGAGAAAAAAATTATTTTCAACGAACATTCACGCGATACGTCCAACACGCAGGACATCCTCATTTTGCTTGATTGAGGAATGTCCCACTTGGAGAATCCATTATCTACGTCATATCGGCTTGTCCGATCCCTTTGTAGTTTTCACCGTCTGACGGGCTGGAATGATAACAATAATCATACGAGAGTAAGAGTATTGTTACGTCACGTGGTTTAGTATCGACGATTGAGAAAAATGTTAATTGTAATGAAAAACTTGCGCAATATACCTGAAAAAGTTTTCTCGTTAGAGTTTCGTGTTGCTGATCTCTAAAAAAAATTGCTAATTATACGCCCTTCGATTTTTCGCTTTTAACGGCTAACCGTGTATTTCGTTCTTCGGGGTTTGTCTCTGTGTGCCGCAACCCTTATAGAAGGGAGGAACAAGGTCGACAAGGCTAACTATGTCAATAAATCAGACGCTTTAATGAAAATGTGGTTGTATCCGTTGCAGTGGCGAGGCGAGTTTGGTCGTTGGGTCTGTTTAAATGAAATGAAATGAAAAAGAAAGAAGAGGGAGGAAAAGGGAGGAAGAAACAGGGGTAGCGGAGTGCTGGAAAATACCCTCGTAAAAATATCAAGATAAGCTTCTGTTGCCGTGATGTAGGGACGAAAGAGGGGTTGGTTTGGAGTAGGTATGGTTGCTGTTAAAAAAAATGAAGAAAGAGAAAAAATGAGTAAAAAAATACAAAAACAGATACGCGTAATTACATAAACGCAGCGAATCCCCTTAAAACCACGATCTCCCCATCTCGTTCTATATCGTCCCTCTTCACCCCCGAAAAATACCATAAGCGCAGCCTGCTTTGAACTATTATCTTGTCCATCATCCCAACTGTTTTTCCGTACTGTATTATGCTTATCCCTAATACAGACCACCCCTCATAGAAATGACGATAGTATCGGTTACAGGGGCCTTTTTGATTATGCATTACATGAATTAACACATGACAGTTTCTTGTCATATCCCTTGACCATAAACACAGAGTGCTATACATATGTAAAAATAAATCAATTTGACAACTGTCATTTAATTATCACAGTCAAGTATCACTTGGTTATATTATATAGTCAAAAATGTATCCTTAAAAGACGATAATAACAAATTTACCCAACTTACCAATCCTAACTTCAAATCGGTGCGAGACCATGATAAGCCGAGCTCACGTTACAAGGTAGAATATTTCATGGAGACGCTTGCGCCCCTATCTCAATCCCATCCCCAATGATGTATTCGCAATAAAGTAATTAGCCAGGCAGCCTAAGGGGCCAAAGGGCGTCAGAGGTGTCGGGCACAATTGATGCCAACTGATTGCCATGGCGATTTTGCAGAAGCACTCGAGGTTAATGAGATGGCGAGATAAAGTCTTTGGCTGTTAAAGCCACGCGGGTGCGTATTAACGTGCGTACATAGGTGGGCACGTATATCCCATTGCCATTCGTCGGATTAACACGTATCGCATCAAGATACGTAAATACTTGACAGTGGCTAAACTCATCCTCAGGATTATACAGACAATAAAAGATAATTATCAGATATATCAAAATCGAAAAAAATGAATAAAATTTTCAAAGTGAAAAAATTTAATAATAAAAAAAAATGAACAAGAGGATCGCGAGTTGTACGGCACTAAAGCGAACGCTAAATATTCCCAAAGCGAGATAATTAATCTAATACTCTTTAATTGGGATTAGCCATTGTCGGGTAATCAGGGTAAAACAGCCCTAAAAAGGCACATGCCCACCGATACAGACCGAGATACGCTTTTTATGGCTCGTCCATGCGCCATCCAACAGTTTCGCTGACGACTCTGATATTATTACACCTTGACTTCACTGTTGGAGACTCCTTTAGATCCATCTAATTACGTACTAATTACGCACGCAGTAATCCACTGCACTGTTACAGAGATAACCGGCATAGTAGTACATCAAGCGGCTACGTTTATACACGTGGAATCCTCAATACTATATATAGAACGAGTGAATAATAATATTTTGACTATTCCAAAAGGGGTCCCATAGGCATCCCGAAAGCGTCCCGACGCCGCGGGGCGTGGCAAACCGACGTGAAAATCAGCCAGAATAAAACATCGCATTGACATTTACATGCGGGAGGGTAAGAAGCATACTATGTGCCTATATGCTGTGATAGGAGGGGATGTAGCATATGTAAGAAGCTGTATCGCGAAAAGTCAGCCCGTTAGCCACCCCTTGGCGGGATGCAAAATCCACCCCCGTGGACGAGTGAGTGACAAGGAGTATCTAAGTGTGTATACATAAAGGCAAAACGGACCGAAACATAACGTCAAATGTTCACGTGCATATATATATATATATATATATATGAAATATATTCTCTCAGGGTGAGGTTTGTGTATTTTTCTATAGGAAAGCAAATAAATATGCGAAAACGGAGTTGAAGGGAGTCTCGTGTGTGCGACTTGTATGTCTATATATATATACAGAATTTTATCGTATGGGATTGTAAGTGGTAGATACCGTGAACGGACAGACAGCCGGAAGTAGTAGAAGACGGTTTCCGATGGGCGGGCATTGTGCTAGAATCACATGCAAAACGCAGAAGAAGGAAACGCGGCATAATAGAGCTTTTCAGGAATTTTACATTCAATCGAAAAGTCAGAAGTTTTAGTATGTGGGGATATATTCTCCAGCATCCAGGAATTCGCGTTTCCTCGCGTCCTTGCCAGGACGTATCGCGCGTTTTAACTTTCCCGTGACTCCTATGGTAGCCACATAATAGAGGTTAGGTATATGCACTATTACACAACGCAAAGAAGCCTTAAAGAAATTTCTCCGGGGATAAAGAGAGAGAGAGAGAGAGAGAGGGAGAGAGAGAGACAGACAGAGAGATAAGAGAATGAGAAAAAAAGGAGAAAAAGCCAAAAAATATATCCAGACAGAGATACCTATACGTCCGAACCCCTCTGGCGAAAGATTATACACGTGGCAAGGCAAATGGCCGTCATTCTTCCGCGAGATGGACGCAGCCATAACAAAATGGCGGCTGGCAGATTTGAAAGCGTCCTGTAGAAAATCGTACGGGCCAATGGCTCGCTGGCGATTCTTTAAGCGTGAAATAAATAACGAGGACCTCAACGTGGAAGGGGAAGTGAGTGAGTGGGTAAGAGAGAGAGGGAGAGAGAAATAAAGAAAAAAACATAATAAAAGTAAAGGAGCAAGGGAGACAGACACAGAGTACGAGAAGTAGCATGAGCGAGGGGTGAACCGGACCACTACCCCATCTCCAGTCGGAATGACGCTAACAAGAAAAAACTGAGGGAACACATTTTAATGTCAACAATTAAAAATATTACACATACATTACGAGCCACCCGGTTACCCAACTCTCTTCGTCCACCATGGCTGGTCATACTCGCCAGTGACTACTTGCTACCTACAAGCCGAGCACGCTCATCTTTCTCTGACAAGCGTACATGCTCACGAGCGTGATATGATAATGATACCAAAAGCTCTACATTACACAGAAGGGGCTCACGAGTGTCATACTATTTTTATATCACCGTAACATTTTGAGGGTGTGTTATCCCCTCTGCATGCCATTCGTATTTTAACTGCCTATATGAACTTTTAACCCCTTCTTATTAGCCCTCGTCATGTCACTTGATCGGTAATGATGACACTTTCTTTTTTTGTCAACATAATGATAACCTCAAATTGTATTGATTAATGGATTCTCATTGATCTGTTTGGTATTAAAAGATAATTAGGACGCGTTTTCATCCCTTAGATATATTGATATGTATAGGGTTCGTTATAACGTTTTCTCTTCTTCTGTCTGGGATTCGATGACGAATGCAGGAATGGCGTGTTCTGGTCTTCTAGGTTTTAGGAGTCAGCGTGTGCGCTCGAAGGACGATGACAAATGAGCAGAGTTGCTTGATTGAGTATTGGCATGGCTATCCTACCGTTCTCACCACTCTAGCGTTTCTATTATTCTTACTGCTTTCTCTTTCTCGCGCTCACGAATGCGTCCATGGAACGGCGACGCGCGCCCATATAAATGAATCGAGTCCCCAGGGGTGTATCTTATGGGGAATACAAAGCATTAATAGATAGATACGTTTCCGTGGACAGGGATGAATTGCGTCGAGGGATACCATCGATTTATTTCATCCCTTAGTCCTTCGTTTCTCTACTTTCATCTTGTTTTTGGTATCAAACTATCGAGGTAGTGTCTATTTTTTTCGACAATTTAAAAAAAAAATAATTTTTATAGCCACGAATATATTTATTTCATCCCCCGTAACGTCTAGTCCCTGCATATTCTCTCTTGTCAGCAAAATTCTAGGGAAATGCACCCTGGGCCAAGTAACTAACGTTTCGCAGGGTGTAGGGGCCTTGTATTTGCATAACGATTGCAATTACTATTGCCCCCTTACCCGCCGTCTATAATGCAGACTGAACGATAACCGCCAATGCATCGGGGACACGAGAAAGTCCCGTTAACATTCCGGGGTGGTAGATAGAAGGGCAGGAGGAAGTAATGAGGAAGGTTAGGGGAGGGATTGTTGAAGTGGGTTGAAAACCTCCTACTTGGCCGAGGCGTGCTTTTAGCTCTTGACTGCGTCGGTAAAACAGGTAGACGGTAAGAATAGGGCAGAATGCTCACTGTTTTATCGACTGTACCCAATGACTGGAGAACCTTGCGGATTTCCCGATAGAAAGGGGTAGCTGCGAACTCGCTCGACTCATTCATTACGATATATACTCTTTCTGTAGAGTTAACGTTTCCCTACCATAGATATATCTATGTTTGTTTCTATTTTGTTATCCATGCCAAAGCGATACCGATTAGGTACGATTCGTGATAATACTATAGGATAGATTTCCTGTCCATTCGTTTCCGTTTGCAAGGCGAACGATAGGTATCAGTAAAATGGCGTTGACACCAGCCAGGGCAACAATCGAAACTATCTAATTAACATCAGTTTTCCGTGAGTTTATCAGGAAGGCACGAAAACAATGTATTTTCCAATAGGGGATGATACAAAAATATTTTTTATATATCTATCTTACGGAAGTGTATGTTTTTATTTTATGCAATGTAGCGTACTAGGGGATGGTAAGAATGTCTGGGGTAGTAATAAGCAGCGGGGGTAAGCGTTTATAGATTTTTCATAAATTGAATGAAGTTCGCGCGGGACTCGGAGCTATAATTTCAAAAACACATATATTTAATTAAAGTAGCCGTGCGCCCAAGAGGGGTTGAAGGTAGGACCCAACCTCGAGAAGGGTGGGAATGTGAGCGACTGGCCATAATCGCGATTTACCGTGTCCTCGTTAGAGCCTTCCGAGCCACGTGAAAACTTCAGCCACCAATCGCGTGTAAGCTTTGAGAAGTATTTGCCAACTGGGATAAGGGTTGTTATTCACTAAGGGTTGCTTTCCAGCTAGCCACGTATCGCTACAATGTGCATGTTCCGCGGGTGCTATCGTGAGTCGCGATCAGATATCAATAGAATTTGCATAAAAATCTATACGCCATTGCTGCCAACTCTACGGACCACTCTGTGCTTTTTCATTCTTAAATTGCCAGCACTGTATCCTCATGCAATGCTGCCAATTTAAAATGGCCAACCCTTTCATACGATTTATCGATAATTTTATTAAATTTTCTATCAGTCTTATTTAACACTGCTTTTTATAACGCTTACCCTTTTCATCCCTTAATATTATTTTTCATAAATCCGTATTTATCTATACATATCTCTATTCCCCTGTATTCTTATCATCTTTGAAAAGCAACTTTCACCCTAATGTATTTAAGTAGGTTACTGTAAACAGTGTTCACAGAAGGTCGTGTGTTGTGGGTAGGCATTTAATTAGGCACCCCGAGTGAAGCCGTGTTACCAAGTGCGTGGGATTCTGCAGCTTGCGTCAACCCGGCAGCCTGTTTTCGGCTTTCACGAATCTCCACCTTCTACCTTTTCTTCCTCGTCCCACCTTCCTTAGCCCTTATACGAGTTTATGCTTACAGTAGATATAGCCAGTCTTCGCCAGCCCAAGATGTAATGTACTGTTCCCGCGGACGACCGCCCTTATGCTACTCAATCTCTCACTCGCTCACTCAGTTTCTCACTCGCATCCCTTTGCAAGATGAATCTCCCGCGTTTTGGGAAACCGACGTCGCCGCAACCCCTAATCCGGCGTCGCGAGTTCGCGCGGCTCTCGACGGTGCCTAAGCAATTCTAATTAGTCGGAGCCTCGCGAAACATTAAGTAAAACTGTGTATACAAAGATTCTCTACAGTGACCAATCTCGAGCAGCCATTGTTTTGCTCTCATACGACCTTTATTTGGTCTTTCTATTCCTTCAGAGACGTCTATCTACAGGCACAGGGTGAGTTTAGTTCTTGTAAAAGGGAAGGAAGGAAATGCGAAAAGATACCAGCCCTATTCAAGACATGTAATATTTATCGAAATACGTCTCGTTTAGACATCCATTTTCAGTCTCGATTCTTGTTGACATTCGTGAAATTGAGACACATTCAATTTTAAGGGTGAGACACTGTGTCTGGGGGGTTGATCTTCGTAGGAGTATCGGAAGGAGGGTGTAGATATAGTTGTTGCTAGGGTTGCGAAAATGACACAGTTAAAAGTCAGGATACCTGATGGGAGTATTTATTATTTATAAGAAAAAAGAATTTTCTATCAATATCCCTGACGCAACCCTTAAGTATAAAAAATTTTCAGAATATTCAGAGAATATTTTTCTATCAGTCCAGACACTGTAGGCATTGTCTTCCGTCTGATATCGGTAAAGAACGTTTTTCTCGGGGGGTAGTTACGATAGGGTGGTTCAGGTATTGGAGGGCAGCTACCCTCAATACACTCGATACAAAATTCTTTTCAGACGCGCCTGAATGCCTATAGGAAATATGTGAAAGGCTGCTGGATTCCGTAGAGGCTCTGTATGCTCAGGCCTTTCTGAATGTACGGAATAGCGTTTGCAAGGCGCCTATAAGCTTCCCCGTAATGAAACATAAATTATTCAATCGAAATCAGCCCCTACCATCTCACCCATCATCCCAACCACCCCATCAGCCCGCTACCACGTGAGTGTTTTTGGCCAAGCTGGCTTTAAACCAAACCCTTCATTTGTAACGAGAAGCAAAAGCACACCGGCTAATCTACGCATCTTCTTTCCGCGAACCGGACATACGAGTCGGCTCGTTTCCCTCGGCCATTTTATTATTTTTTTTTTCAAACCCTTAACCTAACTCGTGCCATATTAGTCCCTTTCCGCTTTTGCGGAATATAATCCTAGCGCGAAGAAGAAGCTTTGAAAATAATTTCCAAAAATTTCTCATAACTTTCTGACTAGAGAAAATATTTTTTTTTATTTTGCGAATATACGCGAGTGTCTAAGATAGGGGATGAGATGCTCTAAGGGTTGGTATAGGAACTTAAGAAGGGATAAGGACAACAGTAGACGGGGACGAGGTTCCTGGCATTTCGAGAAAAAGTTGAAATTCGAGGGTTGCATTATTAATATCTACCCTATCCCACTCACCCTTCATCCCCCTGAATTCAGTCGAACGTCTTACCTGTATATATATATACATATTGACTGCGTGTAGCTATGTTTTTATGTGTCACCTCGAATATCTATGGCGAACGCAATATACGTCAATATTTTATAATACGACGAGGCAAATTCGAGGACTCCCAGGATTCTACTAGGATTCTCCCAGGCATTGCTGCTGGCTTCATATTATTCGACGTGGGGATGCCAAAGGAAATTGATACGAATACGACCGGTATAAATATGTAGGAATCCCGATGAGAGAGCGTTATTCCCATTTTCATGTCTTATCTTTTCTCCCTTCTTTATTACGTCTTCCTCTTTTTAATTCAATATCAGTCAATAATTTAACGTGTCCTTTTGATTCATCACAGGAACACCCTCTCTCCCTTTATTGCTCCATTCTCAACAATTTCATTTTCCATCATTTTGCAAAATATAGTTCTTATAATAATCTCCAATTTGATATATACTACTTTCAGTTAGTATTACTTGAATTTTTCTATCCAAGGCAGTTTCCCTTATACAGGTAAGTAGATAGGTATGTAACTAACCAGACGGCTATATATTTCTATGAATTCTTGGAATCCGTGATTTACAAGGAAAATTCGAGTATCGCAGGACATGCAAAATGCGTATCGTGAATCCAATAAAATTCTGTGCCCAAATCACGCTTAGCATTCAGAATTCAGGATTCAGTAGGGTGGGTGGGAGGGAGCGTATAGGTATAGTTTCGGAAGGTTTTCTTATTGGACGGTGATAACTCAAATAGGAAGTACGAAGGGAAGAAGCCGACATATTCGTCGAGGATACTCACCCCTATAGCATATACAGAGGATAAACACGTGCCTGATATAGCATATATCCCTGGCACGAATATTCGAATGTTTTTGATATTTATTACCCTGCCGTTTTATTCCTTTTCGAAATTCTTCAGAGGCCATTCTTCTTGACAATTTTTTATTCTTTTTCTTTTTAGCGTCTAAGCCTATACCCTCTTCATAGAATACGAAGACGATCAAACACCACACCAACCCCCTCCCCCAATTTCACCCCTTGGGATTCCTGACTGCGAGCCATTACGATTCGCGGCTCGGTGGCTTTATGCTTGCGGGACGTTTGTATCCTAGGAGGGTGCGAGGGGGAATCTCGGTGCCGATTTGACATTTAGCCAATAAACAAAGTAATCCTTTAACGTCGCGACGCCCGGCGTGTCAGCGATATATTACCAGCGATCAATTCTAGAATTACGGATAGTGACGATAGAGTCATATATAGCAAAAAGTCAGTGCAGGGGGTAGTTTATCGATCCACATCCGGTAATAATGCCAACCGAACGATATTTATCTTTAAAAAATATTTATTATCGCCAAAAACAAAGATAGGAATAAAAAATACAAAACACTTCTTTACCAAGAAATGACTCATTATGAAAAAACCGTTGATTCTTCCCTACGGCTCGCATAAGAGATCGAAGAAGAGTGATAAATAAAGTCTAAGGTTTTGCACATGCCAATAAAATCCACAGACTTTACAGTTGGCAATACGAAAGATTTTCAAGATGGCGTTTTATAAAATCTTATAAACCTTTTTATAAACCTTACAAGGTGCTACAGACGTATAGTTAGGTAAATAGGTAAGGTATGTAGAGTGGCTGTGTATCAACCTACCCACCTACTCATCTAACTAGGTATACCTACAACCAGCTACACTGGCAACATAAGAGTAAGGAATAAGGGGGAGGAGGGGAGGTGCCTTTCGAGCTTAGGGGTTTGATTACTTGTTATCGGGGTAACTCTAGCGTCGTCTGGCATCTGATAAAGGCCCTGCGAGTAATTATTAATCATAGACTGGGCAGCATAACGATCCATCCGAGTCTTATCTCGGCGGAGTGATGTATGTATGTACTAGGAGGCGGCCGGCTTGGCTTGCCACCCGTTGCAATACTTCACCAAGATAACAACTAATAATCGATAGGCCGCCATTGCTACTCTACCTACGTTGCTTCCTGCGAAAAGCTTCACAGCTAAAGCCTCGACCTATGCGCCTATATATATTTAACCATATGTGCATACGAGCATACGTGTCCACAGTCTATGCCACATATGTTAATACAATGTATTTTGCATTGCATGCATAGGAAACGATATAGTACTGTATTACCTTGATTAATTAGCATCTTGATTAATACTTGGTGTTCGATGTATCAACCCTTATTAAAATATGAAAATGCCTTGTATGGTGAAATCGATTGGGTATACAAATATGATCGGGGTTGTTTTAGTTTTAACGGTATAATGGGAATTACCGGTTGGTGTGCACGCACCTTTAGCATCCCAGCTGTCGCTGACTCTGGGGTGATCGAATGATAGAGTGCGAACATAAAATGGGGAGAGTGAAGGGGGTGGCAATGTAGTACCGGTCAGAAGGGCGCAGCGAGGGTGGTGGGTGAGGGAGTGGGGTAGTGTGAGCCTGGCACAAGATAATGTGTTACAATCGAACGCACGCAATAATGCCTATCGCCGTCGGTCGATCGGCTATAAAATGTAAAATTTAAAACAACAATTATCTCGTGCCGTGTATCTAGGCGACTCGACAACCGATCTAGTAGAACGGTCTGTGAGTCTGTCGCTTTTTACTGTTGTCTTTTCATTTCTCTATGGCATTTTTTACCCTTCCGCCCTAGTCCTCCCCACGTTCAATAATTAATATATCGACTTCCGTATTGTTGCTAGGCATTTATAAGGGAAAACAAATGAGTATCATTCGAATCACATTGTATTATCTCATTATATTATCTTTAGTGTAGATAATTGGATACTGTTCCTTTGTATATTTCTTGCTGATTCTTTACACGTGTGTCTGTATAGTTCGCAACCTTTAAGCTGCCCGTCTTGGACTTCTCTTGGGTGAGAAAATAAATTCTGAAGAAAGTACGCAGAAGAGAAGGAGGGAAAGATAAATTGGGAAGATAGTATAGAAGATGACAGATAACGTCCCTGGACTCGTGGACTCCATATTCTGTTTTTTTTTTCCGAATCTTAACTGTTTGCCACGGTTACACACAGACTCGTGGTGGCGTGAAATTTTTTGAGAAAATATACCGATCATCCCCTAACGCTTTATTTCCTTAAGAAAATATATGCTCTCAGGGTTTTCTTTCTTACGTGTTCATGCGATTTGGTAGATGGGGGTGGTTTTGATTTTCTTTCAAGGGTGTGTATCGCGAGAATTATACATAGGTAGGTACAAGGATTAGGGTGGGTTTGATAAGAGAGAATTGTATTTAGGGGGTTGGTTTTCCGCATTCGAGAGTAAGAGTTTAGATTTCAACCCTCCAGCTCCAAGGGTGGAAGTAAAGGCAGGTCCTAGCACTTAGCAGTCGGCACAAAGGAGCGAGTGTCTCGACCTCGTTACGTGGGCTCCCCGTTAGAATAAAGTATGATTAGGACGATAGTTATGGCGTTTTGTAATATAATTCCGCGAGGGTAAAGGCACGCGTATCCACCCTCGAAGGAGCTGTTACAGTTTCCGCCCAGTTTTCGGGCCCGGCCGGGGGGGGGGGGGGGGGGGGGGGGGTGGGT
>JARQST010000572.1:510862-622003 GCA_030142225.1 Pachycephus smyrnensis
CCCCCCCCCCCGTGGTGGGTACTCTTGGGCTTCACGGATTTACACTTCTTCCTTGAGATAACGTCAGTAAAGAAGCTCAAACAAATTGTAGAGCCATAAGGGATGATTTTCGTACAATAGTCGACGAGATACCTGGTTAACAACCCCTATGGTTCAGAGCAAGCAACGACTTAGTGTCAAAGACAAAAAAAAGTCTGAGAAACTTACATATACTCCCATGAGATTTCTACAACCCCAATAAGATTAAACCCTTGGAAGACGATCCGAGGGTAGTGATCGAACTTTCCAGAGAAAGCAATCAATCGATCCGCAAGGGGGTTGACTGGGATACAGTAGTACTTTCAAGGGGTGTGTTTGGGTCATCCCGTGGCTACCCGTATTTGATTGTTTAATTAGTAAGATGACCCCGACGCTCTCCGGGGGTGTCTTCGGAGGGTGGGAATACAGCTAGATGGTGACCTTAGACCTCAGGGAAGAGAGGTTAGAGAGGCAGAACGGCGGACCAAAGGAGTGTGTAGTATTTCCTTGCAAGGAGATATAGACTCCACTTCAAGTCCAACACCAAAGACGCGGGGCCGACCGGATCTCTCCTGTATAGGGGTATTAATCCCTACCCTCAATTACCCTTTGTCTTGGGCACAGCTTGGTCCACTTGTTAAGACACCGCCACTGTTTGTCTTGAGGGGGTGTGCGCCCGCCGGGGCTCCGCTCCTACGGTTGTTTCGGTGGCTGCTTTACATACATCTGCAACCGGAGACGAACTGCTACGGGAAGACTACTGATTGTTGCGGTTTCTCTTCATCCTGGCCTTCACTTTGCCTATGCCGACTGCTTGCTTTTGTAGAGCCAAGAAATAGTTAGCACGAAATACACCATATTGTAAGTATAGGATAACTCAAGTTTTCAATATGGAAAAAGGGGGTGGAGAGAGGGTTGTGAAATACTTTTGAACTCTTCGACGTGAAGATAAAAGATAACGAGCAGTTATGAGATAATAGCTGAGAGGGTGGTTGATGGGATGGTGAAAGATTCGGGACGGAAAGTCGGATAAAAGATGTGGGCAAGAAAGAGTGAAACAAGAGGGGGATGAAAAGTCGAGAGGAAAAAGGGGGATTCGTGAAAATCCCGTGTAAACATTTGCAATGGATTTGCGAGCTATTCAAACGGTTAAATTCTCTTAAGAATTTGGTTTGTACAGGGGTGGAATGGTGGCAGCCCACCTACCTACCCTCCACGACAAGCAGGGTGAACCTTCCCACTCTTCTATACCTTCTACAGTATTCCTTCTTCCTTCCTATAGGATTTGGTTCTTCGGAACTCAACCCCACAGACTCTCTCACCCTTTGTGTTTCTAACAATTGATATTCTTCCCTGTGCAAAGAAACAGATTTCACCCTTCGCCGATGTCGAACAAATAATACCAAAGGAAAACCTGAGAAATTCTGAGGATATCGTGGATATCTACTACTATTTCACCCTTATTTTCTTACACCTCGTTGTAACCTTATCTAGGGGTTGGAGAGAGCTTGACATTGCCCACCTTAAACCAACGTCAGGACGTTCCCGTCGAAAAAGGATTGAATAGGGGATGAAACGATTGGCTCCACGTGCCAAAGACGGATTAAAGTCTGATAAAAGGTGGGATGGTGCGACAGGGGTGGTAAAAGGGGGTTGCAGGAAAACCAAAGTTGGAATATGCATGGCAAAGGAATATGGCTTATTTGCGTGCCACCAAAACTTTCTGGCAGCGTTGCATGTTCCGCCATTAATAATTGCTTTACAACTGATTTTATTTTATTTTCTCCCAGCCGTCGCTGGCCCACCGTGGTCCCCACTTTCTACCCTTACACGTAGCACTATACCTACGTAGCTCCGGCATCCCCCTCCGTAAGGGTTGTATGACCGGCTTCACCTTATTACCACCCCGCCATACCGTATTAGCATAATTAACTCGGCCCTGATAAATCCTCCGACGCTATCGTATTTTTTACTGGCTGACTTTTACGTAGCAAAAAGGACAACTACACCTGACATATTTATTCATGCTTCATACATAGTACATATTCTTTATTACATTAAGATATTCATTGTCAGCGACTCTTTTTTCTTGACAGCTCACTGATTCTCCAATGATAACAGTTTTTCAGATATTAGAACAATTGTTTTTGTCCAACTCGTTATCCTATTATACATCTTTACACGGTACCTTATGTACATTTTTGATTTAATAGTAGAAAAAGTATGTATGACTCAGACAGTACATTGTGACAACGGCTACACTATATTCAATATTTTTCTACAGCTGCATTACACATGGGCAGATCACGTGTTCATATACTCCCTTTGGATCAAACTGTAAAATAGCGTCATTAGATATCCGTAAATAATCCATAACCTTGGTTCAATTTAAACAAAGAACCCTGTAAAAAAAATGATACAAATATTTCCCTAATGAATTCTACCTGGAATTAATACCCAAGGGAGCATATTACATATCTAGATATTTATTCAATATTTATTATCAGACAAAAATTACGTTACTTAATACTCCATGATAATTAGAAAAGCAATAAATATTTCATAACAAATACATAACCTAATTAACATAGTCATTCTATAGTAGCTATGACATAAGGATTGAAATTTTCACTGTTAACACTCCAATCGCTATTAATTACGTTATTATTATTTATTAATATATCATTAATCAAAATTATATTATGAGATTTACAAATATTTCACCTCAATAGTATAATTAATTATTGTCTTCCTTAAAATGATTCCACTGACTATCTATTGACAGCAAGAAAGCAGTAAAGCTTATAAGGAAAGGTATAGCGTCCTGGGGATACATATGCAGCCAGTGGTCCCGGTTTATAGGGTTTATGCGTTTGCGGTCTAACCTCAGAAATATAACTCTGCCCGCGGCGGCTCCTCAATCTTGTCGAGCAGCATCACATCGCCGACATAACTCGGAAATGTTGGCTTGCGGAGACCACCCCATGGCGGATTCATAAGCCAGCTCGAAACTGGTAGAGTCAGTACCTACAGTCTGGAGTGTTGGTAGCGGTAGACGATCTTATTCTCCATAGGCATTGGGATACCCTTAGAATTTCCATAGGATTTACCATACAAGTGTGTGTGTGTGTATATATATATATATATATAGACAGTAACAAGTTAGAAGTTTAGACTAATCTTATAGGGAAGGATGATGTAGATCGAAGGGATACCTATCGACGATTTTTCAACTCTGATCTACGGATAGCGTGATCGCGTTAAAAGCAGCGCTCCCAATCAACCCCTGGTTCAGAATAGAAGCAGGGAAGTTCGGTAGGGGTTGATATTGTGGGGCTCGATTACACGGAGGGATTAGAGCACGATCGGCAGGTCACGATATTCGGCAATACACCTTCCGTCCAGGCGTCCAGCCCTTATTTCCTGTTTCTATAGTTTGCTCGGGGAAACATGTGTTATGTAACTATAGTATACCTATGGCTTTTTATACACGTATATATGGTGTAATTCTAATTGAAAAAATAGGAAAGTAGAGGCCGACTTTTTTCTTTGGTCAATTTTGATTGGTGACTTCATTTTTGATAGGGGTTGATTTGTATATCTGGTGAAACAATAGATTGTGCAGGTAACTATATAGATTTGTTATAGACAGTAGATACGGATATCTTGAATCTCAGAGCCAGACAGTGATTTGCTGTTGGTGTTTATGGTATTACTATAATGTGGGACAGTCTCGATTTCCATGTAGAAATCGTTATCGTGGACGACAGTGGGTAATCTATTTGCATGGCCGATCATCGTCAAAGTAAAACTGATAATGGCTGATAGGGGGTTATCACAATATCGTGTAACGGGTAACTAAATGGATTCCTGTTACCGATTGTCAGTGCCTATTGTACGCACCCTTGTTTGCTTCTACTACTATTCGCTCATTGAATTATCATCAATTTGGAAAATAAAACCACTCAGATTTCGTGACTTGAATTTGAGCAAAGAACAGAAAAAAAATGATATTGATTTCCTTCAAGGATGGTTGAGTGTCATGGTGGATAATTGACAGATCCGCTGTTTTAATGATAATAGCAATCAGTAGGTACTAGGCAGTTTAGTTATGATAGAATGTACTCATTTTTATGAAAATTAAGTAAATGATTGATGATGATCTTTCGTGTTCGAATAAAGGAAAAAGTTGACACACTCCTTGTGTTGTTTGATTATAGAGAGGGAGAAGAAGAAAATACGAGGAATCGATGGGACAAAATTTTGACAAGAGGGTTCTGATGATTGACTTGTGGATGGGTATGCTTATTATAGGAAATGACGTAGTGAAGTAGTAAAGGACGCCTCGAACCTGGCACACGATGGGATTTTCCAAGATTTCGCGTGCCGGAACAATAATAGCGATACGCCGCTTGCCAGGCCGGAAGGCTCCTTTGCGTTTTGAGTCTCGAAAGGAATCGCGCGCCGTTTATATCCGGCTGATAATTGCGAGCCGCCCCGAGAAATTGTCGGCTGTGCGAAAAGTATTACAATAGCGCGTCACGATACAGTTATTATCGACATGAACTTCATATAACTGCCATAGTTCGTTGAGTAGAAAGAGAGCGTAAGAGAGATAAAGATAAAGATTGAGAGAGAGTGTGTGAGAGAGAGAGAAGAGAAAGAAAGAGAAAGAATTCTAGATTTAAATTGCACTAACTTTATTTGCCTCCTTCGGTCCGTGCTACTCTGGGGTTCATCCACTTGGTTCTGTGGAGATGCCAGAAAAAAATCATCATCCCTTAACCAGTAGTACCTACACGCAGAGAAAGATAAAGAAAAGGATGTCAACCCTTAAAGATCCTTCTTGTGGCATTTAACACCGAAATCCCTAACCAACCTTTCTTATTACGTACTACCCTCCCTGTTCAGCATCCACTATCTAATCTCGAGTCTACTTTGAAATACAATTTTAATTGTGTAGACATCTCCCGTGAAATTGAACGGAATGGACCAGGGATGCGAGTAGGAGATTCTCATTCGCCAGTAGGTGTATTGGTGGGACTAATAATCATAACCCATAATCATCGAGCTAAGTGTGCCTCTAATCGAGCATTCGTGGGAGAAAATGCGAGAGTACGAAGGGGACGAAAAGGTAAGGGGGTTGTAGGGGGTGTGCGTATATCTGTCTGTACGGTAATACGTACAGAAGGAGAAAGGTAGAAAGATAGTGGGAGAAAGGGTGGAAGGTATACCATATAGAGAGGGTGTATAGAGGGGGTGGCGAGAGGGTGCTTTCAGCGTTTAAGCCACGTAACAAGCGCGTTCGCAGTAAAATCGAAGCCCTCGTTTGCGAGGCGCAAAAAGCTCTTGATGGCATTTCGTATTGCCGTACGGTGGCGTCGCTCTGCGGCACAGTCAGAAAGCTCTGTCAGGGTTTAGAAGGGTAAGGGGATACGGAGAAGGGATGACGTTCGTTAGGGGGGTGAGTCAAGTTGGATTCAAATGGTGTGCTGGTGGCGGTAGATGGAGGAGGTAGGATGTGGGGTGGTTTGGATGGGCGAGTAGCCCGCCAGCACACTTTGCGATACGTCGAATGACTAATACGTTGAAACAATAGGCTGTCGTCGGGGCCGATGACGCTGGGGGTGAGTTAGGGGTAGATGCAGAGCTCACTAGGGGATGCCAATGCACCACTTAAGCGTTTCTATATCCGTACCTTCGACGGGGAGGACCGAGGAGGATGCTTGGGTATATATAGCTCGGTGCTTTTATCGTTCAGAGCTTACAGCCCGGCGAGATATTAAATTATGAATTATCGGGGTTCACGTGCGGGCTTTAAGGCGGATTGGCGTCGCGACGCTTTTGGTATTTCTCTCCATCCTTGTCCGATTTCATATCGTCGTTAGCTACTGTTCTTATTCCCGTTTTTATTACAAGGCGGTACCTTGGGTCTTTATGTGAACGCAGGATTTGTGCTGCACAAATTTGTACAGGATTATGGATTTTTGTGATTTCAATATTAAGGGTTGTTTTTTTTTAATGGATGGTACCGTTTATATCTATAATACCTAAGGGTGAGAGAAGCTTTTGCAACGGACGCATCAAAGCTCAGAGTCCGGTCTGCTGTGAGACCCTTAGAGCCATGGGGGGTTGCGTTATCCCGTCTAGCTCACCGCTGATTGCTTCTCCTCCCTGCCTTAAAATTGACGTCATATTCGTTATCCTTTCAACCCTTCTTCCGCGCCCGCCACCTCCACCCACAACCCCCTACCTACAGTAAGCACTACTACCACAACCAGCAGGAGCACCGTTCCTCCACCTTTGCACCCCTTTGGAGACTGTGTTTGTACTCGTCTCTGTATTCGTGCCAGCATCTCTTTCTGCATACGTATAAGCATATAAACCCTCCTCCGCGGCCACACCCAGTTCCCGAGCGAGTAGCTACCCTTGAGCTTTACACCCCCTACGACATTTCAACCCCCTTCCGTGACAGCTTCTACCCCTAGCGGAAGAGGAACTTCGATCGCGACTGTCGAGGAATCTTTCTTCATACGTCTGCATTTTATTATATTTTTACCAAAGAATTTTTTTTCTTCCGTTACATTGGCAATGATATTTACTTTTAACATCATTGTTTCTTTGTAAATTCAAAAGGGTTGGTATTTTTGGAAATTTTGAATTAAAATGATTTAATTATTTTATTAAAAGATGAAGCTGGTCTCTTTTTATATGGTCAGTGCTTGATCGCCGCCATCGCTGATACACTGGTTTCGAGGGTGGTTGGGTGGGGACCGCCTCCGAGAACGGTAGAAAGAGGAAAAGCGGGAGATGGGGTAGTTCACCCCTTACAGTGCCGACCCCCCTCCCCTCCCTGAAAGAGCTTCTATCCCGGGAGAGCTTCCATTACTAATCCATGCAAAAACCGGAATATCTTTATCCCTCCACGTGCTGGAGACGTATTTCCGGAATAAATTCTACGACTCTCGACGGCGAAAAACTCAGGCAGATGCTCTTACTCTCTATACACGGTGTGTATACTGTAATACTTTATCTACCCGCTTCATTACCTACAACCCTACTGTACTAATTAATCACTATCAATCAGATCAATCTGCTCCAAACAGATCCACCAGATCAATATTCAATAAACTGTCTTAAACCAAATAGAATCCGTTCACATTTCCGGTCTGTGGACCAATATAAAAAATTAATTATAAATATATACCAGTAATTAGTAATAATTAAAAGATCTTCAAGAAAATCATAAGTCATACCTCAAAGAAGAATTCTATTCTGGAAATGCGTATATCGTAGGGGCAATGGGCAAGAGACTTCGACCAAAGGGTTTGAGGATGAAATTCCGGGGGTGCAGAGGGTTGAGGCAGTTGGAACCTGAAGTTGGAAGTACGAGGAGGGTTGTAGACTGCTCTCAGTGGGTAGACCAGAGGGGGATATAGAGGAGCAAGAGGGTGGTTGGTCACGGCCTGGAAGAGGGATGCGTGAGGAAGCGCAGCCAGGGGTTAACAGAATACGAATATGAGAATTAAAGCCGTTGAAGGAATTAAAGCGTATAACGGCGGCGCATATCTGCGAGAAGCGTCTGTCCATCCCTTACTCCGTCCATCCGTCTGACTACGTCAGTACGTCCCGTCAGATTTTCGCGGCACGGCTGGCCGGATATTGAGGATTGAGGGTGGCAACCAGCAGTCACAAGCGGTATCTTCTCCACCTTTCTACGTAAGAGATGATTCCGTGAAATTACCCCCAAGCCCCCACCCCTTTCACAGTAAAATTCCTTTTTACATTTAATTTCTACCATGTACTCTGTTTCCTAGAGATACACGGTATCCAGCTGGGTTAACTTTCGTTCGTCATAACTACCCTTACGCCAACACCTCAACCCTCATAGTCTACGAATCAGGGAGTGACGGCTCGCAACAGTCGCAGAGACGTACGTCACAGAGTCAGCAACTAGCAGTTGGCTCTGTAGTGACCGCATCTCTATATCAATCACTTGGCATCGCGGCTGGGCTGTGTGTGACCTGTGACCCCCCCACCCGTTCACCCATCGAGCTATCCACCCACTCAGCCCTTTCCAACTAGTCACCCTTCGTGCCTTCATCCCCCTTCGTATATCCAACAGCCACAATCCTACTGACCCTTCCACCTCTCAATGCCCCCCCTTCACCTTCTCGTTCCTACATGATATGGCTGTCGGTTACGTGTATAACCGTACGTGTACATATGTGCGTTCTGTACCGCGCCGCTAACGCTACGTTCGGATTGATAATTTATGTCCGTTAATTATGAGCGTGCGGTTTACGTGCTAGTATTCTCGAACGATCGTATTCGTAAATTGTACGAACGGAAGTGAATTTCTTGAAAAGATAGACGCTATGAAAAATCTGAAGAAAATCTGTGTAATCATCAGTAACGTATGTTACATATTTAAATGGATGATTAAAAAAATACTAAAGACACTAATGCCGTGTTTAGTAGTCGACTGTACTAAATGATTACTGGAATAAACGTTCCGTGATATATGTATATATATCTTTTACTTTTCATCTTCATACCAGAAGTACGTTACTTTTATACGGATAATGACGTGCGCTCATCGTCATCGCAGGGATGAAAATGGTGAAAACGTAGAAAAAGAATCGCGTCGCGACGAGGTTCGACGGAAGCGTCGTCGTTCTGTCGCGGGCGTAGTGTAATTTTTGTTTGGAAAAATATACACGAGAGAAGATAATGTTGCTTCGAGCAGACTTATGGACCTGGTACGTCATTTCGTGATGTTAGATATATACTATATTACTGTTGCCTCTACGTACTAGGATAGTAGCGCTAGTGGCAGGATCGACGTCGGTAGAAGAGAAATGGCAGGAATGGCGGCGGTGTAGTAGGTTGAAGCTCAAGAGGATACGCGTCGGGACGCGAGTGCGTAGAGAGTAGAGAGATACTCGAGTGGGAGGTGGGATTCTCGGGTCGGGAGTCTCATATCATTAAAATAGAGATATTGACAAAAGCCCCGTACGGTGGATGAAGCAGCCCCGGGGCGTCTCACAGATCAATGGGAATATTGAACAATTGTCTCTGGCTACGGCTGGAACGAGCGGCCAAGACAATCAGCCCTCTGCGAACAATGCGTAGCTTAATGACGCGGTCCCGTTCGCCATCGTTGAATGCATCTCGTCTGTTGTCTCTCTCTTTCTCTCTCTCTCTCTCTTTGTAGTAGTTTGAGAGATATATATATATATATGTGCCATCTCAAATATTATAATTAATATTAATTGCACATATGGAAAGATTGATTAATACGGATATTAAATAATTTTTGGGGGATTTTTAGTATTTTTATAATTTTGTTTATTGCGTTTACAACCTCTTGAAATTTCGTTGCTTTTATCTTAAAGGTCTCTTTTTTTTATGTGTGACTTACTGCGTTACTTATTGCTGTGGGCAATGGCACTGCCGTTGCTGTTTTAGGGATCAATAATTTATGTAAATGTGTAGGCGGCAAGGGTGCTACCGTGTGGCGGTGAGTTAGTGTCGAGGAGAGGGTGGTCGATGGGTGCTGGAATGAGGGGGTGGAAAGATCACGACACGAAGGGGTTTTGATGTCCAACCCTTTCATCGATTGTATTTTCTCGTCCTCCCTTTTATCCGCGCTCGCGCCAAAACCCGGCAACGGTCATTGACTAATGCTCGATAATGTCCTACATTTGTATACGGATATTTTGGACTTGCTAAAAGGATCTCGGCTTTATGCGTGAATTCTGTATAATTTTAATGCATTGAGAATATCCACCATGGATATACGGCCATTACGAATTCTCGTACCCCTATACTGTTCGAGTGTTGGACGCTGGTAGGATAATCTTATTTTATTGGATATTTCTCGGGGAATTTACGAGAGCAGGAATACAATCCCTTTTGATTTTGTATACCAATAAAATATGTTTAGTCCTTTTGTTTTATTCAAGAATCTTTCTTCTTTTATCTTGTCAATGTAAAATATCATTGCAAATCGAAGAAATTTTTTGCGAAATTACGAAATGGTACGGATTTGATATTTTTCGGAAAATTTAAGTGGAACAGCATATCCTAGGCAAAGGGGATGAATTTGAGGTGAGCATAGAATGAGATATCGGTTGTTTCAACCCTCCATCTTTGCCTCTTCTATAGCTCGCAGTGGCGTCATTCCGGTCCCCTACCCTTTGATCCCCCCCAATAATCAATATATTCTAACATAACTCTAATGGCCACCCCATTTGAATATAGCCGAATATCAACCCCTAGAGTCTCCACGTCTCTTGCGCAGCTTCGACAATACCAATCATCTCAAATATTCCCTTCTGTCTCTCCCAACACACCCTCCTTGCATCCCCTACACCCTAACAATTCTGTTTCTCTAGCTCTCTGTTCTAGAATTAACTGATGTATCTTTTATCATTCCTTTATCCCAGCCATATTTATATCAGTGCTTTTCTTACCTGCAAATAAAAATGTAAAATAAAATCGATTCTTATTAGATCCCCTGCAAGGTAGCAACCCTCTGTCGAAAAAGCATTACGCTCCTAACGTACGATAGAACGCGACGTGGTACATTATCGACAGCATTAGCAACCCCGGAAAGGGTGCACAGTATTGTAAGGGGATGCGACAGAGTATAAGGGTGCTAGTAGTTGCTTGGTTGCCTGATTCCTTCCCTCTTGCCAGTAGTATCCAAGTACTGGTACGATTGATACAGTTAGTTATATGTGTCTGTGTCGATCAAGCTTTTCATCCCTTACAAAAGCTTCCATCTCGAGCAAAAGGCTGAGAAAATCGTCATACTTTCGTATGGCAGAACTAAAATAAAAAATTATACGGTAGGATTAAAAAAAATATTACAAATTTATGTACGAAGCGAAGTCGTAAAGATTAATAGACTTCTTTCATAATAGAAATTGGTTATTCTATGCCTTATACGCTCGAGACACCCCGTAGATGGTTTTGCGGGTTAATAAATCAATTCCTCCGCGGTATCCCGTCAGCCGTAGGGGTTGCCTCTTCGGTTCTCCAGGTTGGTTTTTGGTTTCGAGTGCACTCGATCTGAAAATAAGGATTTACATATTCATGCAAGGATCTTGACGGTGGATTCGTAGATAGGGAAAAAGAGCGGAGATGAGGAGAGCGTAGCTATTGGCGCATTGGTATACCGGGTGTGGGGTAAAACGTAAAGATAGTTGGTAATGGGATTTCAGCAGCCCATTGGGAGAACTCCTGATGTATCGAGCTTTTTCTTTTTTTTTTATATTACTCGCTTCTCCCTTTCTATTAGATTACAAACTTTTTATTCCGAGCGTCAAAGTTCCTACGTTTCATCATTCCTTCGTCTGTTTCTTCTGGTATACCTTCATTCTTCCTATTCGCTCTGCCAATTTCGTGGACGAATCGTTATTATTATGATTCGCGGGATGATTGGTGCAGTTATTCTATGGTAATGTAGGGAGAACTTTCTTTTTTTTACGTCTCTCTAATAAAGAGTACCGGAAACGAGGGAGGATCGAAACTAATTTCGAATTTTCGTACATTTTTTTCCAATGGTTGTACTTCGTTCTGTTTCTTGGTTTCACTTTCTTTTTCTTTATGCTTTTTTGGTAATTAGATCGGCGGTTGGTAAAATTCAGTGTATATGGACCGAGAAGAATTCGAGAGTCTGTCCTTTGGCGATAGTCATCCCTCATAGAGATGTTTCATGAAAGATTTAGAAATCCTTCAGTGACGTCATACCGGAAGCTATAGTCCAAAATGACAGGAGTGGAATCGTTAGTCTTGACACGTAGGATTTATTTAAACTTTTCTTTTATTGTTGCCCTCACGATTACCTATACGATACGGTCCTCCATTTCCACTCTCGTGGTCCCAGCATCCCTCAACATCAACACCCTCTGGGTTTCCATCTCTTTCTCTCCTGTATCTTGCACAGAGTAGAATTCTTCTTTCGCGTTTGTGGGACGAAGCTGTAAAAAGAATGACAATTCCAGAAGTGGCAACGTCGGAACGAGGAAGAGCACGAGGAACGAATAGGGGTGGGGGTTGATATAGGATTAGGGGTTGCGTGGGAGGAGAAGGAGAGAGTGATTGGGAAAGAGAGGAGAAACAGGAAAAGTTGTCACATTTGTTTCCGTGCGATACGCGATAAAGGTCAATGGCAATGGGTTTCATCCCTTGTGCTACAGGCGCGGTTTTTTTAAAGCGTTTTTCACTCTTGGCATTTTGGAGGATATTCGGATTATTTGATACACCCTGTATATATGTACGTATTGGCCGTGTAGAAGCGATTCCCACGGTGGATGGGGTAAGCCAATCTTTTGGAAACCACCCTAAAATCCTAAGGAAGCACGATATTTATTGGATGGATTTAAAGTGAATAAAGTTGCCGTTGTTAAGGGTAGTGATAGTATACAAATATTCTATTCGTACCAACCCCTGAAATATTGGTAAACTAAAAATACTCATTGGTAAGAATATTTTTGAATTTCATTTTGAAAAGAGCAACCTCCATTCCTGCTCCACCGCCTACCCGTACAAAAGGGGGATGAAAATTCTCGCGGTAAAGTCGTTCGATGAATTTCGAGCAGTAGCACCACTCGAGAATCGAAAGGGTCTCGAAGGTTCGAGTACTTTTGTTGAAATCCGACGCAGAAGGGTTGGAGGGTGAGTAGTAGACGAAGGAGGCGAAACAGGAGTAGAATAGTGGAGTAAAAGGGGTTGCAAAAAGGACCGTTAAAAGAACAGGGGTGGTGTCGTTTGTCTTAAGTATTTCAAAACTCTGAAGAGAGATCAAATAGAGGAATGATGAATCAAGAAGAAAACGAGAAGGGGTTGATTCGGCCCGATCAAAGGGTAGCACCAGTAACAGGGATCAATAAGGGTACAAGAGGTAAAAAGAGAAATCCCCTAAGCTGACTCCGTTAAAGTGTTCCACGTCCTGTATATACCGCGTTCACCAGGAGTCATACCCCAAACCCGTGAAATTTCCCTCGTGGGTAAAAATCATCCCCAGAAATTCCCCAATGCGCTCGAGGGGCCTTCACTCTACGGTTTCCAACCCCTTCATCGTGTCGCGTCGAACTTCCTAGCAATCGAAGATAGAATGCTAAACAGCTGAAGGGTTGAACAGTGTCGCTGGCTCGTTGAACCCCCGGACGATCCTTACGACGCCGACGCTGGCGCTGAGGCCGATGGTCGGGCCCTGCTCGCAGGCGCTGCGCGCATTTAGATAAGTTAAACTATAAATTAGACGGATCACTGGTAGCTACTCGAGGAAATGTTGTCAGCGCCTGAATATGTATGATTTATACAAGGAACCTGGCTTTCTGATATAATTCCTACCTATAGTGCCTTCCAGTCACTAAGGTTCAAAGGTTAAGAGGTATGGAGACATAGAAGTTAGACGAATTGTTTTATAACTTTTTGATTATTATATATGCTTCATAGCTTTACATATGCTATAGATAATGCGCAGGAGAAACTTTAGATTTTTATTCGCTTTTGTTTGTTTTTGAATAATTTGACCATTTTTGATTTTGACTTTTTGATTTTACGAAATGAATCATTTAGGCTTTAGACTTTTGTGGACAACACATACGCAGCTCAATGCAGGAAGCAAAGACACGCGAGTTGATTTAGGATTTGGAACCGCAATTGAGCGAGCGGAATACCCGAACGGAATACTAATCAAAGATACACAAATTCCAAGGCTAATACTTCAAATCCCCTTTAGCCAGGATCCCGAAATTAAATTATTGGATTAGATGCCACCGTCGCCAACCCTTCTGTTCTCTTGCAGAATTCACCCCGATATCTCGTACAACCTGAAAGGGATAGCTTTGTTTTCCTATGTCTTTAACTTTTCGAAAATCAACCATCGCACCTTAGACACACCCCCTTCTAAATACATTTCTATCCAATAGTAGTTTAGACGTCATATTTTCAAAACAAAAGCATAAAAACGCCCAAGAAAAATTCCATAAACAGAATTTAATTTTTACGTTGCTTAACATTTAAAAAAGTTTTAAGGGATGCCATAAGTGATACTGAGAGGGGTTGACGTTTCTGAAACAAAAGATATCTGTCGTTTCCTCGGATGGATGATCGCGTATTGCCAAGGGGGTGGTTTTTCGTTTTTTTTTCCTCCGCAAGAAAAAGGAGAGGGTGTAGAGGCAAGACTATATTTTCATATCAATGATTTTACGACCGCATCTCGCGTACCCAGGGGGTGGTTTTGGTGTTCTACCACGGGGTTCTCAAGGAAATCTATATTTTATTGCGCGTGAAATTTTTGCTATTTATTCGCGTATAAGAATTTAAATGTTTCCAAAATACGAGGTTGGTTCAACCCCTGCATTCTCCGTTCCATCCCTATGGGGTAAGGATTCCTAGTGAACCCAAGCACCCCCTCCCCCTCGTCTTTCGTAATCCTTACATGATTTAGATTCGCGGGGGTGGTTTGGTAGTGGCACGGAGGCAAAGGGTGGGTCGGACAAAGCGGCGCGTAGATTAAGTTCGATTCTCCGGCATATTCTTGGCGGAGCCCCGACGCCCGTAAAAATATGATCGCGGTATTTTAAAATAACGACGCCATTAGCGAAACTCGTACAAGATGAATGAAGTAATGCCTCATTTTCGTGCAGAGGCCCCCACAGCCATGGCCGTCCGCTTAAAAGGGAAATTTGTTTTTGATATTAGGTAGGTAGGCATCTACGTGGTTTAGGTGCGCCCTTTCCATTACCCATAGGGCCACCTAACCAACCTTCCTTTTTTCCATAAACGGGCTAGTTAGATGCGCTACTGAATTTTTATTTAAAAATTTCGCACTCTTTTTAAACAACCCTCCGTTCCACTGACTTAAGGGTCTTTGTAAAAAACGAAAAAAAAACGCTTTAATCTTGCAGGATGAAAGGTCAGAATTAGTATTGTCATTATGAAATTTGTCCTAGGTACTCTAACGCTTTTTTCTGAAGCTTTTCTCAACTTTCCCTAACCTTCCCGATGCTCCAACACGAAACCACCCCCTGAGAAATCCTCTTTTCTCGAGTAAACTTGGAGAAACGGTTTATTCGGACGCCGTAGTCTTTTGGAAGAAACAGTGGAGAACCACCCCCGTAAGCGGGAGCACGTAACATCTCTGTAGGTGGTTGAGAGCGGTTGGGGGGTTGAATATGGGTCAACGGTGGCGGCAATTGTGATGGCGGCACCCCACCAGAGATGGCGCCACGGTGTCGATATATACTACGGGGTATATAATTCAACCATCCGTGATTCCAATAACCCACCCTCGTTGCTGACACGCGGCCCATGCGCCCCCGTATCAACTACCGTACCTCTCTTGGCTATAAAGTTCCAGTTTACAGGACGAAATGGACTGGAAAGCAAAAAACGAGAGAATGAGTTAGAAATACTGAAAAATATTCATACAGATATAGTGATAGATACTGATAGGATTGAAGAGAGGAAAAAAGGAAATAAAAAGGATAATAATAATAGCAGGTGCATCGTTCCGGCAGGACGAACTTTAATTGGAATATGGATCCGTTTCGCTCCGTTTCTGATATCATCTTTAATAAATAATATCACGTTACATTTTTTTTGTATAAAGGATGTACGTTAAAAAAGAATTTATTAAATTATTCGGCGCACACTATACATGTATATAAGCGAGAAATTCAATAGCACGAAAAGTTTCGTAGCTTTATAAAATACAAGGATTGCGTAAAAGGGAAAAAATTCGTGTTTCCACAATATCCATGGAGTATTTCGAGAGGTGGCCGTTCGGAGAGCCAAGAGAAATGGCCGGCATTATGTTTGGGATGGCAGGCAATGACGGAAGTTGATTCGCCAGGATGCCGGGGGACTTGGCTGGCCTTTGGAGTTGTGATCTATGCCGGGTATATTCCGAGTCGGAGCTCTTCCCACGGGAATCCGCGTGACGTATGTGGCTACCTGACGAGAGAAAACAATCTTCGGGAATATATATCGCCCTTACCTGCGAACTCGGTCGCCTGGAATTGCGATACGAATTGAAATTGCCTTGGGCGACTGCTACTAGTGATATCTACTGCGAGATACTATAGATATTAGCACTGCGCGTTTGTCTTTCGCTATATATACATATATGTATATAAATATATGAAGGGAGTGTGAATCCTGGTATCCAGAGGATTTTCCCAATGCGGAATAAAAAAAACCGTGGGGATGGAAATTTTCATGGGACGATCAAACTTCGGTAGGCAACAGGAATGAGAAAAAGGAGAATAAAAAAAATCCATTGAAGAGCACGCACGCCCTTACCACCCCTTACCAGTGGTAGTTATCGAGTTAGAGGGTTGAAAGACGATATTTACATAGCACCGTCACCCACGCTATCCTACCGATTCCCTCCCTTTCCAAATCCGACCTATTCACCCCTTCTATACCGTACGGTCACATAGAAGGGATAGAGTATAGCGTACCAATAATTACAGGGACGAACCAAGTTCTTTGTCACCCCTTAATTATTATTTTTGAATTTATACATTTGAAAAGAATTTTTTGTTGACTTTTAATAAAAAAAAAGATAGATGCCATCAGAAATTCCTTGATGTCAATAAATACTTATTGGTGCCAGTGGTGGCTTTACTGTGACCAGTGTGCCAGGGGTGGATGGAGCCACCCTGTTGTTTTCCACATCTGTCTTCGGGTAAACGCGTGCGGTTTAGCCAATTCGCCCCTTGACCGAGAAAAATGGCTATCGGCCCTGGGAATACGTTTACGAGCGTTCCGGGTCGGGTAATTCTATTACCGAAGGATTTTTTTTCGCTTTATACCATATCGAACGGGCATTTCTGCTTCTTCTTTTATTTTCCCTTTCTCCGTCCTCTCGTTCCTTTTTATCGTGAATCCTCTATGCGCTCAAGCACGCTCGTACGTCTCCCTTAATAGGGCAGGTTTGTCCTGCTGTATACCGTAGGGATTGGCAGTACCATTGGGAACTTTACTGATTTTTCACGTGGGTCCGTTTATTCTTGTTCCTTCATTCTATAATATTTCTCTTTCTTGTTTTTCATCCATTTCGCGAAATCTACTCGCGAAATCAATTCGACTGTTTTGTTCCCCACGAAGTGATATCAATCTTTTTTTACCAGACTGTATACATGCAGTATAGGAATCCCTCTCAACTACCCTTAACTTTTTCTCCGACCCAAGTACGAGGCCTGTTTCGACCACGTAAGCCACTCGATATCAGACCATTTGCATATTCTTTATGAAAATTCTATAGTTTATGGGGACATTTGTATGTATTATCGTATTAGCATATTCCAAAAGACGGCAATCTCAATATTGGATAGGATGTGCTCGGTTATATCGTTTGTTTACTGCCACTTGGCAGGAGCGACAGACCTTGTCGCCATTCTCTTGATACGCATATAAACCTCGATACTTGGGTAAACCTTTGATATTTTCAATTTTGACTTGAAAAATTCACAACTATAGGTATGTATAGGGTACGCGAAAAAGAGGTTGGTCCCCGGATGCTCTACCACGTGTTACACGAAATTATCGAAATTGCTATCGATAATTCGCTAAAAGGGGAATGCCTTTTGGTTTCCAAGGGTAGTCAACCCTTAACGCGCTGTTTTATTTGCATGAACAACCTTCCACCAGCCAGCTCCTCCAGCACCACTACTACCTTTTGACATCAGCAATCGTCCTTTACGATACCACATATGAAGGTTCCTCCTATGTGTTGCTAAGCAACCCCTGTACCGAAAGGGAGTCTTCTTGCAGGAATAATACGTGCGCGACGGGGTTTTAGCTGCTTTACTCATTTAGTCTGATCGTACCACGTCGGACTGGGAAACTGAAACATTGACAGAGAGGCTAGTTGGAATATTTTTAAATAACGTTTCACCCTTAAACATGCTTTCTTGATTTATCGATAAAAATCGAATTTTATGGAGACGCCAATGGCTTAAGAAATTTCAGCTGATAACAAAGTCCCGCAATCGAATACCTTTCTGAGTGGGTTACGACAGCGACAAATCAGGATCGGCGCGGCCCATTGTAACTGGTTAAGGGATGAAATCACCGACAAGATAAGAGGAGAATTGTAAGCAAGCCGCGAGGAATTCATATAACTGCTTGGTTCTTGGCGTTATCTAAAATATAAGTGGGACGACTCGTAAAGCATCGCCGAGGAGTCGTGTCCTGGTTCGAGGACTGGTACCGGCGCGGCCACGCCACATCGGAAATATGTCAGTGATGCCCATAAAATCGGCGGGTGGCCTTGTGTGTTTATATATATATATATATATATTCACGGAAAGTATAAAATTGTTTGCTATTTTCATTTGGAATCCCATCGTGCCCCACGAAATCGATTCGTCCTCGCATACTCATGGGGCTGTCGTCATCCTCTATAGTACTGACTAAACGGAAGGTGGTGGTTCTATTTTTTAAGATGTGAAGAAAATAAAAGAAGAATAATTACTATGGTGAAAAATAAAAATACTAATCAGTCACCATTTCGGAGCCAATTCAAAATTACAGCCCTTAATGTTTGCAATAAGACAACAAAAATTGCCAATTCGACGAAGAACATTCTATGAAAATTCGAGTCACCGGTGTGTCTGTCCTTCTCTTACAGACGTATATCCCCATAAGTCCGTCTCTCTTGCACTCACGGCAGGTATAGGAATTCAACACTATTTAACGTACAAGTCCTTCTCATTAAATTAAAATGGTTAACAACAAGATATCCAAGATCATTGATCTTCACGAAGTAATTCTATCAACGATCATCGACCAATTAACTACCTGTATCCCACTAACCAAAAGAAACAACTGTATACCGCATGTATCGCAAAGTAATTTTGATACACATACATCAGCGTAAGTCCGTGCCAGGATTTCGGTTCTAATCAAGCTAGTGGTTCTAATACCAAGAGGCATTTAATCTCGACAACTTGCTAACGACCTGACCAACATACTGCTATACGTTGCCGATAAGGAACGAGCTCGCGCAAGAAGCATCCCCCGATACCAGGCCAGACGTCCGATACTCCAACCCCTTAGCTCGAAGGGTGGTTACGAACACTATCAAAAGTATCCCTTCTATGGTAGTAGCAATGGCAAATATTATCTCCCACTTTCCTCCCACTCACCACCCTGTGGCAATGTCGCAGCAGATACATATAGTAAAGAGACTCTCTCTGTATCGTATAAAGGGGGTGCATAGGACGGCATTAGCCAACTAGAAAGGTAGGGTAGCTCCAGGGGGTGGTTCGTGTGCTCGTTGCCAGTTGAACTGTATCTCCATAGCGTTACTTGTCCCATAAACAGAGTACTATTCTCCAGTCGATGGTCTTCGGATACGGGGGGCGCGTGTATTCCGTATAGTTTCGCGAACTAGCGTCGTGCCACGCCAACCAATTCAATTTAAACTTTGTGGAGCGTGGTGCGCGCACGCGCGCGATACTAACGTAGCCGCAGAAATACTAGCGATACTACCACTGCTAAGGATTTGGTATTAGGTAGTAGCATCATCGCGAAGAGGGTAACGTCGCCAGGAAAGCACAGTCGCGTCATCTATACTCTTGCCTACCCCTTTCATCCATTGGACTACAGTGGCACCTACTCCCTCCCTTCTCTGCTATCCGTATACTAAATCGTCCGAAATTAATGCGAGTTATTAGTTCCCGGCGATAATTAGGGGGCAATTGCATGGAAAAGCGATGCAGCTTAGAAATCGGTTTACCGGACGGGAAACGAGTTTTAGTCGCGAGTATCCTGCACCCTTGGTATCCAGTACGAATATTCAACCCTTGGATATACGTAGCACGCGATTATACTACAGTTATACGTTTCGTGGACCTATTTAATTGCGACATCGAGAGGATCTCGAGGTATGTATATGGGTACGTTAGGGGTTGTAAAATTTCAAGTGGCACCAATGCCGTCAAAGGGATGACTGAATATTTCCTCATTCCTATCGGCAATACACTCGGGAATCTATGGGCTTCTTTTCTATTGGTTGTTTTTTGTTCATCCCTCTATACGGCTCTTCCTCTCTTTTTGTCATGTCGTTCGCTCGTACTTTCACGTGTAGGGGGGTGGCAGGCAAGGTGGAGGGTACAAAGGCATATCAAACTTTTCGAATTATTGGGCTTTGGTGGGTTTTGCTATATGGCAAGACGCACCATTTCCGACTGCAATACACTCAGCTCTCGATATTTGCATGCGTGTTACGCATCTAACGCGACGGGGGGGATGCGCGCGTTAATATTCATACGATACGCGGGAGTAACACGCGTCTACTCAAAACCACCCCTTACAGTATTGATACTAGCTGCTACTAACGGATAAGGGATGGTTGCATTGGTAAGCTCGTATGTGAATTATCTAAAATAGCATGTTTTTTGTTTGTTTATTCAATGAGAAGGGGTTACCGGAGAAAATGGTTGAATGCAAAAAACAGAAGGGGTAGTCTAACGAAGGATCACTTAAGGGAGTAAAAAACGTATTTGAAGCGTGCGTCCAATGAGTAATACGGTACTGGATATTAGAAATGAGCATTGATGGCGCAGAAGACGACGTCGGTCTTATCGATTGTACATAACGTTTCAGTGATTCATTGGCTCCCTTGTGAGCGAGGGGGTAGTTGGAGGCATTGTGCTGGATAAAGTAACGCAATATACACCCCCCGTGCATAACAAAGCATCGCGCTATAGGTGATATTGATGTTTTAAAATACATATCTGCATACGGCATCCCCTACTATAAGGGTATAGTATTTAATGAGTCGGGAACTATAGGGCGAGGAACACGTTCTCTATGGGGGTTTTGCGTACTCAGGGGATGTTTCTAACCTTACTTCTACCGAACATACCCCCCTTAGCCCTCTCTCCTTCTATCCTAGCTCGATATACAACAAACCTCTCAGTCTCGCCCGTTTTCATCCCTTGACGGTGTTATTCATAACACTGTCTGATTTATCGGCATTCATCAAACCGCCATTGTAATAAGAGACGGTGCCTTCTACGAGCACGCAGGAGGGTTGTTCCTGCGTGGGTAAGCAGCCACGAATCACCTCCACTGTATGCAACCCCCACCCTCAAAATAATATTCTACCATCCAGAATAGCGATTAGAGTCATCTACCTCTTTGGAGAGATATAGGTATATGTCTATATTGTGCACCCTTAAAATATATATGTAATAAATAGAGGGTGTCCAGTGTCATCCATCCAGAGGTCAGACGTACGTAATATACATTTCTATTGAATTTCCCATGGTGTTACACTGTTGGCCTCAAAGGGATAGGTATCTAGACGGATAGATAGGGGTGTAAGAGAGGGTGGCTCCTTGGAGAACAGGGTGGCGTTTCTTCAACGTAAATCTTGAGTTACCAGTTTGAGCTGTGTAAGATGCCAGGATACGGGGGCAGGTGTCGCGGTAAACTCAGTTAATTAGACAAGAGGCAACCATCACGGTCTCAACCCCCGTGCTTGTTAATAACGCGTAATTACCATTATACATGGCGATACACTCTTACAGTAGCGCGGCCCCAGCAACCCTATTAGATAAGATGACACCTTATTATACGTGAACTAACGGCGGCTTTGGTATCCTTCGCGAGAAACTTCGAAGCCTTGGCTTTGCCATGGGAACGAATGATATTCTTCTGGTATAACCTAACCTACCCCTAAAGCTCATACTCTTCGAGTCAACCCCTTCTGTTGAATCCCTAAATATATATATCCACTGGCAGTAGCACCTCACAGCGATAGTGCTAAGTATTTCCGGCACGGCTCGATATTGGGTTTCAGGATTGTTCGAACTTGGCCCTTTACTGTTAGTGTAACGTCTCACGTTGTTTCTGATGCAAAGGGGTTGAAGACGGTTTAGTTTGTTGATTGGTACTGGTTAGCGAGTAGCTCGATACAACTTGGATTGGTAGGATTCCTATTTTCCTCTTTACGTTATTCGTATAACCCTTTTTTACTTTAGAGAAAACACCCTTAGTACCGTTTACTGAATTGGCAGTAGTAATATCCTGTTCGGTAGTAGATATCTGATTACATACAGACGTAATCTACTGTGCGTTTGATCCACGAGAAAAATTTTTGTTTCAGAGGACTTCTTTATATTGAAAGTCCATAAGAGGATGGCCCCTCGAAAAGAAGTTTTACTTATGGAAGGATTACGTGTGTTTATAGACGCGCGTCCTAATTGGCTCGTAGGCATTTACATTGAACGTCGCGATGCATCTGATGCACCTGGTTATCTTGGGTTGACAAAGCTCCAGGATATATGAAGAGATTCGTCCGAAAAGTAGGCTTTCCGCGAATTCCGCGAATTACGGGATTTAAAAATCCCGTTTAATTATGGATTAAAGCGACGCAGGCGCCCCTGCGTCGTTGCGGTAAGAATTTCTTTCACGATTTATGTCATAATTACCCGAAACAGAGAGTCGCAGCACCCCTAGGGCAACGACGGTATACCTGGTACACAAATGTATTTGAAGGTAATGTGACGTGTGTCTTCCCAGGGTTTTCAATGCCACAAACGGGTTGACGCGGCAGTCTCGTTCTCGCAGAATGTTCCGGTGTAAGCACCATGTACTATGTAAGGTTAAAGATGTGCCTAGCGTGAAGTACACTCCTATAAAAGTTAAAATGCTAAATGCTCTGCCATTCAGTATTATTCCTTTTTGCTTAAGGGTAGCCGAGTACGGGCCCAGGAGAGTAGGGGATGGTTAATGTACCTGCAGCTGCAGTATAACTCAGTGTCGGTTAAGAGAGTGAAGAAACGAAGCGGTAGAAGATGATGGTTAGAGTCTAGGGGTAGTAGAGGGTGAAGATACTGCAAGGTGAGGCTGTAGCTGTCATGGACGGGGGGTGTTGATTCTCCCGTTATCTCTTTTCTTCTTTTTCTCATGATTCTCCTCTTTACGAATCTTCTACTGAGACCAGCTACCCCCACCGCCGACTTTTAATTCGTCAGCGACTTCAGGCTCAGACTTAGGAGTAGGTGGTGGGTATCACATACAGTCGCGTGTATGAATGACGGGGTTGGGTTTTCGCTGGGCACGGTGGCATAAACATGAAACAACATTATGAAAGGGTGACGTCGCGGCACGGCCGGCTACGCTCTAATTTAAACAAATATCACAAGTTGTTCAGCTCTTTCTCATCCCCTCCCCCTCCGCCACCTACAACGATCCTCATCGTGCGTGCTAACCTGGCAGCGTGTCGCGTTCTATGCCTCAAGCGTTCGCCATAATGGACCCGAGAATTATTCCTCTAGGAATCATCCCTTAAAGCGTGCCGGTGAAAGGAGTGAAATTTTATAGTATTTTTGGATACTCTTTCTCTCCGGTGTTAGATTCGTTAACGAATAAAATAAGCTGCCAATCATGTCAGAGACACGAATACTCGTCAGGGGTTGTTCTAGAGTGCCGGGAATTCCAGAGTGGCGGATCCGAGAAACTTGATCGAGAGAGAATCAGGGATGAGACTTCGTAAACAATAAATTAAACGTCGAGGATCAAACTAATTCTGCGCCTCGAGGAATCTGCGAATAAATTATTCGTTCGTTCAGTTGTTCGTTCAGTTCATTCCTTCTTAAGGAAGAGTACAGCAGATGAGGACGTGGATGAGATTGGAGAGCGAAGGGTGGCTGAGGAGGGTAAAATTCGAGCGATGACGATGCCGTCAGAAACCAGAGACGCCAGGGCGTCGTATTAGAATCCAAATGATCCCATTACGAAAACAACAATAAAACTAACAAAGATAAAGGGGCCGTTCGCGCGAGGCTCGTTCAGAAAGTTGGAATTAAGGGGTGGCTCGCCAGCGGTGCCAAGTATCATGACGATAGGTAGGTGCAATCTTCATTTTGTTTTTTTTTTTCATTCCCCCAACCTCCATAGTATATCCCAGCATCCCATTGATCCAGAACCTTCTCGTACTTGATTCTTCAATGATTCGTCTACTACTGGACCTAGGTCAAGAGTGATGGGGTCTAGTTGAGAAATTAGCCGGTAACTGAAGAAAACGAAAACCTGGTAAAATGCATAAGGGAATGAGTACGAGCATGAGAAGGAGTGTCGGGTGATACTGGATGCTGGATATGAGATACATACCTATACACCTGAGTGTACCAAAGCATTTAGAGACCTTTAGCCCAACTCATCAGCTTTGTGCTTTGCGCGCGTGAGCGGAGTAATAACGCAGCTTTTGCCAAGCTCAAAAACATGAATTTTCACTTCAACTTTTGGTTAATTGCCCGCCGCGCACCTAAGTACAAAGTTAATTTTTTAATTACGCCATGCATCATCGCCACGAGCCTCCTCGAATGTAAAACACGTGAATACCGTGTGTGCATCTCAAGATTGCATCATTACCTTAGAATATCATCGAATGTCACTATAGACTTATAATCCAATAAGATCAAATAACAGTTAGCGTTAAAAAATGTTTGAATTAATCTCAGGTTTTAATCACGTGATAGCAGTGATTAGAATTTTATGATAAAGAATATGCTTGTCATCTCAGCAATTGCGCAATGAAAATTTACGACAATACTCGTATTTTAATTCTTCAACAAAGTCAAGGCACACGATGATGGTATACTACGTGAAATCCCTCTCAGACTTTTCTGGAGTCATACCGAAAGGGCTTATAGTAAGTCCATAGGGGTTGGAAAAGAGTCCACCCCTTTTCCGTTTCTTGGCGTTTCCTCGAGCACACAGCATCCGTGTCCGGGGTTGACATTACGGCGCATAATATTTAATAATTATTTTCATTAAAGTTGTAATAAAGTTTAGAATACTTTATTAATTTATAGGGTAGAGAAACACGTTTTAAAGGGTTGCTGCTCCTGCCGGCTTCTCACCGCCATTCGTATCAATTATCATACAACGCCAGCTGGATTAACCTTCGCCACAGATTCTCCTCAGAATCTTCGAAAATTCCCTAGACTTAATATTTTACTTTAAAACCTTCGGATATTCTCAAAATCCTATCCATTCCCTTCTCTTCCACCTCCTTTTCTAAGCACTTGCACAGTTATCGTTCTCTCCCGCTAACCACCCTTAATCCCCCTACCCCCAACCGTCTCTCACCCTTATACACTTTTCTTTACATCTTCACCGCGGACAACGCAACTTGTTAATTTAATCCTCGCAAGCACTCTCGTCTGGCATGGCGAGAGCCCGACTTCCGGTAAGGCCGAACCTACCTTCACCCCCTCAACCTAAGTTCATTGAGGGTCGCAGTCGTAAGTATTCGCCCAAGTGGCCTTAAAACGCGAGTTTGAAACACAAAACACAAAAGTCCCTCCCGCAAGCGTGCCTCGCATACGCCATACTGTTTCTGCTTATACTTTTACTTCAGCCTCTTCTGCTTCTACCTGCCTCTATATATATATATAGCTATACGTCAGGATTTTACTTCCCTTTGGCCAAATGTGTATTCCTCGACATTCCCTTTCCTTCTCTTTACCTTTTCTTCGTCTCGTACGTATATATACGCTGCTACACGTAATACTGGCAAAGTAGTACGGAGGCCACCTTCGACCCTCAAACCTACACTCACCTACTCTCTTCTTACTTGAATTGAAAATCTCTCTATACACGTGGCCGAGATGTATGCCGGCTGGAAGCCGTAAGCAAATCGTGTTATGCTCACGGCCGGCCAGCTATCTCTACGGTCCGAGAGAAATTAAAATAAATACATATCTTAATTAAGCTCGGGAGTACGATATACCGGGTGGCTGAAAGTAAATGATTTTTGAATTTTATCTTGGTGAAATTTTTTCATATTATTTTATATCGGTATCGATACGTGAAACTGTATGAAAATATTTGCTGCTAGTACGTGCGGTGTATGTGCTATTACTTTTGATATGTGTATTATGTTTAATTGAAGATCGAATTTATTTACCCGTCTATCTAGGTCACCCGATAACCTTTGTATATACATATGGCAGCTCGGTTTCGTTGCTTTATTCCCCTTTATATGCATATTCGAATATCCGCAGCTTGCATCTCAAAGTTCTCTCTTATGCGCTCTCAGCGTTAAGAGGTTTTCCCGATTTTTATTTTGCTTTCTATACTTTTCTTTTTTTAGACTTTATTCGACTCAGAGTAGCACACGGAAAATATTCCCGAAATTTTTAATGTTTTCTTTTTACGTGGATATTTACTTAACAACGGATATGACTTATTGATTATAAATAGTATTTATCTCTATATTTACTGTAATACCATTTTTCAGTATGCATATTTACATATTTATCTGTCTTTAAATTTTGATTTTTCACATATCACTAAGTATTCCAAGTTTGATGGCCACGACGCAATTTTTTCATTAGATCAATCCGACCAGCAGCCACGAAAACGTGCAACTTTCAAACGAACCCGCGTTTTATTTTCTTTCTATGGCGCAAACGGTTTCACCATAAGGAAGAGGAAGGGTCCATCCCCTATGAAGATAATATATATTCAAAATAAAAAAAATGTATTTCAAAATATATTTGAAATATATTTCGGATATATAACTTTTTGCGTCTTTTCATATACGTCAAATATATTTAATTTAATAATAATAAAAGTTATATATACGAAATATATTTTTTTTTATATTTCGAATATATATTATCTGTTATTCATGAAGTTCTATTCCACTGATTCCAAATGACTTGAAACGCATAAAAAACATGACATTCGAAATTGCTTGCAATGATCCAAAATATATATTAAATATATTTGACGTATATGAAAAGCGGCAAAAAGTTATATATCCGAAATATATTTCAAATATATTTTGAAATATATCTTTTTTATATTTTGAATATATATTATCTTCATGGGGGATGGCCTCGAGTGAGCTTAATATTATTTATACCCCTTTCTGACCGGTGCGCCGAGGTGGGATTACATTTTCCTCACGCTCTACTCGAGTGGCTGCCCTGACAATTTTTTTTGCATTCTTCGTCAAAGAATCCCTCACACTGTTTCACTCGATATTATAGTATGATTATTTTAGTTTAATTAAAAGTACGTCGCTATCCTTGCATAAAGATGACAATCATCGTTAATAATTTCCGAGATAGATATATGTATTACGTCATCAATTAAGCTCAATCATTTTGTCCCCTTTGACTTGTATCTTGCATCACTCTATAACTCTGCTCAGTGACCTTTCCTGTTGAATTGTAACGTTACATGCAAAAGTACGCGCGTACTCAGTCCGTCACTGAACTTACCATAGTACAGTTTCCTGACAGTTTTTTTAAATTTCTATGCCTTTAAATTTGCTAATTTTATATAGTATAGATATGAGACGTTGACACTAAAATATATCTTGAAATTGTATTCGAATTTTCGTATCACTGTGTATAGTTGTACTTTCAATTTGTGCCGGACTGTACGTGAGTGTCTATTCGACATAAATTGTTTTCCTGTTTGCGCATGCGCTGTATGCTAGCTGAAAAACCCGACACTACTTTTTTCTTTGATATTTATTCCATTTGCTTAACTATTCTTAAAATTATAGATTTGCCAACCACTTAGGAAGTACGGGTTATCGTACAATCTGTTGTTAGATATGTTGAATCACACTTGATCGGAACCTTTGATAACAGCTGTCTGCTCGGTAGTATATATTGTAATCTTCCCGTACTACTGTGCTATCAGTTAGTGGCAAAACTTTAACTGTACAAGAAGGAAATCTCCATTGAGATTTCAACAGTTGACAGTTGGCGTTCAGAATGCAGTTGATGAAAGTTTTCTCAGTGATAACTATTCTACTTGGTGTCAGCCATGGATTCAAAATATTGGGACTTTTTCCATTACGTGGTAAAAGTCATTGGATGATGTATCGGAGTGTCATTGAAGAACTAATTCGCAAAGGTCACGAGGTAAGATCGACAAAAAAATTTAATTAAATCAAAAAAATCATGAAATTTTGTAAATTATAGATTCACATGAAAAAAATTGACATTTCAGGTAGACGTCGTCACTCCGTTTCCTTTGAAAAATTCTGCAGCAAATTATAAAGAGATAATCGTTGAACCTCCCGATATTGGATTGGACGATGTTACTATTGAATTAGTTAGTAATACAAATGCATTTATAGATACGGCATATATAAGTCAGGATGCGGGAAATCAACTCTGTGAATTATTAAAAGAGGAGCCGTTAATGAGTTTGATAAAAAATACGCCAAAGGGCAAATATGATATTGTTATTACAGAAATTTTTGGGGCTAATTGTTATTTGGGTTTTGGGCCACATTTTGATGTTCCTTTGGTCGGTATGACGTCATCAGTCATGCTTCCATGGGAAAACGATTACGTGGTCAATCCAGAAACGACTTCTTACATACCAAATTATATGTCACCTTATACCGACCGAATGACTTTTCATGAAAGACTGATTAACACCGTAATGCATATAATTTTGAAATATGAATTTATGTATTTGACCAAAGAACAAGACGTTGTGCTCAAGGAAGTTTTTGGGCCTGATTCGCCTGGGGTTAGAGAATTGGAAACTAAAATTGATCTGTTACTGATAAACTCGCATTTCTCTTTGAATACACTGCGTCCATTTATGCCGGCTGTGGTCGAGGTGGGAGGATTACACGTTCACGAAAAGGCTACTGTCAAAATGACAACGGTAAGTTCTTGGAATACGTAAGACTTCATTGATTTCTTAATGACGATGTTTATTATTATGAAAAAAATGATACTTAAATTGCTCGATTATCACGTGTTTGTCTGGCATTTTCACTGGGTAGACGTTTAATTTAAAGATTGTGCCGAACTTTTATAGTTAGACTACAGTCCGATTATAATCTTGTTATCAGTCTCAATTTGATAAGATAATCATTGTTCGGCTAAATTACATATTTATTAAATTTTATCATAATAGGAATTACGGGAATGGATGAATAATAGTACAAATGGTGTGGTATATTTCTCCATTGGTTCAATGGTTAAGCCGGAAACATTTTCACCTGCAATTCTCGATGCTTTTTATAAATCATTCAGTAAACTGGCACCGATAAGAGTCCTTTGGAAAGCTAATCAAACAAAAATGCCATCAGGATTGCCAAAAAATGTTCGCACTATGAATTGGGTACCACAGAGTGAAGTGCTAAGTATATATTTTTTTTTCATTCTTTACGTAACAAATTTACGTAAACTAAATAAAATTTGTTCCGAGAAAATTTATCCAATGTATCTTTACGTTATCACAGGACATAAGAATGTTAAAGCATTTATCAGTCATGGTGGTCTTATGGGAACGCAAGAGGCTACTTACGCAGGGGTACCAATTCTTGGTATTCCATTGTTTGCTGATCAAAAACTCAATATCAGGAGTTGCGTCACTAAGAAAATTGCTGTTCAACTTGATCTGAACGATATTAGCGAGGAAACCTTATCGGAGGCATTGAACAGTGTTATCAACGATCCGATGTATTCGGAAAATATGAAAAAGATAAGCAATAAATTTCGAGACAGACCAGCATCGCCACTGGACACTGCTGTTTGGTAAGTTTATTGAATTATGCCGTTTCAATTTCTTAAATGAGTTATCGTTGGAAAATATTTTTTTTCATTTTCAGGTGGATCGAGTATGTCGCACGTCATGGCAAAGGCAGTTTGAGAGCAGCTGCTGTCGAACTGGCCTGGTGGCAACTGGCTTTGATTGACGTTTACGCGACAATTATTTTAATCGTAGGAGCTTCTTTGTACCTCTTAAGTCTTATAGTCAAAATAATGTTTAATGCTATTAGTAACTATTTTGGCGAGAGACAGAAAAAGATTCAATAAGGAATTATTTCTAGGATAGAACAAATCAATGATATTAATTAATAATGACTGCATAGAATGCTATTATTATTATAGTAGGGGGGACCATGGCTAGTTGTAAAATTTCTCGGAAAATTCTAAACATGCTACGATGTATATGATCGATTTTAATTTCGTTGAGCTTAATATGACGTATAAATTATTCAACTATTAATTTTATTGAGTAAATAGTTATTATTTATTTAAGATTTATTAAAGAAAACACATTCTTCCATCGAATAATCACAAATCGAATTTTCTTTTTCCTGCCCATTGACAATTTTAGCGGCTTCTTCGGAAGAAGCCAATGGCTTATCGGCCTGTTGGCTCTATCTCGTGTAATTCCTTATGCTTAACCAATGAAAGAACAATAGGCATTGTTATAGCATACGTCACATTGTAAAACGCATCTCCCCAATCATTCAGGATTACTCATACCCAGGCTAAAGACAACATCCTATCTCCCAGCATACTTTGACTCACCGTATACCTCATTGTCCTACCAAATAGCAAAGTACAACGATTCCTTCCCTACGATTTCCAAACCTATCCTACACCACATTATGCATCCTTATCCTAATCTATACCAAAGTACATTTTCGCAACCTTTGATACATCTACCCTAAACCGACAATTCCTTACCCCTCTAGCCTGCGGATTTTAACTATATATATCGCACACCAGAATGCTCACCATGCTCAGTCTTACTCTAAAACTCAAAGTTACTCGCATAATAGTTGTCACACTCAAGAATCCTGCTGAACGATCATACTCTTCAAAATAAACCCCTCAAAGTGAACCTTCCAACTGTTCGTGCTTATTTCTTCTGAGGAAGATTTCCATTTAGAATATTACTCGAAACTCGAATCCTGGGCCTAGGGTTCACGCTACGCATAGCTTGGCCAAAAACCAAACTATAACAGCATAAACGAACAAGTATTAGAAGGAAAAAAAAACAATCGGGTTAAGTTGTAACAGCGTTACAACTTACCCTAATCTCATGTTACTTCTTACCCGAAATTGACTATTATAAGAATGGTCAAAATAATTTCTAAAATACTTCAAGAGATGAAAAAATATAGTTCAGAGAGTGTGAATTAACACATTTAAGGTTTAATAAAACAAAATATGTGGAAAAATACATCATAAACTTAGGTTATAAGCAAAAAAAAATATTATCTTGGAAATAAATACTTACGTAACTACGACGTGGGACGAGGCTGCGCGGGGGTCTAACGATCATCTTTTGTTTTGAGGCGTCGATTCTACCTCTTTTCATTTAAGAGATAGGCGCGCTGATACAACATACACCTGTTAAAACTAGCCTCGGTCTCCCCCTTGTTGTATGGAAATAGATCTGCTGCTCTACGTTAAACAATGAATATTTATTTTCACGAAGAACTACGTAGACAGCCATGGCTATCTCAGAGTGAATGAAAAAATAAAAATCGACTAATTATATATATTTGTTTGAACGCAATGATGCCCTTAGATCCGTTATAGCAGAAAAATTGGAATTCTCAGGTGCGAAAGTCCCTTTGGCGGTTCCCGCTTAAAAAATATGCCCACCTTCGCGGTAGCAAAAACTTTTCCAATTTTAATCCATCATTCGGTTGCGGTAAAAAAAAGAAACTTTTGTCCCGTAACAAGTTGGCAGCGGAGATGACTGCGGGGATGATGGCGATGCCGTAGCGTTTCGGAGAAGGGGGTCGCTGTAAAAGAGGAGGAAATAAAAAGCAGAGGCTATTGCGAGAAGGCCACTGTTACTAAGGATGGGTGTTGGTATAAGTCCAGAAAGTAAAAGAGGGTGGAGACAAGGGAAAGGGAGGGGAGACTAGAGGGTGGCATTCAAAGGGTTTTCACGAAGGGTTTGACCCATAAATAAAAGAATTAGTTTTTAATGAACATTAGTCACTATTAATTGTGGAAAGTTAACCCCTTTTTTCTCGAAGAGGGTCCTTTGAGACTGACAGGACGAAGGACAGAGGGTGGTCCGCGGTCCTAACAGGGGGGGGGGGGAGGGGGGAGTGAGCTTCGCGAGAGGACTCCTACGAAACCCAAAGGGGACCAGACTGTTGTGAGTACCTACAGGGTGCTTCAGAGGACCTCTGGAGGGTTGTCAAAAGGAAGAGTTACCCCCCTCCCCTGCCCCACCAGAAGAGTCAGTGGCGTATCCTGAAGCAGGCGCACGGTGTCACCCCGCTAAAGGGTTGAAAAACACAGAGCCCTCTTTATTTAACATTTCCTGCCTGGCATTCTTTCATTGTGCGATAATTAAGTTAGCGAAAGGGGTGGAGAGACAAGCCAACCCCAATCGCGTCCTTGTCGCCCTAAGATAACATAAATAATTAATGACCCTGACCATGACGCTTGTCAAAAAATTTTCTTCCTCCCATCCTCGCCCTTCTCTCTCTCACTCTTATTCTCACACCTACCTTATTTTCCCCTATATTTACCCTTAAAGTATCTTTAATTACAGTTCCTGTACATTCCAACCACACGCCAAGTACATACCATTGTACACACTTCATAAGAAAGTATCGAAGCGTCTCATATATCGCAACTGAGAGATTTCGCGTGACTGACGATTCATTAGAATTCGCGGAATTACAAACTCGCAAGATTTCTATGATTACAGGTGAGGAGGGTAACACGCACGTATATACTCGCGCGTGCACACGTGAAAGGATATTACGTCTCGGGGACTCGAGTGTACCAAGCTAGGAGTTATATTAGACAGGAACGAAGAGAGCTCCAGTAGCAACTGCCGTCTTTCACTGGGATATTCGCCCAGCCACCCAGTCACCTATCCAACGCGCTGAAACCTCCGTGTGCACCAAGAATCTCGCTAATTAGATATATAAGGAAGCTAATTGTAATAAGGTGGAGTCGGGTGTGCAAGAGCGAGCCATGGTCGACATACAGTAGCTATATAGTAACATTTTCTCTATGTGCTTTTCTCTCTCTCTCTCTCTCTCTCTCTATATATATATATATATGCATCACATAACGTCTCGACGTCCCTTTACAAACTTTTGCAATACTCCAGATACGCGTCACGACGGTACATTCAATTCCAGTGATTTTCGAAAAAATTTCTTCCGTCAGTAGAACTAACATAGGATACCTGTACAGTCGTTGGATACTGAAATTCTTTAATTACTGAAATCCATCATTGACCTAAAAATACAGTAAAATATGTAAATTAATAAAATTGCATTTTTATTTTTAATAATGACTTTCAAATAATGTGAAAGAGTTTTGGGTATGCTATATAAATGTAATACATGCTTACTGTGAAAACTAAGATTCCTCTGTGTGTCCTGACGGTATTAATCGGCGAGTCGGGAACTTTCGGGAAATACTATATAGGCCTATGTAGTGTAACAACCGGTTGTTATATAATACGTGAGGATATGTCGGAGCGGATATATATATTTACGTCCCTTCGCTTATGTCAAACGACGTTTGACTGTGAGACTGGTGCTATCGGGCGCGTAGAATTAATTAAACACAGATTGTTTGACGTGTAAGCAGTACAACAAACTCTCATCCACCCTGCGACCTTTCCTCTAACCTTCTGTATTACGTGTCACGTGAAGTCGGAAGACAGCTAAGTATGTCGCGACTAGCAATGTAGTCGAACTGCCTTTCTACCCAAATTACGCAATGCCTCAAGGCATGGGAAGATGAAAGCTGTATAGGGTTGACAATAAATAACAAAGAAAACTGATTTTTTCAAGTCGTCAACAGTCTTACGTAATTTTATAATCTTTAATAATTTTATATTCATACTCGACCTCTGAAACTTCTGCATGATTCAGGTTGCAGCCAGCACTACGTTTTAAGGTTAGAAGCTATCCCCCCCCCCCCCCCTCTCTCTCATTGTGGAGATGGTCGAGGGTGACGGTGGGCTCAGAGGTGAAAGTTAAGGGATGAACGTGTAGTAGTTATAACGAGAAGGCGAGTAATTTAACCCTTCTTAGAGTCGCCTTGTCTTCAGCCCGACTCCTGATGTACACCTTGACTCCTTCCCAACTCCCTCAACGCTAGGACTCTCATCCCCTTGCGCCTTATCACCACCCTCTTTACGCTAAAATCTCCGACCCCATCGTTCAACGTTGGTTTATTTAGACGCGGCGGCGGTGATCCCTTGATTAAATACTTCTGCTTCATCGCACGAGTTTCCGCCCCGTGCTTTTCCGTCGTTGTACTCTCTCTTATTTTCTCTCTCTCTCTCTCTCTCTCTCTCTCTCTCTCTCTCTCTCTCTTTCTCTCTCTCTTGTACTCTTCGACACCCTTACCATCATAGCGCTGTCTCTCTCTCTCTCTCTCTCTCTCTCTCTCTTCACATCCCTTCATGTACATTCTTACCCCACGTACCACCGTCTGACGGAATCTTCACTGGCTAACTAACCCAGTTCGCTCTACTTAGCTGTCGCGACTTTCCTGAGACTCTTCGTCGCATCGCTAGTTCCTTCGCTATTTCAAAGAAGAAGAAAAGATCAAAGGCTAAATTCACTCTTTTATTGAATATTTTTCAAAAATTATTACGTCTCCGAGCATTGCCTTTGACGACTCAAGAAAACCTTTCCACGGCTTATCAGTACCGCGAATGATACTTGGGTAAAATCCTTTGCCGCGTGCCTGTGTAACGGAGGTTCGTCCGTAGCCACTTGACGCTAAGTAATTGTTCACCACAAAAGCGGAAAATTTACGGCTTGCCATTTCGAAAGGCAAGTTTCTCTATGAAGCTTGTAATTTTGACAGGAGCAGATAAGCTCTCGCAAAGCACCGCTACGACAGCTATCACTTGAGAGACTCGTGATTTCTCGAGCAATGACTTTTGCCATGGGGATAGTGATAGGGTGGCGGAAGAGAAGGTGGGGGGTCAGCTTCGAGTTTTCCTGAACCGATATTTTTTTAAAAATACAAAAAAAGCTCTTCGTACCCTGATATTAAAAAAAAACTCAAACGTCTCGTTATTACGCAGCATCCATTAACAAATAATAAATTCATGTGACATTTTTGATTAGTTCCAACGTAAAATCTCTTTGTTCACAGTTAAAAAAAAAAGCTTGCAAGCTTATAAAAGGATCTTCTTGAGCTACCCAAGGTACACCAGAAGCTGGATGAAATCCCGAAATCCGTGGGTCCTGCCGATGTAAGTAGGCTCAGGTGTCCCAGATAACAAAAATATGAAGCAAGTTTTCGCCATAACCCGCGAACGCGCGAACCGAGAGGCATTAGCATAGTAATGAATATTATTACATTTCGGGCACACTCAGTTTAATTCCATCTTCCCAGTCGTAAAGATAATAAGCAAGTGGTACCCTATATACATAGGTAGGTACTATATACGTTCGCTAAGGGCGAGACTAAGGTGGTGGTTGCTGCCCGAGGGTGCGGAGAAACTCTAAGGAGTAACAGTAACCGAAAGTGGGGGTAGAGGGTAAAGGGGTGAGAGAGAGGGGGGGGGGGAGAGAGAGAGAGAGAGAAAGATAGAGAGAGCACACAGAAGAGAGAAAGAAGCAGATAGTGAGGGACGAAGGAGGGGTGAGAAGAGGGTTGGCTTTAAGAGGTTCACAGGAGGAGTAAATATAAACTTGGGAAAGTGACAAAGATAATTCTAATAAAAGCGACGACGCTGCCAGAAAGAGCACTCCCGGTTTCTCCCGCTTAATTTCTGACATATTCCGGCATTGCATTATACCTAACTACCAACCCCCTTGAGCATCCCCTATTTACTATACCTGCCAACAAGAATCATCTCCCGACCTTTAATCACACTTTTTTGCTGGTTTTCGACTCGAAAACGAAAATTTTTATATGACAATTTACAATTGGAATCGTCCAAATTTTTTTTAATTTTTTATACTTGTATACCATTAGTACACGGTAGATATTTATAGTATGATATTAAGAAATGGTAAGGATTCAAGGATCCCAGGACGTCTACTTACCATGAACCGTTACGGCTTATTATGTCATTCGCGTTTATTTCATTAATATTAATGACCCTTTTAATTGCAGTTTATTGTAATCGCGACACATAAACCGCCACTGCCGTTATATCCGGGTTATTTGTACAGGATATCCATTCTCCTATCTCGTCGTTCTTGCCAGTTGGTATAAAGAGAGATACGTATAGTGCAGGAGTTACGGCGCTCTGAATATCAGTATTACTTTTCTGTTACGAATAGAGACCAGATTATGTTATTCCTTAAATATTCCGATCAGGGGACTGTGAAAAGTCGATATAATATTTGATTAGATTTATCTAGTATAACATAGAGAATTTACATTGACAGCCGTATAGAAAATGGATGCTCGAAGGGTGCTCGATTGGCTAGCGATTTTCCGGGCACTCAGCCACGAGGGCGCCCCTATTTTCCTTCCTTTGGTATAATCAAGCATATTTTCCTGACTTCCTACCCCACATCCGTTTTTTTTTCATCATAACCCTCCACCCGGTAGTAGAAAATTTCCCACTCGTCACTCCGTTTCCGTTCGATGCCGTATTTATAGGCAAATCGAGCCCGGGCGAATAATAAAAAGGAAAACGAAAGGAAATCTACATACGGTTCTTTGGCGAGTAAGAGCATCTTTTTCGCATCTATCGTAGGGTGAGAGTGTTATCAATAGATCTCTATCCTTACGTTACCGAGAACAGCCAGCGAAACACCCTCGCCCCTCGTCCCCCCTCAGGAGCCATTTGTCATCCATTAAATTCTATGAGTCGTGTATGCGTATTCGCGTGCGTAAAAGGGAGACAGAGATATCGATGACGTGGGAGCTCCAGTCGACTAGTGGGAAAACAGATACATTTTTATAAGTATACCGCATCCGCCATTTTGAATAAATATAACCTCTCAGCGGTCTCGTATTGTAACTAGAAATATTACATATCCATAGTTATATATACACAATAATTATGATATATTCCTGAAAAAGAATCACTGGACGCTTGACTACGTCACCGGTACCAGAATAGGGGTAGGTTTTCAGACATCGTCATATTTTCCTGGCTGTCGCCGCCATCACCTACATACAGTATGTATATTTCCATTCCACGTTTACGAGGAGTGCGGTATAATTTTATATGCAAAGAGTAGTTTAGAGCTAATTGTTAATAATAGGATTGGTAAGGTGGGAATTCATCCCCTAACTCCTCCGACGCGCTTCATCCCCCTCGCTCAGCCTACTATACCACTCTATCCATATACCGAACGCCAGGAGTTACAGACAGTCTCACTCGCGTCTCATTTAACATCAGACTCTCTGAGCAGCTCTTCCACCTTCTACCTTCTGTATTCTACCTTTCCGACCACCTAAACCAGCCAGCTGGCTAGATGGTTAGCAGCTACCTTATACATGTGTCCGTCCAAATGTCCGTAGACATATGGTACCCGTCCGTAGGTAGATTCATCTCCCTGTCTACATATATATATATACACACACGCACACACACACTATACGTGTACCGTTTTTACCCACTGTAACTACATACGTATGTATTATTACGTATAAACGCGTAATTCTGAGTTATACGCTGGCCTTGTTAATGATAATTAAAACGCCTCGCGCTAGACTCTTTGCAGTGGAATATTTTGCTGAATTCCATAGCGATATAATACAGAGTCGCAGGTCTGCTTTGGTTGGCTACGAGGATGGATACGAGACCGGATATGAGACTTTAGCCAGTATGGTTTATTTCGCAGAAAGTTATCAGAGGGTGATAAGAGTTTGACGTTTGTATGCAATTTTTTTCAATTAGAATATATTGGTACACCTGATTGTATCGGCATAGGACGATTGTACGATTTCACTGTGGGGGTGTGGAATTGTAGAATGTGGGTATTCCGGGGGGTTGGAAGTGAAACATTGGAATCGCGCGTTTATCGGTCGTTTTACGGGGGTTGCGGGCCCCGCGAGAGCACCGGCAAACGAGCTCAAAGTATTCGCCAAGCCGGGGGATGCTAACGGCGAACAATAAGTTCATAAAACAAGTAATTTCGAAAGGGCGCTGCTACGCTGAGGGCTCTTGGGGGTGGGATAACTCGTGATGCTTCTCTCCTCCACTTTCGTGGATGCTCGTGCTGCTGTTGCTCCTCCTCCTCCTCCTCCTCCTCCATCTCCACCGATGGGAGGACGAGCAGCAGTTGAGGCGTAAGGCATAAAACAGCAGTATCTATAATGCCTCATCAGAATAATCAAACGATTAATATGTTTATTAGTATCGGCAATGGCTCGCCTTGGAATACATTAACCTAGCCTGGTATAACCAGGCATTCAGGGGGATGAACGGAACATTGAGCAATGCCTGACACCATAATATAAACTTTTCGTTCCACTGAAAATCTATGGATTTTATTATCGTACCACCGTGGATACATACTGTGAGCGATTGACGTTTTACCTAAGTTGATCATTGGGGGGTGGATTTTTTGCGTAGGGTGGTAACGCCAGACATTCTCACTATGTAGGAGTATCTATCCCCTCTTTTTACTTCGGAGCACGTGAAGTACCACGTATGAAATTTAAATTTCGGAAAAAAGGACATTCCAAGGCGTTTTTCACTCGGGGGCTGGTAAGTCTCTAAACGGAGAGTTTAGGGTGAGCAGCTATCGAAGCCGCGAGGGATGAGAATCTCGAAAACACTTACGTGCCTTAAAAATTGATACCTATGAGTATATGACGTAAGTATTCATCAACAGATATACATGAAAGGCAAAAATATTTTTTACAATATTTACGCAAATATGTGTTTTGTGCGTATTGTTTGAGAAATTCTCGTCACCAGGGAATTCATTTTACGCGAGGGGTGACTCTGTTTTTGGAAAGGCGTTGCGAGGCCTTGGGGTGGGAGTTTATCGGTAAGAGCAGAAGCCTATAACCCTGCGCTTACCCCTTTCTTAGGGCAGTTCATTAGGCATTGTGTACAGTGTACCCTAAGCCTAACGAGGCTCTTGCAGCGCGACTAATTTATATTTATATCTCGCGGTGTATATATAATACATTTTTATAATGTGTCCTCGGGGCGAAGGGTGGTTTTACGACACGAGGGTCGGAAGGGTTGTCTTGGTCGCGGTACCCTCCTTTAGCCCATTATAAGTGTAATTAGATACGTGACGTGTAGACAGGGTGGTTTAGTGCGTTCAACAATGTGTCCCAAATCTTTCATATCCAACTCCACCGATAGACAAATGACTTCTCTCAAGGGTCGTATCAAAAAAGAAGATATCGAAGAAAAAAATTTTTTTACGTAACGAGGTCAAAGGTCACGAAACAAGGAGCGTCTCGCGAAAGGAATAAACTCAGCGGATCGGAGGGGTTAGTAGGTAGTCAGAATTGCCTAGGGGATGAGAGAATGATCTCGAATGGAGGATTCGGCCCTCGATGGGATTTTGAAGGGAGTGAAACGTAGAACGGGGGATTGGCGTCGGCGGGAGGAATACATCATACAAAATATGGCGGCCGATGCGATCCTCCACGGGGCAACTTTACAACCCCGTCCGCCTTCGCCTCGCAACCCCCCGTTTCACGTCCCGCAACTCATCAACATGAATATTCATTATTCGATGATATTTCTCAACCCCCTCGCGAGCACACTGCCACCCTTTACTACCAACCTCCCTCTTTCGTTCTCTCGCTTCCTCTCCTCGGTCTCCTTCACTCCCTCCCGAGTCCTTGCCATTCGGAGGATCGTTAATTTATAACTACGATTGGCAGTCAAGGGATTCCGGGCTGAAGCCACCCTCAGCCAAGAGCCAACGTATATTATTCCGAATTTCGAAATATCTATCCCACTTCGACTCAGTAGATTTTCATATTCGAGAAATGAATCTGTCGTCGGATCGCATCTTTGAATTTTGCCATTAGCTATCGTACATGCATGATATGCGCAAACGTACCTGTCTAGATTCCCTACATACCCACTAGTGGCGAATGAGGGCAGTGTTACGCACCAGAGGGTGAGTTTTGGCGAATTAGAAAATTAACAGGGAAATAGCATTTGCAATATGTATCAGTTTATTTATAGTTTGGTCTGCGGCCAGGGGGGGGGGGGGTGAGATGCAAGGTTGCCGGGATTCGAGGGGGGAGGGGGTGCTTAAAGAGAGAATAGGACGTAGGGGGGGATGGGTGGGTGGTATGGGTAGTGTTGGGGTTAATAGGTACCGTAAGAAGGGTAGCTTTAATGCGCACCCGCTCTGAAATATTCAACTCTAGGCTTCCCGTGCGCAGAGAATCTGCGGTACAGTAGATATTCGGCTATGGCGCGGCAGCGTATATTACAATTTATAATATATACAGAGCAGCCATGAGGCTCGATGGCGGTGGTTGGGGAAAGGGGGACGGGGGTGCAGATAGGGTTAGCGGATTAATGAAAGCCAATCCAAGGGCCCCGGGCAACCCTCTCCTAACGTCACCACCCCATAAACATGCCGGAGATCCGGATAACGGATACCAGCTCATCGAGAGGACCTCTCTCTCTCTCTCTCTCTCTGTCTCTCTCTCTCTCTCTGACTTCGACTTCTACTAGTACTGACTACTAGTAGCTATAGCCAGTAGGTAGTATACGTACTGATCAGCCCCACGGTACTAGTAGCCTTCTGCCACCCCTAGAAGCAACCCAGGGTTCACGAGTATCTTCTGTAGGGGTGGTGACTGGAACTCGCATTCGCTTGTGACGATCATTAATCCGATGTCTAAGTAGCCAGAAAATATTTTCCCCGACTGAGTGACGAAAAGGCCGGGGGACGCTGAATTTGAATCTCTAAAAAAAGGAGGTCGAGCGCCGCGACGACTTAGCATATCGTAAAAGTGTGCCGGCTCTTGGCAGTCCTTCGTTTCTTATACACGTACAGTTCCTCCATCTCCCTCTCTCTCTCCTTTTTATCGTCAGAGACAGCTCTCTCACTCACTACTATGACACTCTCGTGAGATCACGATGTGTATCGCACCATAAAGATTACTACCAGCTAGACTTTATTGTCACGTGTTATAAATGATGTCGAGGATGTACACAATGTATTCAAATGGTATTTTTATCCGAGATTCCTACCGACTGGAAGAAATGCAAGAGGACTCGACTCTCTGAAGATGAGTGGCAGAGTGACAAAAAAAAGATGATAAAATACTTTTGGATATTTCAGAAGTGCTTTTTGGCCCTTATCGATAACTAGAATTGAATTTTTATATTTTGGAAGACTATCCCAAAAATTCCAATGCAGAGAGCATCAAAGATGCTGGAGAAGATTTGGATATCTGGAATTTCAAGGTAAGAGGAATCCACCTCCTCCTTCGCCCCCCTTGATGGCTCTGCTACGTAATAGCTGTCGTTTACGTCTAACGTGTGCGTATAGGCACGCTGCCATTTGGAAGAAGGTCTCTTTTTCAACGGTGAGGAGGAATGGAGAGAAAGTGGATGGGTCAAAGGGCGAAGAGAAGAAGGTAGAGGAAAAGTATAGAAAGGTCGTGGGTCGAGGAGGTGAGGCGAAGGGATGGAGTGGCAGGGGTACCAGAGCCGTTGATACAGAAATCCGGCAATTTCTCAGGGTATTAAGTGCGCGCGACCTTTAATATTAATAATAATAATACGTGCCGGTACAGGGGGTGGGGCCTTGATGGTTCAGGGGTAACTTTTGAACCCAGATACAAATTACAGCTCATTTTTATGCCATTTTAATATCGCCACGCGCCATTAAATATCTCCAGGCTCGCAACCCCCCACCACGTGAACCCGGTAACGTCTCCATCCCTTGCACGGCATCCCTTTTGCATGGAATGAAAAATTCCTAGCCACCCATTAGTCCGCGAATGGCAGTACAACGAAATAAACAAAAATACTTTTTCTTCACCCACCCCCATTATACCAACCCCTTATACCATGAAGGAATGATCAAGATCGATAACCCACACCAACACCCGTCGTTGAAATAAGTTCCATCAAGGTTACGATGAACTTTATTCACACATGAAAAATCCTACAGGGTGCGCCAGGGTAACGGGGCCAATTTCACGCAAAATATACCGGAAGTCGGAGCATAAACTGTGCATCCGTACCCTTGACGATATCGCCTATGATTTTATTGCAGGAAGTGCAGACTTTTATGCTCATATTGCATTTTAAGTTATGCTAATTTCAACGAACGGAATAAGAAAGATGACGTCATCATCCGTTTTCTTACTGTACCGTGTATATACTGCAGATATGCTGTGAAGTTTATTCCGTAATGCTCAGGGGGTAGTTTTGGTTGTATCGAGGGTGTGTGAGGTTTCTAGTGGGATGACGCGAGTATGCTGCCTCCTCCTGTAATATTGTGATATCAGTACGTAATACCTACACCTACGGTACGTATGTACGTAACATCGAACATATTCATAAGTCGTATTTACTGCGACGTTACTTGCCTTTTATTCGACGAACGGAACGCTCGGCCGTAGATGACAATTTTATGCTGGCTTTTATGACTGGAAAGAGCATACTTTGAATTGGGACTCTAAGAGTTATGAGGATTTAGCTGTTTGGTAGTGGTGAAGGTAGGGGGAGGTTTGAACATGGTCGGTAACGGTAGAAGGTTTTATCAAACCACCCTTGATACGCGTACAGCATATATAGGATCCCTTGTAATTCTTTGTCGAGTAATATTTAAATCCATTGTTTTAATTTTATTCTAAGTTACAGGGGGCGGGGACGGAGTGGCGATCCGTTTTAATTAATTCTTATCAGATATATTGTGATATCAGTTTCTTGGGTATGGGACCTGAGGGGTTGTTCATGAACGCGAGGGGTGGTTTCGGATCCTCTTGGCAATTTCAAAGTCATCAGCATAGTTGGAACTCCTTGAGGTGAGGAACGATTGTAGGTCCAGTGGCGTTTGGAACACTAAAGGGTAGCTGCTTGTCTAAGGGGTGGCTGTTGTGCGATAGTTTGGACGATCTATGACCCGAGTTCGCTAAGAGACCACCAAGGGGTGGATTTACTGGTCCGCCCTGCGTTCACACCACACAAATCCAAGTGACCGTCGCTCTCTACCCAGTCTACTCTTCTCTTCAACCCCTTCAGTTAGCCCCACCTCCGGTACTCTGAGGACTCTTATACGACTAGACCTGTTTTCATCCCTTCTATCCTTATCGCACCGCCAGACCATCTCAACTGGACTTCTATATAGCTTACCCTTGTGCGATCTGTGGCACCCAGAACTATTTCGCCAGTGAAATCGAGTTGAGTGACCATTGCGAATTCGCAGTATCTTTAGGATTAAGAGATGTTTGGAGATGAATATATTTGAGGGGGGGGGGGGGGTTGCTGGGTAAGAGATTGCAAATCATTAGGACCGCAAAGAACTGGGAAAGATATATACCAGTGGGGAGAAGGAAGGTTCCCGATGTTACTCCTCGAGGGTCTAGGGGTTGTCCTTCTAAGAATACTGAGGAATATAAGGCAATGGGGTGTTTCAGCAATGGGGGGTGAGGGGGAATCGGGAGGCTTTGTGATCTTTTTTAATATCGCGATTACATTTGACACGCAATGATCATCAGTCGTCTCTGAGCTATTTATCTCGGCGCTTCTATTTCAGCATTTCCCCATGCAACCCCGTCCCGGATGTCGGAAGGCGGAGGGGGTGGTTTTCCTTATAGCGAGATGGCACAAAAGGGGCGAGGGAAGGAAGAGTGGCAGAGAGTCGAGGTCGGTTCAGAGCTTTTTTATATTTCAGATGTCATCGTGTATTGTCCATAGCCGTGGCGGCGCGGGCTTGAAAAAGCGTCGCTCGTTAGCTCCGTGAGAAATTAATTATTTGCCCGCCATCGCGGCCGCCCGAGTAATGGTGAAAAATGTCTGGATTGTATGGGATTATGTGGGGATGAGGAGGGGTGAGATTCGGGAGGTGGTCGATGGGCGTACAGGGGTAGTCGGGTTTGCCAGAAGGGGGTAGGGTAGGTCGTAGGTCGGGAGGTCGGGAGGGCTCGCGAAAGAATAAGAAGAAACGTATCGGTGTGGCTCGTTACACTTAAATTGGAAGGAATGACTGAGTGCTCTCATTATTCACCGCGAATAATATAGAAAAACTCCGAGGCACTCGTGTTTTCCAAAGTGGAATTTTCCCAGCCGGAAATCTAATGGCCCTTTACCGGAAAACGACTGTTCTCGCTTTCTCTCTTTCACTCTTTCTTTTTCACCTTATCCAATTGGTCGTGAAGTTCTACATTTCTTGTTTTGGGGAGGGGGGAGGAGGGTGCCGATTACACGTAGACGTCATTCGATTTTGAAAATCTAGCCACGTGTGAAATTACCACCCTTGTTGACGCTAGTATTTTCGCGATACTGTTACAGAGGTTGAAAGGTGGATACTGCGTGATAAGATTCGAGTGGACTGTGTACAGAAATTAGGGGATGATGTCAGATCGTCTATTAAACGGCGCTTACCCGACTCGTTGCCGTACTGACCTTTAACCCCTTGCACGAGTAAAACCACCGGGGGTTGGCGAAGTTAGAGCTGCCCACAGCGGTGGTCTCCTCTAAGATCAAGTGCTTTCCTACCCCTCTTTCTCCCTCACGGCCTAAGCTCACCCCCCTGACCGGTTCACGTCCGGTCAGTCCTACTCAGGAAGGGGTGGATTGATAAACCAGCCCTGACCGGGGAAATTCTTGCGGCCGCCCACTGAACGCAGGGGTTGTCACTGGCCGCAATCACGTACTTTCTGCTCTGCCGTGTCAACCAGATTGATTATGAAGAATTTTCAAATTAGAATTACCATCGCTTTTACGTAAAATTCAATTTACACGTTTGTTCATTCTCAGAAAATTTCATGCTTAATTTATTGTTCACTTTTTTAAGATTTCTTTCAGTTTTCAAAATTAAATAATTTCTCCTTCAGTTATACTTTTCTATATAACAATTGTCTCTTGATTCCATTAGTACATTTTTATTAAAATTCATCAAGATCCTTAAACCTTTTGAAACTCTCTAAGGGTTGAGCACCCCATTTCCAGATATTTGGGAGCTAGGGATAGTGGGTCAAGCCATGCTGAGCCAAGAGTATTGTCGCCGGAAGTCCCTAGCGGGACACTGAAGGTTGGGGTAATTGGATAGAGAAGGATCAAACCTCTGTGAAGTTGGTTTCCCATTCTGGCAAATAAAAAAAATAAAATTTTTTTAATTCTTCGCTTTGCCATCAAACAATCTTTCAAATCCAGTACCCATATGAACAAGCAATAGTCGCTGCCTGTATCAACCCCTATTCCTACAGGCGATATCGAGTAGCTTCCAGTATCAATTTCATCCCTGTTATATTCGCGTGGTAGAATCGGTGTCACGCGATAAAAAAAAAAGAGAATTAAGTCGTTTTGTCCCTCTGTACATTTCCAACCCCCTTTACAAAAGAGAGGAAGAGTGAATATATCCACAAGGGTAGCAAATACCATCTAGCTGTCGCGTAACCAGACTAACGAGGGTTTCAAAAGCAGAACCGATTATTTTTCCAGCTTCGAGAGATACCAACCTATACCGATTTAACGAAGCGACCTTTTGATTTATTCTAATTACTATTTCGATAATGCCCCCAACGGCCGGCTGGCAGTGCTACCACCTTTACCCGCACATCCATTATCGAATTCCTACCAGAGATACAATGGTATTCTAGTTAAGGTCGCGACCCGGGCGCTTGCTAATTATTACCTAATTTACCATTAAATCTTCACTGACCGCTGAATTATTGCTAAACGGGAATTAACAATCTGCCAACGTATGAGAATGCACCCCTATCGTCTATTTCTAACACAGCTCTCTCATCTGTATAATACACTATACTTGGCGACGACAAATTTCGACCATTTCTTTTACTGTCTCTAGATTATCCCTTGTTTCTTGAATTTTCCCTCCAAGAAAATAAAATGGCTACCTGCTCTCCAGCAGATCACAGCGAATGCATTCACAGAGCAATCGCCTTCGCGAAAATCACATTTGCGTATAATAACCACAAAACGCGCCCACCGCAAGCCAAAGACCTTAAACCCCCTTTGAACGAGCTACCCCCGTTTATATTCGACAGTCAGATATTGTTTTGTGTATCTTGCGTAACCGCGTAGTCTGGAATTAGTCTGCCCTCAAAAACCACGGCCCACTTCTCAGCACTGTACCTGTAACGTTCTTGTTAATACCGCATCGTCACTGACTATAACTATATTTAGCCAAAACAATACTTCCTATGCATTAAACGCAAAGAGGGGTTGCTATATATATAAATAGCCATATAGTATCTAATTTAGGGGTAAAATTAGATACTGACACCACTAAGGGATGTTACCTGTGAAAATACCTATATTCCTGTTTAAGGTATTATTTTTTACAAATTTTCAAGTCGAACGATTCGAAACTATCCCTTGGGTGTCTCGCGAGTCTCGCATATACTATAGAGGGGTCGTTCTCGACTGTAAGAAGAAAGCGCATCCGTATGGCTCCCAAGGGTGGTAAGTTCGAATCCCATTACCGGACTCGCGCCCGTTAAATAGGTCTCGCATCGTCAACCAGAAAATATACAGAGTCTACCGGCCACGTGTAGACGACAGAAGAAGACGCAGCGCCATTCTTATTTCGCCACATGACGGAAATCGATGTGTTCCATTAGAAGACAGTAGGGGTTGTATTATCTCTGGGAAATTAACTTGGCTTTTCGATTAATCTGCTTTTGCACGAGTTTGCCATTACTCCTGGTGTGTAAATCGATGTGGGACAGTATTGCCCGTGCAAAAAAATAAAATAAAGATAAAGCATCTAGGAAGGGATGAAAACGTAGATTCTTTCTTAGGATTTCATCCCCTTTGGCATACCGTAGCTACTATACCTACTACTGTGTTCTCTTACGCTTCGCCCTTTACTTATTCCGTACCGGTACTGTGTATATATCCACTCTCCTTCGGTCTCTTATCTTTTTCTTTCTCTCTTTCACTCACTCAGCCTCTCTTTGGCGAAAGGAACGAAACGAAAATAAAATGTAAGTGGAAATTTATCGCCCGGGGCGATAGGAGACGTTTCCGTACTTTTAAATATTTTATAAACTTTCTTCTTCTCCTTCTTCCACCCTTACCCCCCCCCCCCCCACCGTTATCCCCTGCACAACCCTCTACGATCGCGAGACGAAAAATAAAGAAGAGAACGCGAAGGAAGATGAAGAAAAAGAACGAAGTCTAAACCCAAGGATAAAATCATCCCCTTCCTACCCAACCCCTCATTCACTCACTCTCTTTCTCCCTCTCTCTCTCACTCGAGAACATCTCGTCGCCTGAACTCAGGCGCTCCTGTCGATTTTTTTCCCCCAGATATATATATCGTAATGTTATTAAAACTTCTAAATGGCTATGGATTGCTTCCCGAGTTACGGTCCCTCCGCGGTTCAACGCTTTCGGCATTTTTCTCCAGCGTTCACCCTTAAAAAATCATGAGAGGGGTATAGCCCCTGCCTTACGGCAACACGTTATACTCGACGATCTCAGGCACGACAGTGTTCAGGCGATTTTCAACGTGGAGCGCATATAACTGCAGACTAAAACAGTTGTACAAAAAATAATCAACCCTTATTTCTATGTCCAAATTTTGCTGTCGTAAACACATCTCAAATATTAATACATTTTCTATAGGCATTTTAATGTACTATAGTAACTTTTATAACGTCTGTCCTTTTTGTATCTCTACCTGGAATATTATATAGATATATGTACGTACCATAGGCCTTACCGATTAGGCTGTATCAAGAAATCAATTATCGTTATCCATAAAGTATGGAGCGTGTTTCGTGTACGCTGTTAACCATCCCCGTATAACGTAGACCATTACTCGATAACCTGTGGTAACACGCGAACGACTACACGTCAGCAACGGCAGTATAATGCCGTAAGGGGTCGAATGGCACGTCGAACAACTGAATAGTTTATGCTGGGACTATCAGCACCTTTCGATAGCGTTACCCTAATACTGACAGTGCGTTGCTGTGACGAAATTTCTTTTTTTTTGTGGCAAAAGATCACCGCGACTCTTTGAAAGGAACTCCGAACAAGATATGAATAGGTGGTAAATAAGTAAGAAGTTCGTCGTCAACGCCATTGTGAATCAACACAAATATTGTGTAATCGATATATTAATTTCTTTTTTCTATAGTGTCTGGTGCATCAGCTATCAAATTTTTGTATTTCAGAAAATGAAGATGATTATTTTTTGTGGAAATTGAAGGAGTATTTATATTTATGTTTATGGTTAGAGAGAGAATGCTGGTCACGAAAATGCTGCTTGGAGAAAAAAACTCTAAAATACAGGATTACGATAACCTCGGTATCCTTGTTACCCTTATACGTTTCTGTGGGATAGGGAAACGAAGCAAAGTGAAGGGAAGGACGGTGAGGGGGTAGGGAAGATTACTTTTCGATAAGGAATAATTAAAAATTTTCTCGTTTAAAGTAGCTAATTTCGTTTCTGCATCGCAAACGTAGCCCCCGGGTTCACCAGAGGGTCTTGGTACTCGTGATGGGGATGCTGGTCATGATGGTGTGGTTCACGGTGCTGAGGGATGGTACGGAGGGGGGGAGGTGACTACCGGAAAAAATAACCGCTAAAATACTCAGAGATAAAAAAGATAAAGGCCCAAGTTTCGCGACGGGTCACAGTAATTTACATCGGCGTGTGAATCCGGACAGAGTCGCTGAGAAATATCTTCCAGCCAGGATGAAAAAAAAGAGAGAAATGACGTAAGAACCGGTTGATAAGCAGTGCTCAAAAAAACTCCCTGACTAAGAATTAAGAAAATTATTATCTAATTAGAAATTCATACGATTTCAAAATTATCAAATTTATAGATACTGGACGCGCCAATAGTTTTCCTTAATATGGGACTCTCTCTAGGTTTGATCATAAATCCCCATGGCCGAGACTAATGTAGTGGTAATAGAGTATAAATGGGGGTTGCGACCCGAGGTCAGCCCGTCTTACACCCCTAAACTGTCCTCCGCCACCTTTGCCCTTACGAGAAGTACCGGCCGAGACCTTAAACTCTCATCGACAACCCACCCTCCAATTATCCCTAAATGACTTATTGAAATTCCATACCTGAATTATCACACCCCCTAGATTAACCGTCTTAACATCCTAACACGATTCTAATGCAGTAACGTAGTAGCACATTAGAGACTGCTTATAAGGGCAGTTTTCGTGCTACCACATTGAATATAGTACTCCATATTTAAATTCAACAAAAAAATTTCCATACTCAATCATAAACAAATATAAGTAACAGGAGGTGCTGCCATCTCGTGACAAAATTTAGTAACTTTTCCCTAGGGTTAATAAGGCAAGTCGAGAATGTAATAAAAGTACGTTCACTATACTGTACTACCTATAAGGGTTGTTCTTGAACAATGGATTAAATTTCGATACGGAGGACTGTTAAATTTTTCAGAGAGTTCTCGACGGCGACATAATGGCGAATAAGGGTGGTGCGTAACGTTGGTCGTCAACCAGACGAACCCTTTCCCGCAAAGTTGTTTCAAAGTCCCTGGACACAATAGACGTGTATCCGTAGCCCCTTCACTATTTCTCTATTCTGTAGTTATATGGAGCGAAAAGCCTCTGTGTATGGAGTAGTGCTGACCAGTGTTCGCTCGAAGATACGGTTGACGGGCCAGCCACCCCCAACGGTTCACCCTCTATATAACCCCCTCTGCCCTTCTCTACACTCAATTCCACCACTTCAGCCTTCTCTCGGGCTGACACCTAACCTATTTTACATATAGATCCATGGTAGACATTACGTAACATATTTCTCGTAAATTTCTAGATTGTATTCTGAGTTGCTGAACGATATGTTCTAGTTACGAGGTCGCCATGTTGGAATGAAAACAACCCTTATAGAATGAAAAAAGAAAAACGGTTGTGGAATTTTAAGAGGATATTGAAAGTATTGTCGAAATTTGCGACAGGGTATAAATAAGCTTCGAGAAGTTTCAAGGGTTGAACTTTTGGAGTAGGGGTTGAAATCTTTTTCGTGAGAGGGTGTTGGTCCTTGTGTTTGGGATGAAAATGGAATAAAGAAAAGGGGTTGATTCTCGAGCTCGAGGGGACAGGGAGAGATCGGTATCGAAATTTATTTGACGGTTTTATTTGCATCGGCGGCCGTCGGGACGCTCTCAGTCTACGAAATCAGGGGTTGGAAAAGACGCTGGGCTGGACCACAGTGAAAATAATTGCATGGTGCTTGCCGATGGCGCAACCCTTCCCCATTGCAATACCTCTTCCACTCGTTTCTTTATCTTAATGAAACGCCATAAATAAGAAGACTAATGCTACGGAAACAGTAGTCAAGGGAGAAAAAAACCACCGTGTCGAATTCCACAAGGGTTGCTAACCATCCCCATTTTCTTATTTAAACCAACGAATTATTAATCCTTTCGTCGCTTCGATGATACTCTGATGGCCATTTTTTACTGCTTAAATTTTATCGGTATCTGTAATTTATTTTAATATTTATCAAAAATCTAAAGAATTTAGTAAGGAATTGAGTAATCCGATATATTCAAAAATGGCAGTGGATTTAACGAGTATCTGGGAACTAGCCTTACTGGAATTATCAGGCAGAATAAAAGGGGCTTAGGGTCCTCGTGGGACAAGGGAGGCAAAAAAAAGAACTTCGGCAAAGGGTTGAGATGCAATAAAGGGGGAGTTACATCTGTAAAAATACGCCAATAATTCATTGACAAGAATCTCATCAGCCGGATAATGGGGGACCATTTTCTCGGTAGGAAGCGGTAGCCGCTACAGGCCCCCCTTCTTGATTAAGAATCCAGTTTAAAAAATAATTATTTTTAATTTGTGACCGTGATAAGGATTTTATTGTCTTCGGCTCTGGGAATCCAGCCGGGTACGTTGCGTTACGCGTGGGGTGCCGAAGCGGGCGTAATACTTCATGCTAATTTTATTGCGGCTCTTTTCGGTATTCTTTATCTTTAATAATTAGTATTTTAATTGCGTTTTGTGGTCCTGTTTAGTTTTAATTAGCAAAATAGACCATCTCCTTCCTCCTCCTTAACGTGTCACGTGAAACAACCTCTATACCAATCATCATATCCAAATCAACCGCAACCACCTAAATACAAAAAATCCACAATTCCAAAAAAAAGTCAACCCCCTCTCACAATATATCATAAGTAAAAAAGATACAAGTAGTGCAACCAAATAACGTATCGAACACAGTCACAACACAAGCATAAACATCCCCTTCCCCCCACCCAACACACATACACCCCTTTTCAGTAGCATAGCTAATATCACGGAAGAGCTCTTTGGCAGGCGCGCCCCTTAACAATACACTCCGTGACGCGACGTAAATCCCCATTAATTTTTTTAAGCACCATAAATATTTAAGCATCCCATATCTCATAGGCAAATGGCCTGGACTGCTTCTTTTTTTTTAAATCCTCCACTGTCTTCCGTCCCAGTGAACCCCTCTCCCACCCCTTGATACTCTCACGAATCCACGGCTAATGAAATTTACATGTCCCCCCTCGTGGACGATTAAAAAATTTGTGGTCAATATCACAACCCGTCATACAATGTCCCAAGAAGGTATAGTTGAAACAAGTACGCATATACTTTCAGTGCACTGTTAAAATTAATTGAATCAAAAGTCAAGTAGTCAGCGCTTAATCACCCAGCAGTAGTAAATGTTTCGCTCTCGGTTCGTACGTTAGGAATAGTGTCGGCGAGAAGTGGTCAGTGCTCTTCAAAGGAGTATGGGGAGATCGGTCAGAGAGCGGTCAGTTGGCAAAGTTTGGCAGAGTGAATGGCATGGCAGGCACACTTTGCCCGACGCGAGCCGACGTTTGCGCTATCGCTATTGAAACAGCAAGTGAAATATACGAAATAAATCTTGCAAGACCCCATTCAGCGGAGACAATGCCGCGTCCAGTCTATGGACGTTGTCGAGGGTAGGTAGCGTATTGTGCGACGTTGGGGGTAGGAACGGTAGCGCTAACGCTAACGCTACCACCCTTGGCGTACACGTCTTTCTCTCTTGACTGTATGCGTGTGCGTGTATATATATATCTTAGTCTCTCTTCGTACTCCACATGTACTCTGTCTCCGTTCCTCTGTCCCCCTCTTACTCACTAAGGGTAGTCCTCTTTCTCATTCGCGAAAACTGGACCCCGATGCCAGCGTGTAAATACTGTTGGTGTGTGGGCGATCTTTGCATGGGACGCTCGTAAAGAATGGTCGTATTCAGAGTCCAGCACCCCTTCTATTCCACGCCGCACCCCTTCCTTCGTGGCGCGACCCCCCTCCCCCACCCACGGGGGCTCCGACGGCGTGGTGCGGCCGTAGCGACCACAGTGCAAAGTTTCTGAAGCGAGACAAGCCGCAATATAATGCTACCCTTGGAACTGGCCACGGAGTTCACCCTCTTTCCTACTCCATTGCTCCCTTAGTCTATGAGCGTCCGTTTAAGATAAACTTGAAAATTTGTAAAGCCCCAAGTGCGAGCTATTGGATATCACTCAAGAAACCGTATATCTATATATCGTACTCTTGTACGATATTTAATTGATAATTTATTACACTAAGTTATTGATTACCGCATCTACTTATCTATCGACCGTTTGGCTATTACGATACACGTTAGGGGTGGCTTTTAGAATGCGAGGTGAAAGTAAAATGATTTAGAATAGCAATGATCGGTATTGAAAGGGGTTGGTTGAGATTTCGCGATTCGATAGTCGCGTTTCCTCCACAAGGGTAATATTGATTTACGCGAGGAACCCCAAGCCTAATCCGGCAGGGCCATAAACAGATCAAGTCCAGGCTAAATCCCGCGCAAATTGTTACTAATTCGCATCTTAATAATGACCGCGTCAGAGGCGTCACCGTATCTCAGAACGTGGCAAATTAGCCGCGATGACAAATGACAGTCGGGCGTACACGTGTGCCGCAAACCCTGGCCGTTGGTACTCTCGTACGGTCTACGGCTTTCTACCCATCCTATACGTATACCCTTCCTACTATACTACTCTAGCATCCCTTACTCACGGTCCATGCCTACCATGCCTACTACCTACCCTCCTGCCTGCCAGCCTGCCTGCCTGGATAGGTATGAATCCTCTGGACATACCGCAACCAAGCTAGCGATACGGCTGCCTATTCAACATGTGCAACCGTCAACGTGCCCAGATACAATCAATCAAATCAATTAATGATTCAATTGTTCGATCGAGACAAGAGATTTCACTCTATCTTCACAGTTATTCGACTACTGTTATTTACAAGAATTCGACAATAATAAAAAAAGCATCATCTTGTCTTACAATCAATGAACAAATTAAATCAATTAAAAATTGATAACACTCGATAAATCGATATTTTATAATCACTCGTGAGATGCCCTTTACCGTATCTTAAGTTCTGTATATCTATATAGATAGATTGTCCGTATTCCAATGTTGTATACCAAGCAGAGTATGACGTTACCATTTGCATAGAACGCGTTGTATAGTACACCCTACAGGCCAAACCTCCTTTACGTCATACGTATGCACTGTAGGTATAGGGAAGATAGGTAGGTAGGTAGGTATACGGCAACTATACATTGCATATAGTTGCATATCCCATTCCCGTCTATGTCCCATATCTATCTAATTATTGTCGCGAAGCCCTACAGTCCGCTGTCGTGATATACTGCATGCTAATAAGCGGCTAAAGACCGGGGAACCGTGGTACACGCATCCATAAATCTTAACGACAGATTTCAGACGGAATGGAAACCGTAACCACTTGGAGAATTCATACAGTATTCCTTATTTTTTTCTCTAAAATTTTTCAAAATCGTACAAAATCTCTACAATTAATTATTCAGACAAGGAAGGTACGGTAATTTAAATGCTTTGTTACTAGTGTATGAACGCCGTAGGATGCAATTGGTCGAAGTTCATATGTTCACGTATGCTGAAATTCACGTGTGCGCAGGGTACGGGTATTTCAATGTGTTTCGGATGCACGGGACGATTCATAGGGTTATCTCGATACGTGCAATCGACAGAGCAGATTGCATCGGTGCATCCTCATTCCGAATGTTCCAATAGAGGTGGTACAGTGACTGTATACGTATATAGATATATAGCGCAGGGACTCTGACTGGTTTGGTTTCGGGCTGGCGAACTCAGCCTGCGATGCAACAGCGACCACACATCAATTCACTGCAAATGGACATCAATACTGGTAATTAATACATCGCGCCTCTGCATTCTCGATGCTTGTTCGAATAGGGGTGGGTGTGCCTGTAGTATCTCTTTTCTACCCCCGGGTTGGCTTGATTACGTACGTGGGGATACACTCAGGAATACGTCACTCGTACACAATTACTCTGGTGATTTTAGTCGAGGAAAATTTTCCGCCATTTTGTATATATAGTAGCGATATGTGTGTTTTGTCGTGTAGGTTATAACGGTTAGGCCGATTGACGGATTCGCTTTAGACTTGGGGTGGAAGTCATTGGGGATGTCGGATAAATGGGGATGCAATCGTTGCAATGGGGTGAATTGATGCGTACTTGAGAAGGGGGTTGTTTACTTCATTCTTCTGTTTTTTCTGTCTTTCCTCTCTTTTAAAGAGTACGATTTATAGAGAAATTAGGGGTGAGTCAATGAGATGTCATTGGGGTGGAATTTTTAGTCTTGTCGAATGATCATAAGTGGTGGCTTGGGTGATCGAGCCTCTGGGGGGACTGGATAGATGGTGGGTGGCTGGTAATGGTGTATCTTCAATAGAATGGACCATAATTGCCGTACAAAACAATTCCATTTCAATTCGTCGGAAAAAATCAGGGAAATCCTGGCAATCCAATTTATCTGAGTAATATGATTTAACGTGGCGCGTTAGGGGTGGGTTATATGGAGGTACGGTAGATGCACGCGTGTAATGTCGTATACTACATATATAACACCTATGCTAACCTACGAATATGGAAAGTGGAAAAGAGAGAGAAACGCATACGGCCCGATGGAAGGTGATAAATAAAAATACATCAAGTGCAACCTTTTATGCCACAAATTGATACGCATGCTGTAGGGCTTCCTGCGGGACCAGGTAACGGGTGTCTAAATTATTTTTTCATTAAGTATACAATTCCAAAACCACACTAATTTATGTTCCATTCGTATATTTGACTGTTACCCTAACCTGACCCCATATGTACTGTTCATAACCTAAAAACACTTTTAAATCGAATCTATTAATCCAAATATCAATTTATCATTTTTAGAGATAAACACATAGGATGCTTAAAAATACAAAAAATTATGTAGTTCATTTAAAATATCATCAAAATAATATCGATTCATGTAATAGAATTTTGAATATATAAAGGAAACGTAATGATTTCGATGAAAATGGTCACCCGCTACATAACACCGAACGAACCTGACATGGAGGGGCTTGCAGGATGCACAAATTGGTTATCAAAGGATATTACTGCGCTCTGCGCCACCGATACACACTCGATTTGATGTGTTGACGCCAGCATCCCCGTTTCGACACCCTTCCCTCACCCGTTTTACCATTCTCATCCTCTCTCTCTCTCTCGCCCACTCATCGACAATCCACTCTCTCTCCCTCTCTCTCTCTATCGCTATCTCCTCGAACCCCTAGAAGAGGCAGAGAAAATATTTGCGTACACTTCGGCTCTATCGGATTTTCCACTTGCAGCTTGCTGGCTTTTTTATTAAAAGCTCTTCTGTCCCATCGTCCCTGGGATTCGCATGGAATCGATTTCCATCGTACACACTCGAGATGAATTTTATTATCGTGTAAAATTTTCCGACTCAACCTACTCTCGAGACACAGCTTATATCACACCTATCCATACTATATCCATACCACACTATACCATATTCAAAGGCTGGTAATTCCAATCCAATATCTACTCGAGTTACGAGAAGGGGATTATACTAGGTAATAATCAATGATCAGACTAATTGAGTGAGATTGATTGTATCGACAGATACTATTATCCAATACATACCCAGTAGCCCATTAGTACCCACACGTCATATCGTGGCGCAAGGGTAACTCGGGTACATGCAGTTACCTACTATCCCTATACAACAGTCGTAAAAAAAAGGTACAGTTAGGTAAACGATATTATTAAAGTATCCATAAGAGAACGAAGCACGCGTTACAATAGTCGTATGCTACGAGTACAAAGTAAGAATAATAAAGGTAGGAAAGACAACACCGTACTAGGAAACAATACTGGACAAAGGCGTTCGGCACTGGGCTGGGTAAAGTATATTATCGCAATGGCGAGAGACAATCGCGTGTAAAACAATACCGCGTGCAGTAGAAAAGACATACACGAGATGACCGTAACGTGTAACCGATATCCAAGCGAGTGGCTGTTCAGTTTCAGCAGTGCGTTTTACGGAATTACGGATACCTGGCGTTACATGCCCATAGCGTAGATACATGTATCCAACCTTACAATAAATCTTTATTGCCGTACCGGATTTCATCTGCCTATTTAGAGATACCTGGCAAACTGCATTATAGGACGTTGCATCCTGCCACATCCTGAGGTTCGTATTGCACCTACGGGAAATGCATTCTGTCTTATGCACCAAGTGCAATGGACGTTACAGTGGCTGCTTCCATATCGGATACGATGCGGTCTGCACTTCCTGGATCGATTCTTCTTGATCGATATTAAAGAATATATATTATATATATATTACAGATACTATACATTACAGATACTATGATCGTTACCGGATACATGCAATTTGTGACTGTTTGATCGATTCTTGTCGAAGGGGTTGATATAATGGATCATCCCTAGTCAGAGGGTTGAACTCTGGGGTCGGGCCTGGTAGTCACCAATTGATGGTAAACGTCACGAGTCACCACGCTCGACAAATGTTCTGGCGAGAGTCGACCGATATGTGACCAATCATCATGAAAACGCTCTTCGTCATTGACAATCTGACCAGACGAGTCGATGACCTTTATTTTTAATGCGTTATCACGCACCCGATATGACTAACGTTATTTTTCTGATAGCACGTATCTACGCCAGACGTATGACGTACGCTGATCTTGATATGGCTTATGGATACTTGGCCAAGTTCAATCTGGCTTTTGATAATAATCCTACGAGACGCTCGACATAATCACACGATATTATGCATAGGATATATTCGGTGCACATCCGCGGGTGTATTCTCCGTGTTGATTTATCGTTGTCTTCATTATTAGGAATGCACGCGCCGCGTGGCCATTATGCGCGAGCCGTAGCTGCAGTGTCTGTCTGTCTGTCTCTATGTGTCTCTGTCCGTCCGTCAGTACCGGAACGTACAATACCGTACAAGTACGAGTCTCCATACAATGCCCATACGTGTAGGGACAGTGCACAAGGCTGCATTGAGACACCTACGCAACCACGGTCAGATATAGATAGACAATTAGCTAGCGTCACCGTCTATAATTCTGCTAGATTAGTGGCCGGGCATCCTGCAGGAATATCTCATGCGATCTGGACGCGTTTGCCAGAGAAAACGGCAAATCCCTCTCTGGCATTATAGATCGTTGGGTATACCGAGCAGTATTGTTATCTATACTATCTCAGATAGATATTTGAGTATTTTGTACCGGAGTCAAGTAGATATCGCCCGTTTAGGATCGGACAGGACGGAAAGGCCTTATACAGTGGATGAATGTAAGACGACGTTTTGGGTCCCATAAAATATTCAGGGGTGCGCGTGGGTAATATTTCACGAAGGAAATCGGTCGGTTGATTTTTATAATACTGGTCAAATATAGCCTGGGGAGAAATGGCAAGGTCCGCCATCTCTTCATCGTCCTATGCACAAAGGGCCGCGGCATAACAAATAGATGTATAAAGGGTCAATAAAGGCCGTAGGAGGAAGGGCCTCTCTCTCCCGGAGGCTCTAAGGGAAATAAATCTAAGCTACGTAGCCGCCGTTGCGCCGCCAGTACCGCCGCGGCGCTTTAACCTCGCAGCGGGATCCTAAAAATCAAGGGGTTGACGACGCCTGATCGCGAGGGTGGCGCGCTACCGCGCACTTTTATATTCGGTTATTGATAAAAAAATATACGTGGGGCGGGCATATACTCGAGGGATTCGACCACTCGAGTACAATGGCTACCATGAAAATGCCTTATGAAATATTCCATACGGAATTGCTTTGAATTTTCTGTATACCGTGGGTTTTTCTAGATCTGCTTGCTACCAGTAGATATGACCCTGTCGCTACCAGACTGTGATTCCTTACTACCTTTTCCATACCATGGACTATATTCAGTGACTATTCCTACAGGATTCCTGATACTCCTCGGCAATTCCTGCAAATCTGAGAATGTACATCATGTTTATGGAGCGCCGGAAGGTCCTGTGGGGTCGCGAGAGAGCCTCTATAAAGGCGCACCTTCCGGCTCATTTTACGTCCTTTAAAGTGGACTTTCCATATTTCTCGAACGCCTCCCTATCTTGAAATTGGTCTTCCGAGACCAGGACACCATGAAACACTACGGACCGGAGGGTGAAGCACCCCTTCTGTTAAAAAGCCCCAAGCTGTCAAGAGGCAGGTCCCCAATAAAATGGATCCATGAATCCTGTGGACTCGATATAAAAAGACACTGAATGGTTATCACTGCCCGAGGCTGTACCCATTCAAATTCCACATTCGTCCGACCACGTATCTACGTATCTACTGATACCACGTCACTGTACCGTCAGAACGTCATAACGGCAGTCCAGTCCACGGTGACGTTTCTGAAAAAGTCGTACGGCGATGCGTCACGATTAACGAGGATGACGTCACAATATTTCAGGCAATTTCAAAAGCAATATGCAATAATATTAAAATTAATGAAAGCACCTTCGTAAAAAGCGTAACGCACTCGCGCAGAGCTACATAACGGTATACGCAACGAGAGAGGGAGAGAGAGAGACAAGAGTAAGAGAGTAAGAGAGAGCGAGACAGAGTGGGTGGCGGAAGGGAGAGGCCACTCGTAATAATCTCCACTAATTTAGCTTCTGGAATACGGTAACTGTATCGTTAATATTCTGAACCCGGTAAATAATAGATGTTGATGCGCCATTTGGGCCGATGAGATTTCAGGGTGGAGTGTTCGAGCTTGAAGTGGACCGCTGTAACGTTCACGGTACCAGAAGGGGATCCTGCTGGGGGTGTACAGAGGGTGAGTTTTCCCTCCCCCATCCGACAATTCTCAAACCCCACCCCCTCCTCCTTCTCCCATATCCCTCCTACCAGGAGAATATTCAGGCTAGCACAGACCCCGCCAACAGTCATTTATAAATATTACATTGACGTTTCTACGTTTCAACTCTGAATCCCTTGACGACGTTGCTCCACTTTCGAAAATCTAAACTTTCCTCCTGCCCTTTGGTGCATCCTATCGGTATCCGTATGCACTTGCACGTAAGCACCGGTGGAGTCGAAAGGCGGGAGAATTTGAGTGGTAAGAGAATGATCGTAAATGAATTTAATCTCCATGCAGTATCCAAACTACGTGGAGATCTGATCGGAGTCATATCAATAATTCACGTACAGGTTCGTATGTTAATCTTACGAAGCACAAGCGTGTATTCGGTTTGGTACACATACGAGAACAGGTGAACCCGACCGAGTGGCTGCTGGTTACCTTTAGCCAGACAAAATATTTCTCCGCGTTACAAAAGCCTCCGGGGACCAACCTGCCTGGAATGTGTACTTGCGCCAGAGTCCATTTTACAGCATCCGAGTGTGGATACAGCCAGAAAGGTATATTGCACACGTGTACAAGTGCATGTAGATACACGTATGAGAAGCAAGGGTAGAATACTTGACAGGTAGGAAGAGTTGAAGTTCCACTGTCAGTTGTATGAGCACGATCGGTGCCCCGAGAGAAGTTACCCTCGAGGGTTGGGGGGGGGGGGGGGGGTGAAAACACGGTAGAGGGTGAGTTAAGAGGGTGAAAGATAGGCATACGTATACATATATATAGACAGTCGGTGGATTTTGGAGAACGCCAGTGGGTGAATATTCGGGAGTGGTTTGGCCTTTAAGCCGTAGCGCGGGATTTTCAAATTCAATAAGTGATAATCAATGCTAGTGTCTAGCAGGTCGAGTGAAAATCGTTCAAACAGTCAATCAAAAGGATTGGACCATTTTTTTTCTTTCTTTTAACTTTCATCCTTTTTTTATTACAAGCTTCCTTCCTTCCACTCGCAGCATCCGACGCCTGGCGACGTCGAGCTACACCCGTTTGACGTCGATGTCAAAAGAACCAACTACGGTTTGGCAGATGTGCCGTCGTCGACGCCTGAAAAAAGAGGCGAAAGATCAGTCGACGCGTTCGACGTGAAAAATCCTGAAATTGGACGGGCTCTTTCCGGTTGGTTAGTCAGAGAGCATACATACATATGTGTACATACGTACCAGGTAAATAAACTGTATACCATGCTCATCGTCCTCAAACCTCAGTACCGAAGGCTCGTTAGAAAATTGTCTGTCCAAATCCCTCTGGGGCCAACCACTACTACTTTGATAAGCATTTATCGTCAATGGCGACCGCGATTCTTTTACTAATAAAAGTATTATAAATCGTAATGGTTCCCATAAAGGATGCCGAAGGGTGGTCTAATTGAGCCAGACTGCCCGAAAAGTAAACTGGCACCATAGACAGGGTGAGATCTTTTTCAAAGGACGACAGTGCTTCGCTACCAACTTTTTTTTAAACGTACCTTCACTTCCCGCCATACTCTTACCTCATTATTAGCACAAAGGATTCGGAGCTAAGGAACAGAAAGAAAGAAAGGAAGAAAAAAGCTACGAGAGGGTCCAATGTCTGAACATATCCTGGATACGTAATAATAGGAGACAGCGTCCAGGCGCAAATTAACCTGGGTAATGAAAACACAATGAAATTATAATAAACCAATTGCCGGGTTGATTCGCAGTTAGGATGGAGGCCATTCAATAATAAAACACATACCTCTGTAGCTGCTTCGCCACGGAGTGAGAAGCAAGAGAATTAATTTCTCGAGAGCCTTTATGCTCTCTGACTGACCAAACAGTGCTGCCTGACCCCTACCCGGCCCCCTCTACCGCCCGGCATCTGTACCTTCGTAACATAGACACGTATGCTCGCCGTACACTCTACGAAGTCACGTATGTGATATGTACGCGCGCGTCACTCCATGGGTGTGAGAACGATGGAGAAAGAGAGAGACCCAACGAAGGAGAACGAGAGATTATGATAAGGAGTGAGACAGAGAGAGAGAGAGAGGGAGGGACCACCCTACGAAAATACCTATGCGCACTCATACCTGCAACATTATTACAGCACATGAAAATTCAAAATACACTTATGGGAAGTGTGCGTCTGGGGAACCGTATAACACAATGATCAAACATGACCGCTCGCCGTTGCGTTAATATTCACCAGCCGAGGTAAGTATAATTTCTAACGGCACGAAAATGAATTCTCAATGCGGGGGTTGTGACTTGTCGATTTCTCACCCTTGAGGTGTTTTAGGATAATAATTTTTTTGAGGGGGAGTTCTTTTCTGATCGGAAGATCGTTTAGGATTCGATGGCGGACCTTTGACAGGTTTGGAAAGGGAGGGGGATGAAATTTGACCGGATATCAATTTTGAGGGCATATCGTGTTTAAGGGTTGGTATTAGGCAGAGATAAGAGAATTCTGGATGGGGAAGATGCAAGAATTTACTGGCTTGTATGAAAATATGTTAGCATGCGTGCGCCTACGCGATTAGGGGATGCTGGAGAAGCGCAGTAGAGCATATGGGTTAGTCTTTGTTGCGGTCAGATATGGTCAAGGGTAGGGAGGAACCTCGAAAAGGGTATGTGTTTTCGCAAATGTAGGTGCGGTTCTCAAGCCAACCCTTATGAAATTATTTCGACCCTCGGGCCAAGTGGCGAGGGAAATAACAACGCGGGAAGAATTATTAGAAAAATTAATTATTTGCCTGGGTCTCTTTATTAATTTTATAATTATTATCCCCCCCCCCCCCCCGACTTTATACCCTTTTAACCGTATCCTTCCACCATCCAGAAATACCTATAACAATATTTTTCAAAATAATGCCTAATTTCATTTCAATTTTCATTATTTCAAATCTCACCCAAATGTCTTCCATAAGCAACCCCCTCCGCCCCTTTTTGATGCGTATACTTTTAATCGCGATCTCTCCCTTCATCCCCCAAGCAAAGGGGGAAAGTTAGCACAAAAAATTCCACCATCCTGACAGCGGCTGCATCCCTTTACCTTTTCGGCTTTTTTGCCGGTCTGGCCACGTCTCAATTATAGAAAGCCTTGCTTCGACTGCCACGGACGAATTCCAATTAGTCGGTGGCCATGCCATGTCGCGGGAACCTCGTATGGGGTTTCCCGGATTCTGTACGAGTTCCTTTCACGGAGTGACTCGTTCATTTGCCTTTCATCCCTGCCTTTTCTCTGTCTCTTTCTCTTTCGTTAGGATCCCCACATATATGCATACGTGCTATATTTCACATATCCTCCACAGCCGAGACTGGACCAGGCAATACGTACCGTAACCCATCCCTGAAACATATATCTGGATTACAGAGGCGTCAAAGCCAGCTTGGAAGTTTAAATAGGTGTTAAAATTAAACAGGTACACTAATTTGTCCAGTTCAATGAAATAGCACTGAATTTCCATTTACAAGAATTTACCAAGAATTTCTAAAGATTCGATCGATTCACTGTATCCTTATACCCATATCGACTATACACAGCTTCAAATGCATTTGCTGTGCACATGAAATCCGTGCTGCATTCCATTCTGGGTAGTTTCATTGACAATTTATAATTGATATTAAAGAATGTTTGGAAACGTTAACGCTGATAGTTGAAGGAATGTTTCATAGACGGAATGAAGTCCACCTTTAATATGCCGTTTGAATCAGAGCTTTATACAACGTTACCAGGAGAGATAGCTCCCGGCTTGACGTGTTTGCATTTGAGTGAGCCGGCAGTATTGGATGCATATGTTAATCAGCAATATGGCGCGGAGTAGATATTACCCTATACCGTCGTACAACGGTTCTCTTGGTTCTCGTTCACTCTCACCATACCAAACCCAACCACTACCACTGGAATAACCACTAGCAGTTACGCTACCATCAGCATCACTGCCTTCGCCATCTCAAACTCTCCGACTGTCTATAAACCAAAACTACCGTTGGTCTATACAGTGTGGCGTCTCTCGGATTTCTGATTTCGAATTTGCTGTAGCAATACGTTAAACTTTACTATTATGGTATACAGTAAACGCATAATCTCGGAATTATCTTATATACTTTAACGGAGTGATTTATTTTGGATTTTTATTTTTGAAAAGTGCTATTAATTATTATTATCACCTTTTTCTTGTTACGTCCTATACAATAATTGGGGGGGGGGGGGAAGCGAATTTTATACTTGACTAGGTCGAAATTGAATTCGAATGAGAAATCCATAAGGGAGCGTCCTCATGCCGATTAAAGATTCTCACGGCTTTGATCGTTCGTGCGATTAAAGTCGCTCAGAGTAATGCGGCAAGGTTCAATCAGGAAGTCAAATTTTTCAGACTCTCAGGGAATCGTTCTAAAGAACCTGACAAAAACGTCAGACTTTGAAATTAGCCGGCGTTTACTTCGGAACTACTGAATGGTATAACCGCAAGGATACAAATCCCACAAGGGACAAATATTCTTAAAGGAATCTTTGAGGGGATGAAAATTTCCATTTAACCTTTACATCAGACCTAGTCTCTGCAACCGTATCTATAAAAGACATTTATAATCTGCACAAGTAATCATCGTCCCTTTTATTGATCAGTACATTTACTCGACCAAATTTTCAGATATTCAAAAGTATCCATTTTTTCATTTTTTAGGTAATCCTAATGGTAAATAATCTAAAAAACACCATATATACATATATGACATAAACCATAAGCCACGAAGGGCACCAAGTACTAAGACTGCCCTTTGTCCATATGTATACATAAGTCGGCTAAATAAGCTGTGAAATCTGTTTTCAACCAAGACGACACACTCGATCGCCCTTCTACCTTTTCCTTCGGGACCCTTCGAAACCCTTCGAGTCCTGCCTTATGGTCCCAGCACACTAGGAAGCTTCAAACATCGTCTAACCTTTTTACCTAACCTTCCGCCTGCTAATATCCCCACCCACCCTATTCTACAACCACTTGGCTGCCTGCTACAGGTACCGTCAGCCATCCGTTTCTTTCTTCACAACCCACCCTTTACTACAGTTTGGCCAACCGACATTTTGACAAAGGGTTAATCGTCCAGGACTGCAAAATCTATTTCTCCTACATGTATTTATATTATTATCCTGCATATTAAGTCGAGGATAGAACTTACTGTCGCGCATATACTCTTTCAAGAGCATTTAACGTCGATTTGAAAAGACGTATCGTTCTGGGGATTCAATGGAAACATCCCTTTATCCTGGCCAATCGTTTGCAATACATCGGGATTCCGTTTACAAGCGCACAAATCCTCCCTCTGGAGTATCCAGGCATCCCTTTGCCAAGGGTTGATTTACTGTGAGCTCGAGGGTCGAAGGAAATTCTTTTTCCCTCTTTCTCTTACCCCTTACTTTTCTCAAAGACACTGCCAGCACGGTGGATATGGATTTTCCAGGATCTTGAGTGGCACGCAATTATGTGCATGCACAAAGTTATATGCAACGTCTGGCAATAATGAATCTCTACTTTCTGGGAAACAAGAGACATGACAATATTATAGTATAAGCCACCTATTATTATCTATAGGTAAGCAAGGAATTCGATTCGCTTCTCGGCATAGTAATACAGCGAAGTCTATTTCGTAGTGTCACGAGAAATGGCTCCTATATCACTCGACATAGATACACGTGAAATTTCCAATTTCACCATTTCGCTACCAAATGGGCACCTAGTATAACTATTTGTACTGGTACGTAAGTGCACGTGTCAGTCCTGGCGGTGAGGTGCATTTTGATCGTACAATTCCTGGAAAGTTCTTAGAATTTCAAAGAGCAGAATACACATAGAGAAATGATATACGGAAATTGTCCATCTTTAGTTTCCGCCATGTCAAAGGTTAATGGGATCAGGGTAAATTGGAAATAATATATTTTACCAAGGATCTATTGGCAGTCCCGTTACTCTCCCAGTGGTGTCATTTTTTTGCGTCCATCTTATTGGAAAGATCTTTAGTCATCTCAAGATGGCAAAGGAATAACGACATTCTTCGAGGTCTTCTGTGTATACGTTATACGTATATATTTATCGAGATGAGAATTTGGAAGGATTCTATCTGGGATACCGAAATGGCCGAAGAGAGGAGCAGGTGGTTCCGTTGTTCTATAAATTAACGACATTGCTCCGACTGTTTGCTATATTAATATCGCCTGCGGTTTGGATGCACTTGAGAATCTTAGGCTTGGAATTCATAAGGTGCTAATAGAATTTTCGGTTGAAGGTTCTGAGAGCTACACTAATAATACGTATAGGTGGGTCCCGACTTTACCTTATAGAAAATAAACATAGGTGGGAGTGGAGGTGCCATTTATACCAAGCGTGTGAAAATATTTTCTTACGGTATACACGAGTAATTATGAAAAAAAATCTACCGTGGGATTTTTCACAAATTATATACTCAATATTTTCACTCGTGACATGCATTATACGATATTCATCTTCGACCCTGTTCTTTACACCCAACATACAAGAATCAGAAACAAATAGCTTTATCGTGTATCGGAATGAGTCTCAAATTTTTTGGGTCAGCTTTTTTCACGAGTCAACTACGCAAGTCCCAACTATGAATGCTAGGTGAAGATGGTCAGGTAAAATTTCACGAAAAACGGGTGAGTCATAAGGCCCAATTTGGAAAGAGTTTTAGGCAATCAGCTCGCAATGAGCTTCTTGCGGAATTACGTTAAAACGTATAACACGTGTTTGGGACAGGCAAGTGAAGTTTCTCGGAGGCTCAGAAGTTTGGAATCAATCAACACGGATGTATTTGCAGACGAAAATTAATATCACTGTCTGCGACATCATCATGGCGGAAGGAGATTTAATCGCGTTAAGCTCGCGTCTGGGCCGCTTGTACTAGATTGAGTGAGAGAGGAGACTGCGGCCGTTTCAGGAGACAGCCTCTCCAAAAGTTTTTAACGAAATTGGTAGATTTTAAATTCATTAACCCTCTTTTAGATATATTACCCTTTCTGATGTACCCTGAAGTCCACTCAATCCTGATTTTTTATCCCTTCCCATTTTCCATGAACGATTATTTACGAATCGATTATACTAACAACTATATATAGTGACAGCTAGCTCTTCGATTTTAGTTCCCGTAACATTTAATTATTATAGTAAAAATTATTTAGTATGCAGTGGATCTGCAGTTAATCTCTCAGATTAAGTATAGATAAAAGTATAGCCAATGAGACTATCCTATACTATGGGCATATATACAGCATGGTCCCTTACATAAATATTTATAGCGAGAAGAAAAGAAAGAGAAAAGAACAAGCCACTCACCACAGGATCATCGTTTTCTTCTCAATTTTTCCTTGTGCGCAGTTCGCAGGTCTAGTCCCTTTCCTTGGGCACTCGAAATCCGTTCACGCTACGATTTGACTAATTTGACTTTAGCGGTTTTTTTTGCACTACGCGTATTTTCCGATACGAACTAATTGTTTACTTATTAGGACTGAATCAATACGCGAATTTTCGCGCGCGGTACAGAACGACTGCGATGCAGTTATTTAAATGAACTCGCGGTGTTACGCGATTCCGGAAGTAACGTGGTAAAGGGTAGAGTATGGGAAAAGATGATGTGAAATAGGCTGAAGGCCCGAGACAAAAAGCTTCAAGAAAAAGATGATGATAATACAGATAATGAACGACTGTTACAAACATTACAATTGACAGAAGACAAATGCAAAAGACCGGATTAAGCAGTCTAGGGTGCGAAATACACGCGTCCGGAGCCCAACCCCTATATACAGCATGGGTCCATCTAACAGATACAGAAGTAACAGCGGACTGCCGTGACGCAAGGGCGAGAGGGCTGCGAGGGAGATTCCGACCCGCGACACGGTTCAGTCGCGGACACAGAACAATGAGAGACAAGAGTACAGACTTTGACAAATAACAAGAATTATGTGAAAACGTCTGAACTAAGCAATTACGCTTTCGTCGCAGAGTCAAAACACGGGAAAAGGAGCCGGGCTAAGAAAATCGCGATCACCCCTAGTCGAGTCGACCCACCGAAATGGGGAGATCCTCAAGAGATCAAAAATTACGCTTACAACCTTCATCACTCCCCACAACAAGCCGAAACTCGAAGCAGGTTAGACGTAAGGAACCACGTTCGTCGGCGGTAGCGAACCTCGTTAACCGTCGATCCCCGCGCAGTGTTCCCAACAGAAGGTGATTAGAAGTTACCAGGTGACTACAAGTGCACCTATACGCCAAGTGGAGTAGCACAAGCGAACGCAGACGGACGTGATCGCTCCCCTACAGAGCGCAGTAAGGGATGCCGACGCCAACCCGTGACTCCCCACCGCTCAAACCGTCTTGGCATATTTACTACGGAATTGACAGTGATATCAAAAAGAAGGTATAGCTCGACGGAAGAAATTAGGAAACACAAAGAAAGAGAGAAAAAAAAAGTAGATGAACAAATGAAGAATATACATTAGAAGAGACATGAGAAGGAGATGAAGAAGTGATGAATGAACCACGAGAGAGAGACAGAGACACAGCGCGTGACATAAAAAATAAACATAAGACTACAGAGAGAGACACAGAGAGAGGGGGGAGGAAAGAAGAAAAGTAAGAAACGGCGTCCAAGAGTTCGATGTAGGAGATCGGCTCTTGGAAGACTAAAGTCTACGCCGATACATCCTTCCGCATACCAGTCATTGTCCCCTCCCACTCAAGTACTGATCGACAAGCGCTGCCCTCCTGCGACAAATTTTTCAATTATAACTTGTACAGTGAGCGTCATCGGATCCCTGGAATGGGCATGCATACTAAGGCATCGATGACGCTCCCTGTACTACTCCTAAATCTTCCGTGGTGTAGTTTCTTTGTCTGCCATATCTCTATCATTTGTCAAACAATACAATTACGATGCTGGGAGACGCGCCTTACGTCATTTACGCACTTTCTGACATGCTATTGCATAAATCTAAGCTGTACCTATGCTAAATTTTGGTTATGCATTTTGGAAGTATGCGTACACTGCAAATCCAATTGGTAGTATGAGAGTGTGAGATACTCTCATTGGCTATACTTTTAAGTATATTTCTTCTAAGTGATCAACTGCAGGTCCACTGCATACTAAATAATTTTTAATACATATATATATAAATGAAAAATGTCTGTGGATCAACAACGATCTTCCAGGTTTCTTTTTTATTTTTTTCCATTTTCTATATCTAACCGAATACTCTGCGTCGTCCTTTATAAGGATTTGATCCCTTGGACAGCGTATTATACATTATATAATCGGACGGTATATATTTTGTCCAACTTTAAGCAGTCGGTATTAACTGAAAAGTCCCTTTTAGATACGCAGGGCTACGGGACACGGCTTATCTTTCACCAAACGCGACATATAAACATCAATTCAATGTATGAAATCTGTCAAAATGAATTTCGCTTGGGAGCTACCGCAGAAACGTAGCCATCATTTTTCTTCCTCGGGGCCGAATGTGATCTTGATATAAAATATCGTTGTATTATTGCCACCGGGAAACCTCTTGGTCCTTTAACGTCGAGAAGCCCCTTTACCTTGAAATATCGAATCCCTTTTCTACTTTTTTCTTTTTTTCTTTTTATTATCCCTCTCTCCTATCCTTCTGTAAAATCCGTTAGCCTTGTAATACAGGAAACGGAACATCTTACCTACGCATCGGCCTTCCATTAAAGAAAGTCAATGGCGGGATGAATGTTTTCTCTTTACAAGCCACACAAAAAAAAAGAACAAAATATATCGGCTGTGGTATTTTATAATTTTTTTATTATCGTTCAGGAGCAATAACCACTTGACACTTCAGTAAAATCAATTAGAACTACTATACTAATCGAGACGGTGTTGTAACGTACAGACTATAGGAATGGGACTGATATTTTTATTTTTTTTTCTTATACAGTTCAGAGGTGACAATGAACTTTGTGCTACTTTTATTATAACTGTTAATAATTATTGAAAAATTAAAGTCTATCCGATATATGGATATGGATCGAGCAAAGCGTATTATACAGTGTGATATGGAAAAATTGACTTTAGTCAAAAGTGGTACGAGTGAAATGGGTGGACAACCAAAAACGTGGATGGCTATTAGTCAGGTATGCGGCTGACCAATTAAATGTAAATGTTTGTTTATGAGTTTGGTAGAACGCGCGGACGTTTATTGATGCACGGCATTAGCCAACGCATCGACGTGTACCTGTCGGCCAGTATAAAATGAAATTGTAGACAAAAGATAACACTGCAGGACTTTAAATCAAACCTATCGTCCATTATGGCTGCGGATAATGATACGAGTCCGAATGCCTAGATCAAATAGGATCATTTCAATTTTTTTACTCGAAAGATATTCCACGGGTAACAGATATACGTTATCAGAAAATATAGCTACAACGATTAAAGAACTGATTAGGAAAAAAAAATTTTTTAAAATCACTGATCATCAGGAAGAATGAACGGATCAATGTTATGATTTTTTTTATGGGGACAAAATTAATATCAAAACGTCTCAATATTGTTAAAGATTATAGAAGGATATTGTTCATGGGGTAAAGTTCGAAGAGCGGAACGGATACGAATGGATCTATGAGGATCCATGGGGCGCCGGGCACCCGTGGTGTAGGGTGTCCGCCATCTCCAAATTTATTAGTCAGCATCCGTATCGGGACGATCTGCCCACCGAATAAATTGCTCATAATTTTTAATTTTATAGCGCAGCTCACAATACCCATGACAATGGTGGCTCAGGTTGTGACGTTCGCTTATGGGCATTTACGTCTCGAGACGGCAGCATTGATTTGCTTAGGCGCCAGCCAACCAGGAGACAGCTGTTTTCTTCTTGAGTTTCTTCCTGTATTTATACGTACTTGTATGCTACCTGTATATGATACATTAGACAGAGCAAAGAGAATTTCTGAAACAACTTCCGGGTTATACTGAATTCTTTCCTGGATTGATCTGATCTTGTTATATTTTCTCTTGTAATCATTTGATGATCCAATCAGTGGACATTGATTATGCTATTTAGAATTATAATACAATCATTTTGGTGAATGCTCATTCAAACACTGTGGGTGGTCCCTTTTTTTTATTCCAGAGAATTATTTTTTTTGGAAATATATATGGAGTTTTTATGATATTCTAGGTTGTACTGTTTATGCTATAGGTTTTTATTGAGGAGGGGGGTACATTTTTGTTTGGGTGAATTGGCGAAATAATTAGATCAATGTCCAATAAGAGTGGGTCGCAATTTATGTAGTGTTAAATATGTGGCCGGCAATAGAGAGAGTGACCCTCGTACGCAGGATCTTCGCTTAATTGGAAAGCCACGGGGCTTTCCGAACAGTTTAACTGGGCCTTCGTTGCTATCGTCTCCACCATCATAATGTTACGGGGGTCCCTTCTGTATTAGAGTAGTGGATAGGGGCTAACATCCCTTAGAGTTCCATAGGAATTTAGGAATAGAATCTTGTGACTAGACAAACCTACCTATATCCCTTGTATAATTCTATCTTCTATTTTATTATATAAATTTATTCAATTTTTTTTTCGAATTTCATTCAGTAAAGATAATGACGCGTCGGTAACCGTAACTAGCTAATTTTTAAAAGTCACAACATTTTTACGAAAAAATTTGAGAACCTCTGGATTTCGATGGTAGCAGGGCCGCTGGTCGTAGAGTAGGAAATGTCCTGAAGGTTGTATTAGGATGCCAAACGATACACCCTTAACCGAACGATACGGATTCATTGAGTATGGGGTTGTTCCATCGGCCGTTAGCAAGAGTTTCGTTTGATTGGCCGAGTACAAATTCCCTGGACTAATTGCTACTCTCACGATAATTCCCAGTGTATCCTGTAGAAGCAGAGTCCCAACCCCTACTGGACTCTGAAATAATTCCTGAAGGATAGTTTACCGTATTGAGTGGATAGATACATTGAGTATCAATAGGGTGAAGTAAAGTGGAGTATCTAATAGATGTAGGGTAGATTTTTGAGAATGCATTTCCGTCTCCCAGGGGTGAAATAGCCATACTATAGGTATAGGGTACCTACTCGTGAGGTCCTAGGGGTCATAACTCGCGATCAGGTGGCGAGGTGCCTCGTCGGTTTCTCCCTTATAAATCTCCGCGGCACGCGATGATCGAAAAATATTACAAGAATATATCAGGGCCGTCGGCGCCGCCCTACTCTTCTCTAGAAGCGCCGTTACCACCCCTTTCCGATGCTCACTGCCTCATAGGGGTTAGGAACTTGAAGAGTTATATGGGGCGCGAGGTGGGCTGATGTCTATATCCCAAGACAATGATATGTGACCCAGGCAATATCAATAATTTTCGCATTTTTCTGCCGTATATTTTCCCGACCACCCTTAACCGCCACCTACCCTTAGCAACGCACCCTCCTGCCACTCTAGGTACCCCCGGCTGATTTCTCGCCAGGAGTCTGAAAGAATGGCTCGCGGGCAACTGATTTTCATCAAGACATTTTTCTTCCAGTTCTTTATACTTCTTTTATTTTTTTTTCTTCACCCCATACATTCTTACCGAGCATCCCCTATTGTTTCTACAAGCGTCAATCCTTGGCGTTTTTGGTAACGTCTTTTGTGCGGTCCCTCTAAGCGACTAAGAAGAATAACAGTTCGATACCAATTAGCGAGAAACTACCCTTAGCGCTGGTCAGCCCATAAAAAGAAACTGCCGTAGGTAAGTAGGTATGCCTCTAGTATTAACTACCAGGCAGTGGTGGGTAGAAACGTGGTCAGGACTATAAGCAGGACTATGGCCCAGGACTATAGTCAGGACTATAGCCCAGGAACGTGGCAGGAGTGCGCGGGCCACGTTAATTGAACGCACCGCTCCTAACGGCCTTCCAACCCTCTACCGGCCACCATCCCTATCCAATGGCCATCCTTACTACTGCAAATCTATACCACTTACTTTTATGGTTTCTAAGCCTAGTCGACTGTACATACTGCCTACGCACTTTTCAAGCTGGCAAATAAAAATCCATCCCCCATACAGCAAACTGTACCAATTTACTGAGAACATCGAGCTCAGACATTTTCACCCTCGACCCTAAGAGAATTTTTGGGGAAAAATTTTGTCGACTGACATTTCAAGGACATCGAGAAAAAATTCTCTACAATTTTTGCCATGAATCTGGGATATGTCTGGACCAGCAGTATGTTAACCTGGTACAGATTCACACATGGTACATATGTATCTTTTTGGTAGGAGTTATTAGCGTGCTGCGGTGAGGAAGTCGCTGTAATTTTCGGATCAAATGTTTTATTGTCACTTGGGAGGGATTGACGAGGTTGAATAAGAGGGTCGAGGAGGGTCGAAGAGGATGGAGTACAGTAGTCGAGGATTCAGGAATAGAGTCAGTCGTACCGAATGGATAGAAAGGAATGGGAAGCCAAGGTAGATCTGGACCCCATCCACACAGCATCCGGAATTGACCGCCGGGATACGCCGACCATGGTAATATCGGCCTCGGGATTTTATGACTTGTTTCGCCGCTGACAGGGGTTCTCAATTAACGCCCCTACAGATCTAACTAACCCCTATTACTCGACACCGAAGAATAGCTACATATACGATCCTCAATTCTCTTACCTTGTTCCAACACCAAGTATTATTTTCCACTACTCAACCCCTTCACTCTACGTCTAATTAACCGATCAATACCTTAATACTATAGAATCATCCCTTAAGAAAAATAAAACTTATTTCTACTATATCTACCACTGCTAAGTAATAAGCTGATAATAACGGTAAGCTGCGAATGGTCTGTACCCCATGTAAAATATACGATAATTATATGACTCGCAATTATGCGCAAGGGTTAATTGAATTAGAATTTCGCTTGGGTTCGAGGAGTTCTGTCTTCTTCCCTTTGTCTTGTCTCTCCTTTTACCTACAGCATCCCCATAGGTATTTCGACCGCAGTGTAGCAGCATAATGGCGCAGTTTCGACCTATTATAAAATCAACTAAAACCATACGTGACAAAAAGGAGAGAGTGCTCGAGCAGGTACGCCGAATTAATTTAATCAGAATAAAGCGTAGTCCAGTGTAGTATCGTACGCCAGTACTATTCTATTACTATCCCCCGAGTACTCTGCATACATTTGCGAAACTACTAACAGTTCGTATCCTTTGATCTGAAATGAATGTTCGTTTGACAAAAATTTTTCAACATCCCTTTGACCACGCTCCGTATCAAAAACATATTGAGATCGTCAGATACTGATAAATCGACGGGGACGCTTGAGGTAAACTAAAAATATAGTAAAAGTTCGGTAAAAGGTAAAGAGAAAAGATAAGGTAGACGAAATGGGAAGTAAGGGAGATGCTGTACATCCAGATGGCCCAGTAGGAAGTCAAAATGACACTAGTTCCTACCGTATACCCTTGTAACTATCCCAGAAAAAAAAAACCGGTCCACCACAAATTGGCCATTCGGCCCCGTCGAAGTTGGCTACCCTAACCTAAAGGTATCCAAGGCTTTGACCATATTGCCAAATATTCGGTGACATCAAAGAGGTCCACTACGATATTGATACTTAGCGAACAAAAGAGGGTGACTGTGGCGCATTATCGTAAAGGCTCGGTAAGCACGTTCCTGCGATTATCCTTTCACGTGTCTTTTCATCCCTGATCTCAAACGTAGTAGCTAGTAGCAAATATATATGTGTATATATATATATAGTTACTGGCTCTTCACTTCTTTCTGGACCAGACGAAACGACAAGACGAGATGAAACGAAATGAAAGTGAAACTTCCCGAAGGACTATACTTTTACTGGTTTATCATCCATAGTTTTACACCCACGCAATCCTGACACGTTAGTACCTTAAAGGTCAAAGTCAGAGTCTATGAACGTAGCTTTAAGATACGAATTAAAAGATTCCATAAAGCCTCTTCGTGCTCTCCCCTCATCTTCCTCCTGCTGCAAGACTCAGCCGCGGTTAAGGTCTGCAACGTAATATCTAACGACGCGAGTACAGAGAGTAAACTTTACGAGGATACTTCCTCCATTTTTTTTGGGTCATATATCAGTTTCTGTGGTTTTAAAATTATTTTAACGTGCTGCCGTCAAAGGGTTGCGGTTCTCATCTGTCGAGGGGGATTTTTTTTCTTCCTCGCGAAGAGTGCATTGCTGAGGAACCTGCTCATGACCTTGGGCTTATTGCGCAAGGGCGATTATTTTAAGTAAAAAAAAAATAGAGGTATAACAAAGAGGCAAAAACAAAAACATGGATCGAGTGCCGCAGTGAGCTAGTCCTGGCGCATCCTTCGGCTGGTGAGGTCCTGGATGTCCTAGTGAAGACATCCAAAGTGATATTTCTTATTGTCACCGGGAATTGGACGGGCCGCTAAGCTGCCGCTTCCTTTCCCCCGATAAATCAGTCCTCGTAAATAACATCGAGTGTCCGGGGTCCGCAACTATTCCCCTCTCAGTCACTCATTCTCCTATCCCATGACTCTCTCTCTTACCCTCTTCCTCGTCCCGAGCTAAGAAATAAAGAGCATCCAATGGACTGCGAAGGGCCCTTCGTCTTCCACTATTTTAACCCTCGAGTGGCCCTGCTTCACCCCACCACCCCATAACATCCATCAAGTCCAGTCTTTTCATCGAATCCTATCAACTCTTTGATTCTTCCATTCTCTCCCGTCCTCCACTTCGTTTTTACTTCTGATAACACTTCCTAGCCGGAACGTCACTCATAATCGATGCACCGAAATAATAAATGATCTTCTCACAAAATCATTGTGGGAATCCAATATTCCTATAGGTCATTTAATTTCCAAAGGGATTCCATAGTACAGATCGTTACCAGGAGGAAGATGGAAAGTTGGTAAGAATTGAAGAAAAGACCAAGGGAGTACGAAGGAATTCAAGTGGTGGTGAAGCATGGCTGGGACTTGTGGAAGAACACGGGACGCCATAAGTGGGACTCGTGTGTCTTTCGCGAGGGATCGAAGGGTCCTATTCGCGTGTATCAGGACTCTCCTCAGTATCACGCTGCTAGAGGCACGTTGATTTATACCGGCAGTAAGATTTATACGGAAGAGCCATAGGGATTGAGTCGCAACACGGCGCCGACTTATCGCGAGTGGGTAGAAGCGAACACACTGAGAATGAAGCGAAAGACTTGAGAACAACTGCGCGTATCGATCGCCCGAATTTATGGGGAGTTTAACAACATTATTCTTCGTACTCCATGCCAACACACTCGTTACCGGATTCACGTCCTGAAAATCCATTCCGGCTACTTCCGTTACTAACGGTATATTGATTTATTATAAATAAACTTGTATAACGATCGATCAAATCCTTAGGGCTTATGTATACACAGATATATCGTAAACACAGGTATTACGATTGCAACTACAAGTCTCACTTGGATCTTTAAGTTCTGAATGTCTGTAAAGATGCGATTGAGATTTGCGGCCTCCCGCAAGACGCATTAAAAGGTGCAATAAGGGTCTTGCATCGGTACAAAGAAGTAGCCGCAGAAATATCTTTATTGGTACTTTTGCAAAGACCGCAATGACGTCATTCGAAACATGCCGACAAAGTCCGATATTAATTGCGATTGGAAGGAAAGAAATTTTAGTGGTGTACATACGGGAGACAATTGAGACAATAGATTTTCCTGTGACTGTAAAAAATTGTTATAAAATTTTGTATTTTTTAAATATTTTTCTCTCTGTTCTTCTTCATCCTACTCCATTCGCTTGTCTTTGTCTCTCCTGTACATTGTAATCTCTTAACGCAGTACACGATCCCACACGAGTCTCTAGGGCAAAAAGTCCAGAACGCCGTAGAACAAAGGCCAGTCTCCTCTCATGGCGTAAGGTGGAATAAGGTGGAATTACAGAAACGTAGAAAACCAGTTATGAAGCACCGTGTGTATATATGCGATCGTTATTATATCCCTCGTCACGTACGGAGATGCGGTATGATAACCTCGGTAGAACAAATACGATACAAGGTAGGTACCTACGTACCTCGGGTACCTACCTACCTGCCCGTCCTATGGCATTGCGGAGAGTCATACAGAGAGGCGATCTCGCAGTCAAGGTCCCTCTTTAATCGTGGGCCTTATAAATTCGTCAGCCACCGCGGATTTAGTGGGCCCCATAAAGCGGCCACGCCGGGTAAAAACCGAGAGTGGGAAAGATAAAATGGTAGGAGAAAAAAAAATGAATAAAAGGAGAAAAGATTGAAGAAACTGTAGAAATGAATATGAGGACAGTCTACATATCCCAGAAGGACTCACGTGTGAGAGAGAGAGAGAGGGAGAGATAAAAACAAACTGGACGTATATCTATAATTAGAGATCCAGTTCGGCGAAGCGGCAACCCATAAGAAGAAAGGGAACCGGAGATTATCCAGTGAACTTGACCTTGCGCGACACAACCAAAGGCAGCCCTTACCTACAGTAAGACAGGTGCGCGGGCTTCGATGAATTATTAAGGTTGCCCTCAAGTAACGAAGAAGTATCGTGTGTTTGACTTATGCTAGTCGATCCTATCTGAACGAGCCTCGAGTGCTGAAGACATAAAACTACTGACGCTCAAAGCGCTAAACTTCTCAGGCTGTATTTAACCAGACTCCCGGAATCCCGCGGAGACTTTATTTTTGAAAATAGTATGAATAAATGGCAAAAGATAGAAAAAAAATATATATACGTCTGTCCGTTAAAAGTTCGACATATGGGATACCCGTGGTCCATCGCGTGATTAACGATCTAAGATAACGCGAGCTTTGATGTCATTCTTCAAAACCGCGAAAACCCTGTAACCTTTAATGGATCCGATAAGGATCCATGTATATTCGACTTATTGGTATTACTTATTTAACGATAAAAAAAATCCGGGGGTTATTAACACCGCATCGTGACAAATGAGAGGATGCGACTTTCTTACACGCAACCAATGTATTATGTAATACCGTATGCCTATGTCGGTTATCTTCAGTATTGTTAGATCATTAATAACGGACATATAGGACTGTATGAAAAATTAGCCGATAACTCAATGCTAATAGTGTTTTTCTCGTGGCTATGCTTAGAATATATCATCACGCGTGGTCATAGCACGCGAGAGTGACGTTCCGAAAAATCTGTATATTGCGAACCGAAGAATCGAGAGAAACAATAAGGTGGGGAAATGGTCTCAGAGTTAAAGGATTATGGGGTATTAAAAAAAAAAGAGTGCAAAAAAAGGTAAATCCACATACAGGGATCTTTATCGCCTTCAGCTCGTTCAATTCGCATAATAAACAATCCTTGGCGAAGTAACGGCCAAGAAACCGGAACATATCTCGTGCGCGGCTCGGCGACAAATAAACTATTATCGCCAGCGACAAGTTCTCTCACGCCTGTGCCCTCGCACCATGCCACACCATACTGACACCATAGGCATATAGCGCCCCACACATGGTCGTGCGTGAATCAAACGTGAACCCGCCCAGGAATGCCTCAGGACATCGAAACATAGCAATGCTTTATGGTGGTCCCTGGCTGAACCTGATTTATAAGTGCATTACTATACCATGGAAAGGAGACCTGAGAGGACGGGCTATCTATATTCTATTGGTGGTTTCACCATACCACACTCATCGCCAGAACGCGTACAGGACCTTTCAGAATCGAAGGGTCGTAAAAGATCATCGACAGGAAGTAAGAGTAAAAATGGGGATAATTCAGCATAAATAAAATAGCTACGCAATAAATTAATTTTGTCACGCGTTACTCGTTAATCATAGCGATTAATTATAAAATTGGCATATTAATGGCGTCTCGTTTTATCGTATGGTTTATTCAGAGAGTGAAACTAGTAAAGGCCCATTTGATTCTGAGATCGTAAAAGGCCCTGTACTCCTGCCCAGTCACACACGATTACATTTCCACACAAGACTCGTTGGTGATATCGTTGGTATTATCGCGTACGACATTACCCACCTTTGACTAATGTCCACGAACGAATGCCTACGCTTTGCCGATTTATAATGTCAAGGAGATGTGGACAAACACTGGGCCCCAATATATTTCAGATTATGGCTAAGCCTTGAGCGTCACGGGGCCAGGGTCCCTCTCCCCTTTCTGGATACCAGAACCCCATAACGTCCATGACGGTTACATCCAACATAAAGGATACATCGTGGTAACCACGAAGGAACAACCATAACACCAGAAGTGCATCATCTCTAGTGATCAAGAGAGATCCTTCATGATAATGCCCACCAATCTACCATCAGCATCCTATTTATCCCGTCGAAAAGCAGTCCCCATAAAAGTCCCATATCGATCCGATATCAACCAAGGAAATATGAGAATTCTAAAAAAAAGATCCTTCGAACTCGGTCACGTGACAGAATACGTCAGAATGACGTTTGGTGAACTATAACGGTCCCCCGTCACCCTGTGAATTCGTAAAACAAAAATGACGTTCGCGTGAGCACAAGATACAGAGATGCTGGAGGTCCTTGAAGAGACGCCGAAGGAGGAATAGGATGTGTAGGTTGAGGAAGGTGGTTCGGGGTGGTTGCTGAAGCTGGAGGAAGGACGTAGGGTAGAGGGTGAAGGAAGGCATGTGTCCCAAACGACGTATGCACGCCGAGACACGTAAACGATATATCAGGGGGTTAGCCGCTGGGGACGGACGACCCAGGCCATCTTTCTTCTACTTATACGTGTGATATTCACATGCGCAAACGTGATACACTCTATAGAGAGATGTGGCGGCAGATACCCCACCAGATACTCAGGCCAGAAGCAGCTCTCGTGAGCTGTAAATGTATTAAGGTTTGATGACCGTGGTGGGACCCCTTCGAACTCGGGGGGGAAGAGGGGGAGGGGATGGTCGTAGAAGATCCACGTATCAACGTCATATACATATGTACTTGTTTTATATATATATGTATATATCACGTATGTAAAAAGTACCTAGAGCATGCAAGAATACCGTTTCTACGAAAAAGCATCCCTATACGACTATGCTTATTTCATTTTAATCGAGTAACTACGGCCTGGTGACCTGGTTGCATTATTAATCGAGTCTTCCATTTTTTTTTATTGATACCTATATAGGCAAAAAAAGGATCCAAGGGAGGATCGCGTTATTTTTAGATGTATCCTGCTGATTGTGGAATGTATCATGGATTTGAGTGTCTCAGTCCCATTTGTTTATTTATTTATTTTTTTGTTTATTCTTATACAGGCGTTGCTTGTAGAAAGAAGTCTTGACATGGGGCTCTCTCATGGGGCATGCCTACTTGGTTCTAGTATGCAATGGTATAGTAGCTGGTTACATAAGGGTAGTCTGTTCTACGTATGGGGTGTGCGGGCACGAGTGTGTCTTGCATTATTACGTCCTTATATTATATCGCGAAGGTACAAATGTCTGTACGTATGTAAAATTGCTAACCGCGGCCGCGCGGAGCCCTGCGCCATAATAATATCTGTGCTGATAAATGAGACACATAACCGTACGCCTGGCCCTCCCGTATGTCTTGGCTTATTCCACTTTTGCGGCGATGCATTACGAATTTTACATTCTACAAACGGCGGCCCGCTATCTTCCGCGACACGCGATCCTTCGAGCTACGACTACCTGCTACACGCCTCCCACGTTACTTCTATGCCACCTAGAGAAAGCATTTCTTTTTTTTCTTCTTTTTTAATCTTTCGCCTTTCCTTCTTTCGTTATTCTACTTTTTTTATGTGTTTGTGAAATCGTGATACTATTGACTTTTGAGAATAAATACAATTTGTATCGAACTTTTACGTGCTATGTGTACTGTTTATTGCAGTAGTGGATACGCACCGTATTCTAGCCAGACTACGACTCTTTTAGGTTGAAAACGTAGAAAGGAATTGGCATGTGTCTTTCTTGGCACGTACGCTCAATTTTGGAAATCTCTAGCGGCTCGTTTCACGGAAATAGTAAGAGAATATGAAAACGGTTTGACGCGAAGGGGGAAAATCGCGCGAGTGCTCAGGACGCGTACATGTAGATATACGTTTACGTATGCATACGTGGAAAGGGTGTGGGAGAGAGAGAAAGGGTGTCTGGTGATAAATAGGAAAAGATTTGCAAAATATATCGCAGCAGTAACGCCCTGAGTCCTCGTAGAGAAGATGCTCTTGGAAAAGGTAGAATCAGAGAGTAGCTATATCTGTATTATGTAAAAAAAGAGCTACAGATCCTTTCGCGCGCATATAGAGAGACAGACATATTGGTATTAGCGCGTTAGGTATACTCGGCAGATATACAGTATAAAAATTTCTCGGAAATTTTGTGGATCTCTAAATAAACGGGAGGAGAGTGAAAAAGAGAAAAGAACGAGAGAAAAATATGAAGACGAAAAAAAGTAGAAGTCCGCCATATTTACTACGTGAGGCAGATCTCGAAGATTTGATTCCTTTTTCACTGGTCGATTTTTTAGACTGTCTCAACCTACCTCTCCTCCTCGTCTCTGCGACTTCTTGGATTAAGGAAATACCGTAAATAATGAAATGCCAGCCGATGTATCACCGAGAAGTTCGGCAGCCATTATTATTCGGCGCGTGTACTTCGTAAAACCCCGTACACCCGTACCTATTCCTTTATTCCTTCCATCGAAACACACTCATCTCCTTTCTGCTCCCTCGAATCCTGCTACTCGTACGATCAACATTGGTAATTTTCCATAGAAAAGAAAATCCTCCGGTACGTGTATGAATGTCTGAGTACATCGGTTATTACCATCAGCCGCCATTCAGTTATCTTGAAAATATCATTTATAAGAGTACTAACTGGTTAACGATCATTAAAGAGATGAATAAGGATTGATAGAACGTCAAAGAAGAAATGAAAGGTAAAGGATAGGATAAGAAGGATAAGAAGGAAAAAAAAACAGAAAAAAGACAGAATATAGTAAAGAATCGCAGTCAAAATACTGAGCATAGAGCCGTATCCGCCGATAAATTATTATCTCGAAAAGATTAGGCCCAATGTCGCGACCCTCATAAATATCGGTATATTTTCGGTGCGCTAAGCCGATTTTCTTTCTGCCAATGGCTTCGAAAGGTAGCGGCTGCCAAATCGTGCAAAATCCTCTCGCATTCCCTTTACGCTTCTCGCGCCATTCATTCTCTCTTTATAGACCGGGAGATTAAAGACGCTTCCTCTATTTCTTTTTCCATATCAGTCCTCATTTCAAAAACGAAAATTCCTCTGATACCATTTTTGTATTATGTTCCTCGAAGTCCGACAAAGGAATTGATAAGACCTACTCCGGCACGCGATACTCGACGTTCCAAAATTTTACAGAAAATACAAAAGCAATGAGATAAGTTTTCAAAATTTTCAAGTCAAAAAAGAATGATCACGTGACCGAGACATCGAGAGGACATGATGAGCGATATCACCAAGACCATACAGAGATCCCGAATTGGTATGCGAGCCGTGTTCTCAACAATACGACAATTTATATGGATTTGGGGAAGTCCTCAGCATCTCTTCGGGTCCAACCTCGAGTTTTACCTTCCGCCGCTTTCAATAGGCTCGCTGCTTCTCGTTTCTCTTTCTCGCGCACGGATCGTTCTGGCCGAGCATCAGCGGGGGTTTTATCTCTCATTCAGTCACTACAGCATCCTTCATGGATGGATCGGCAATCCTCTTTAACCCTCCTATAGCCACCCTCTGACTCTCCTCTTCGCACACTCGCACTTCCACCCTTAAGCGTCCTTTGCGTCGAACCCCTATGACCCGCCCCCGAAGAACCCCACAACCTGCCCACTCAATGCGAGATTATGCCGCTCGCTCGTCTGAGCGACGAGTGCGAAAACGTGCGAGCGAGGATTTATCGTAATTTTCTACCGAAAGGATAACTCCAGCTCTGTCTCTATCTACGTCATTGGTGGTTTCGCCATTTTTGTTCTCTCCCTTTAACAATTTTTATGCCTCTTTACGCTCGGCTTCCTCTATCGTAGTCTATACCTATCCATACACTGGGAATTCTTTTTAGCAGCTACCTGACTCTGAATTCCGAGTTCATTCACATATGCGATACATGTATATCTATATACATTTAATGCACTCGTTATTTAAAGGTTCCTATGCTACGTCGATATGCCCTTTTTAGTAGGCCCAGACGGCCACTTTCCCTGGTTATAACGATTTTGTAAACTGCTCTTCTATGCTAATATTGATAAGATAGGAAAAAGATGCTTTCCATAGAGCCCCTATGGGATTTCTGTTATACATTGAAAATTGGTTTTATTATACCATCAACCTATTATCGACCTAAGATTTCGATTAGCTCAATCAGTGTTACACGTGTTCTTCGATGACCTTGAATTTTGAATTATCAAAATTTCCACATTGATCCTCCCCACTTGGACGCGAACAAGTTGAAAGCCTCTGTCGACTTACCTTGGCTTCTGACGGCTGACGAGAGATGGCAGACTGTGTACCGTCATCTTCCAGAGACGAACTTTGATTCCAGCATCCCTGTTGCATCGTTTCAATGGACCTCGGCATCTTCAACCCTGAAAACGTATGGACTGTTTAACAAAAATAATAACACACTTAAAACCCACAATCTACACGATCCCATGCACCTGGATACCTGTATACATATATTGAAGTAAGATACAAGAAAAATAATAAAGAAAAAGGTGCGAACAAATAAGCCCATTGATTTAACAAGAATACAAAGTCTTGTTATTGATGGGATCCACTTAGCAGTACTATACCTATACCGATACCAGTTACCATTTAACCACGAAAACCCTTTCTTACTCCAAGACAGAAGATTCCACATTTATCTTTTTCTCTTCGTACATCCGCAAGCATCTCAATTTCGAGTATACGAAAAGCAAAAAATTTCGTTATTATATTTCGCAATAATTCGCATCGAGGAATTCGCATGATGTCGAGGCCAAATGTAAACGATCCGATAAATAATATCGCGCGGGGCTATCCGACTGTTCTGGAATCCTTTAACGATATTTCTTAAGGTTTGCCCCGACTGCCGAGCAGTACGATCTGCGACTTAGATCGGCTGTAACTCAGTCGGCCGATATTTATGATATTTATAGGCAACCCGAAACAATGGATTGATATTGTTTTCTGATTGGGATGGCGTTGTACGTTACATGCACTTTATGTAACGGGTCCAATGGATACCACTGGCTACTCGTTCTCCAGGGACAATACGCGTGTAAACGCACACGCGTACAATTGTGCTAGAGCGGTAGCCTGGCATGCTTATATATGCAACGGCATAAATAATATTTAATATGACAGCATACGGCGGCGCACTTTGTGCGATATATTTGGTATAGAAATGTCACCGATCGCGTATCTTATTCAGGTTGAGTCGGGTCTAGTCTTATCGAAGTAACATGGCCAGTAGGAATTTTCTCTTGTGTACGTACCTTAATTTTTTTTCTCGCAAAATCTATAAAAACACATAAAACAATGTATGACACTACGACCATAGTATGTATCCGAGTATAATCCGATTTTTGAATTTTCTATCTGGTATCGTACCGTCCTCTTTCGTTTCACGGTGAAATGCAAAGAGATCGCCGGTATTATCGAGGGTCGAAAAATCGTTGGCGAACAAAAGATCGGCTATTTGAATATCAAATTGATACCGGCGGCCCGCGGCCGTTATCCATAATCGTATTTAAATGAAGATCACATAAGGTATGGGGTTTAATAGGGGTTATGGTTAACGTTTGGTCTTCCCTCTTATACGTGAGTATTGAAATTCACATGTCCCAATCCGTATACGTATACCAGCCATACGCGTAAGCCAAAAGCACGATATGTGCACAGCAACCATTGCTGAAAAGAATAACGATAAACCATATAATGGTAAAACGCGACAAATGTAACGTAGGCTAGCATTGGCTTACACAGAGACAGTCTATTTATACGTATCTATATGTAGTACATATTGTATATAGGAAAGTTAAAGCATGGGGACCCCCGTATATGCATACAATTGATACAGATATACTATCGTGGGCCTTACTTTATATTGTTATTCTTAACGTACACAAGTACGTTACCTATACCGGTACAAGACAGTCGTAGCAGGGCCTTGGTGAGTTCCCGTAAGGGATCCAAGAGTCCCCAGGGCCCAGAGTCCTCGAAGGAACGAAGGGTACCGGCGCAGGCTTATATGGCGCCTTTGCACAAACTAGGCCCAACAAAGGCTTGTAGACATCTGTTCTTGTCATAAAAATGATTTAGTACGTCCACTTCGTCCGATTCCCTTTCCCTATCTGTTTCTGGTGGCACTGCTGTATATATAGATATATATGTATAATATATAAAATATAGATATACACGTATCGCAAGGAACACTCGTATTTATCTGTTAAATGAAAATTTTCTTAATTTCAATGGACTCAACGAACGTAAGGCCCATTTATGTAGTTTTCAGTTTGATTGGCTAACGTGGAGGACGCGTCTTGGCATTTACTGGCAAGTGGCAACCACGGGCACGCAGGTACCACGGTAGATAACCAGTTCTCGTGATTTGTGGCTATTCCCGGGCGATTCACGTGCGATAATAAAGTGGCAATGGGCTTGTTAGCGAGCACCGTGTGTCTCCTCATCCTCGGTGAAGTTAGTCGGCTGAGTATACTATACTAGTTGAAACAATTTCTGTGAACGCGTCATCGGTGGTAGCGTTATAGTCACGGAGTCACCAGAGTCACCGAGTCATCAAGCACCGAGCTGGTTTTACACTGATGCGTGATGGTAATAATCATTTTAGGAACCGTGAGAATTTCTGAACTACGACCTGTTTCACGCACTATCGTATCTCGCGCACTGGGCCCAGAGACACTAATGGATATCACTCCTGTTAACTACGTAATTGCCAGTTCCTGGTGTCCTGGTGATTCCGGATAGGAAGAGACACTTTGTCACCTGGGAGTCTCCGTGAATACTCTCTTGGAGATGAGGAAGTTCAAGGTAACTGGATCATTGCTGACTCAGAGCGTTTATTGCTGTAGTGGGAAAAGTGTGGTGTATAGTATAGTTTGGTACTGTGGTTCACAAATGCACAGTGGTCCAAATTTGTGATTAATTCAACTTTTGGTATAATGATTTTTAATTAGTCTCTTACTTATTAGTCAGTTCCAGTAAGTCTGACTAACTGCTGAATATAATAAGGGTGTGTATCGTGTGACGTGTGTCAGGACTTGCTGGAAATGGAGGTAAGGCTAGGAGAGCTGGTTGCATTGTTGCTGGTCCATTGTTAAGGTGGTATGGAGGTAGGCCTGGCCTCTTTGGTACCGCCTACTGGACTGACCCTGTCGAGGAAGGACCTCTGCCTTAAGGCCACCACCGAGGGAACCATATCTCGGCTTCTCTTTGTGATATTGATATGAATGACTTGGTGTATTCCATAAGTGAATACTTGATCCAACTGTAATATAGATGCACGTTACAATTGTTTGATATCAAGAAATAATTGTGATATCAGAGAAAAATGTACAAGCAGATAGGAAGACGGGCAAGGATAAAAATAATAGAGATTGCTATGCGGGTAGGTGGAGAAGGAGGTGGACCAAGGTGCAGGTCCTGATCCTTCATTCTAGACACGTCCTCCTTGTCGCCCAGGTGTTCACATTCACGATATGTAGAACTTACGAGTAAAGCAGGTACCACAGTTCGTCCAGCTGGTTCCTGCGGTATCTGTCGCGCATGGATCTGCACAATTTTTATCAGGATGTATCAGCCAGCAGAAATCGCGACTCCTTCGACTGTGGAATTCTTCGTTCAAGCAGATGCGACCTTTTGTCTTTGCTGGACTGGGGTCGTGATCATCCTAATTCAGTCTGAAATACACGTTTCTACCCTTGTAAAGATTTTTTTTATTTCACATGCGTATCTCTTTATTACGAGATCAGTTTGATCCTTAAAACTTTAAAAAAAGAGGATTTACTTAAAATTCAAATTTTGTATTTACTTAATACATCCTCGTTACATACATTTAATGAACGCGAGATCAGCCGTGCAATAGGTATATACCATAAAGTCCTGTTGGGTCCTGCTATACGTAGTATCCGTTGAACGTGGCGAATGTATATCAGGGTACACATTGTAACGAATGGTAGGCATTAGTTAACAGGATATCAAAAGGATATCCTGAGGTGGCCACCAAGGAGCCAGGACCCCACCCAGGCAGTCGATGCCGCCTTAGCGGATAGAACGAACCTTAAGGAACACAATGCCTCGAACCTGAGACTCTATCGCGATATCAGCCAGTTATAAATTGTAACACAGCTTCGTCCTGGCATTATGATGTCTCTAATATGTCTTTTTCCACGCTGCAACCTGGCAGCCATCTCGAGAGACGATCGCTACCTTTATATATTCCAGCATAGGCCAGATGCGCTAACTATTTAATACCTATATATGAGCTCAGCATCTAATCACAGATCTGCACCAGTTTCTCCATAATATAAATGAACTTTGTGGAAATTCGCAAATTCAAATTGTCCTACCATACGAATTGACTCATACAATATTCCTCCCGTTTGGAATTTCGGGAGTAGCCAGTCATTTCGGATGCGGTCGCTCTTGGAATTATTCAAAATCCAAGCCCGCGACTGTCCGAAATAAATAACTTTTAGCCGTGGCTCTCCTCTCCACCTACTACACCTCCTCGAGGTCTTCCACCTCCGCGGAGGTTTCGTGTGGGTGAGCACACTCGTGAGCTCCGCAGAGAGCCAGGATGTTTAACATAACACGGGCAATCATTTATGCGTGGCGAGCTGGACAGCGACCCCATAATTTAGACCAGTGGGCAGAACTAGCCTATATCCCCACAGTGCGATTGGCCCCATACGGGGTGTGCACTCTCTATGGAATGCGAAGAAGACGCCCTCCAGGATTCCTCCTTTGAGTATCCTGCCATCCTATACTCGTCTCTACGACTCCCACGATCAAGAGAACGAACTGGACGTTGCAAACTGCCAACTGATGATGGCTGCTAACTGGTCGGTTGGGATAACCATTGTCTCGACTTGATCCATAACGAAACTTCAATTTCCGATAGATACCATTATCACTGACCTAATACAATTATATCCAACTGTCTCCGGATACAGTCTGGGAAAAAAATGTTCAAGTGGAGGTATGCCCATAAAGAATGGGAATTCGTCAGAAGTCACCGGGTATATCGGTAGAGAGCGTAGGTACGTAGGCCCAGAAGAGGGGCCCCCCATGGAGGTATAAAGGTGGACCCCACGACAGTAGCCGTGTACGCATGGGTTAGACAATGCCGTGCACATTAATACACTTCATATTAGTCCGCTTTAATGCGTGTTCGCTGGCCATTGTGAATGAGCGACACTGTTTATCACTGGGTCCCCTGCGCCCTCGAGTTCCTGGGACCTACGCATCCCCCTCTGCACCCCTAGGGGGCCGCATTTATCTCGGGACCCGGACCGATCGCGGGGATAACAAATCCGTAGCTACGTATACATCCTGAACTCTCTTGACGGCGGAATTTATCAATAAGACGCTAAAGACCGCGGGAGGTTGGCACCACGTAGTGATGGAACGACTCTACTACTAGAAAGGTACAGCACGGTCCCAAAAACTCGGGCAATAAGGGCCCCATTATCTTGTACTTAACGTTATGAATAACTTTGAGCTTATACTATATACATATATATATTAAACTTTGACACTAGGGATGGTATAGATATTATTTATGGCACACACTATAAAAATTGTACGAGTACTGTAGGTTTCATTAGTATTACTCATGTCACAAAAAATATTTAAGATGATCAACTGACGTTTGCTGTCGCCTGGAGTGTTTGCCATTTTGTTCGACATCGGCCCAAGGCAAAGACCTCTACTTTACATCTGGAGACATTCTCTTCCCACAGTGGCAATACTGAATTCTGGGAATACTACGGTTGGCAGTATCGACAGGATTCAAACAAGGAATCGGTTCTCAACCGTTGCGAGATCGGAATGACAATTGAGGAATTTATTAGTAGTGTCAACTGTGTGAAATAAGGAGTGTTTGTCATATATTCTGTGTATGAATATATATATATCACATATAGTATATCAAGAGTATATCGAATCTATCGTTTGATTGGACCTGTATAAAATAAAATGCGGAATTTTAAAGGGTCCAGATGCTGTAAAGATGAGGGAACCGGGAGAAATGGAGAATTGTCATTTTTACGGGAGTCCATATTTTGTCTGGATGTCGCGCGAATCGTTCCCGGTACACACCTTGCGTCCTACGCAGATATCTCGATAGAGGATCACCCGTTATACGTAGCTATGGTACAAAAGGCAGCCTTAGGCGAATCAGCCATATTTATGCTTTGTTGTGGACATAAAGAGCCACCATAACGACCCGACGTGAATGCGCTGTCGTTGAGTATTTCATCGTAATGCATTTGTGTCTTCGACTCGTGGTACATGCAGCCTCTTACTTCGTTGAGAACTTTGAAAATCTTTGCTCGACTTTTCTATCTTTACTTTTAACAATATTCATTATCATTATAGAGTCGTGGGAACATTTGGACATGCTTTACTACTTTGATCTGGGTCTGACGTACATGCTTTCTTATTATGAGAACTGTTTCGAAGAATCCGAAAAGTCACTATTCCTCTTTCTCATTGTATCTATTTTGGACTCGAAAAAAGAATTTCGCGATATTCGCAATGAAAGGCGGCCTATTATGTAGCACGGAGATCGACTCACGTTCAGCACGAGAATAAACCGTTTCGCGGAAAGATTTGCAAGACAAAGCGTACCGGCGTTTTACACGTCACTATAGCTGGATGAAAAGAGAGGGAAAAAAATCAGACAGAAAGAAAAGAAGGATATATGGACGCAGTATGTATACACGGAGGTTAGTCTACATATAAGTGAGAGTAAGAGAGAGAGAGAGTGGGGAGGGGGGAGGGGAGAGTGAAAAGCACGTGGTCGAACGCTGCCAGAATATTAATATGATGTTCGACTCGAAACGTATTGCCATTGCCGTCTCTGTCAGCAAGCCAATCCGTTGTGTCGTTTGCATTTCGCAATTTCGGTGTCACCGCGAATTTATAGAAACACGACAGACGAGGGATCTTGCCTTGATATTTGACTGTGTGATAAATCTCGTCTCAGCCAGTGGCACCGGCTGCGCGACTCGTTGCATAAATTCGAAAAGTCAAACGACTTCGGCGGCCATTTTGTCACATTGAATTTTGCGTCACGACGCGAATTATATTACGAGCGAGGTAACGCAGTTTAATTATAAGCATAATTTTTTTATTTTTCTAATCCATAAATGAAGATACTAATTCAATATCCATATATACGCATACGAAGTGCGTTGAGAAAATCCTTTATCTTCAAATCGCCGGAGATAATTTGCTAGTGTAGACATGGCAAATATCTGTACAAGAGATCAGAATAAGGGTTGGAGTGCGGGACGGTTTGGTAGACCTAAAGACTATGTAGGTTATAGGGAGGATGGGATCACTAATACAGGAGATGTTTGCGAACCTGTTAATAATGCCAAGTTTGCTCGCCAGGTTATTAGTGATGGCAAACACTTAAATTGTTCTGCCGTGGATTAGTAATAGAACGCAGCTGCAAAACTTCTTGGGAGTATCGTCCCGCGTGCGGTCCATATTGGTACTATATCGTAATTTTGTATCCGTAAAGGAATATTCAAAACTTTTCACGAACAAATACAGTCACTTAATATCTACGAAATATTCGGTAAACTCAAAAGTCAATATAATTAATCGATATAATACATAATTAACCAAATGATTAATAAATGAAGGGGTATGTTAATTTCATTTTTTTTATCGCCTTAAGGGTTGAAAAATTTCCTTCGAATTTGGATATACAAGTTCGTGCTCGCGAGAGGCGCCCATAGTGATACAATCTCCTGGAACGTCGAAAATTCTCCCCTACAGGGTGAACCCACCCCTATCCTATCCACCTTCGTACTCCACTCTAAGCGGCCTGACATTATATCCCATAGGATACACCGTGAACACATCCCTTGAAAACTAAACTGGTTTAGCTTTAAGCACGTTAGAACCCCTTTAATAGCTTATAGGTAAACAAAATTAACATATCTTAACAGTGTTAAGAATTTCCGGGTCCCCGCGCTTTATCTCTCTCTCTCTCTCTCTCTCTCTCTCTGATGCTGATGACGCTACAGGCTCTATACTTCGCTACTCTCAGTGACGCTGCCAGTAGCGATACTACTGATACTAGTAATACTAACTACTTCTTGCCAGGGCGAACCAGAGCGTAAGTTTGTTAAGTAGCACGGAGCGAAAACCGCCATGAGCCATCCGATACGTGAGATCAGCCTAGAGAGAAAGCTGCAGTGCCTTATCCTTAGTTAAGATATCAGATAGAAACCTTTAAGGATTAATATTAAGGTTGATCCATATGAACTTAGGCAACCCTGACCTGTCTCCAGCACGTGGCGAGAATATGGACGAAGCAACGTCATACGTTTTTTGCTAAAGCTCTTTATCTCTTCTTCGAGTTGTTTCTGCCCGTAGAATTTTACCTGCTATAGTATAATGCATCCCGCGGGATCTGCCTCGTGGAATAAATATGTAAATCAGAAATTCCCATGGCCGTGGTACACGTTTCCCCAAACGATAACGAATCCTGTAGTCGTGACCCTTTCCCGATATCTTTCAGACAAGTTAAACGTCGAAGGTACCGACCAGCAGCCGGTGCAAGATTCCGCTACCAGTAAGGTAACCCCGTCTTATCCATCCACGAATATCCATACTCAGGATACGTGTACCCAAGCATCCAACGATTTCTCCACTGCCTGGGAGAATTCGAAACTCGCGTTTACCAAGTATCATTGAATTATTCAGTGGGCACGCTTTGAAGAGCATGGCTGTCGAATTTAAGTACCGTACCGCTAGGAGGTGCTTTGATTCAACGGGAATAAAAGTATGAAGTAAATAGAGGATAAAAATAGTCTGCGCGAATACACGCCAAAGATAAGTGAAGCCCGCGGTGATTCTCGGTGGCTGTGAAAATCCTGGGGGATATATAGCATTCGACCAATTAGTAGTTGGAGTTCCTCGAACAAACAAGCGGAATTCGAGCTACCAGATCGGCAGGCCACGTTCTAAATCACAACGCGATAAAATCTCCGTGGATGCTGCGTCGAGGAGTAGTGGAAGGAAAGAGGACCGTGAAAGAGAGGGACAGGTGGGTCCGTGGAGTCCCTGAAGTCAGAGGGGTGTAAGGCTAAAGGACAGGGTGGGGAGACCAAAAAGGAGCCGAGAGGCGCGTAACATAATTTTGACGAGTTGAATTTGGACAGGTTTCGCCAGAATAACACGAGATGAATAACCAAGTAGATCAGATCTCTTAAGAAGTCTCGGGCTTACTAGGGACCCTCGAGCCTCTAAGGCCCCCGGGTCACCAGCTATACGATGGGACTATCCCGTTCCTGCTCTTGTACCCTGCTTGCTCCCCTGCTGAGGTCCAGAGGCCACTACCATTCTTATTTCTCATCTTTCTCTTCACTTCACTATTGCCAACCACTAGGAACTAATAAAATCTTAGTTTATCCACTGTTCCATCCCAGGACTCGCTTTTAGGAATACTAATTTTACATCCCACAGCATCCCATGGACCGATCGCCAAATGTTGTTTAGTTCCTTAACGGTTCCACGTATTTATTTGATCTGTCATTTTTTAAGCTATTTACCTGGATAATTTTCTGAAATATATACTTTTCTAATTTGGCACAGTCCAACCGTTTACGACTATTGAAATTCTAATCTATACTCCTTAATCCCTAAGTATACGACAGGAGGTCTCCAGGTGGGGCTTGATAGTTTACCAATTTTCGTTCCCGACATCGTGGCATCGAAATCGTGTTTGCAGCCTACGATTACGGCGCGGGCTGTGATTAAATTGAAAGCTAATTAGCATCGGACAGCTAATTTCACCGTGATATCTACTACGAAACCCCTTCTCGATGTTGCCTCTGCCTGTGCTATTGCTGTTGCTGCTGGGCTGTTCACGTTTTCGGAAACGTTAATAATACCGTGGGCGTTTCGTGCTGTCCGAATGTCGAGGATTCAACGTTTAATGGACGGTATCGAGAGGGAAATGGACAAGCAGTTACGGATGAGCGTGGATCAGCAACCTCAGAAGCAGATGATTCCCGATTGACGTGATGATTCTAGTCATTTTGAATCTCTCTTGTCTCTTTGACTACCCCAGCATCCCCTTCCTGCAAAACTGGACCAGACCGTCTCTATATTCATTTGATTGCTCTGATCGATCTCGGGATGCTCGGAATTCAAGAGAAGCCAATATCGTTGGTAAACTTTGTCGCTCCTTATACTCCTCGACGCCGACGTCCACTGCGAGTGCTAGTAATTAACGCCGTTACCTTCGAGTGGCATGAAGAGCAGGGATAGACAGCTAGACTGGATATATAAAGCCAAGGTGCACCGGTGTAACCTCAAAGTCGATCCTGTCAAACTGACAACCAGGTCGAACCGCCTCCACAAAACAGCAGGGATCCTCATCCCTGAGTGGCGTCAAACGAGTGGGATTTTTATTTTACATCTTTGGACCGAGCAGATTTCTTTTGGGTTCAATAATAACGTCAGTGAAGAGAATATTTGATTTTGATAAAAATCAACATTTTTTAGGATCCCTGACCATTGGGGAAGATTTGGATATAAAAATTTCAGTGCTTTTCAATATACCTTCGTATGGTATTGGTAATAATTGTTTTTTGGGAAAAATTCAGATCTGTTGTTATTTCAAGAATGTTTGTAGACAAATTTTGCATCGTTTCTGAATTGTTCTGGAATATTCTGAGAATCCCTGGCATATCATGATTGGTATATACCGTAGACACCTTGACAACAACAAGATGATGCAGTGCCCTGAGCATTGTACAAACGTCAGCCAACATCGTCCGAAACCCTAATCCCCATGCTATGCTTGATAATTATTGCCTTTCTTATGAGTTGGCTATCGAGGATGTGAAACATATAAGAAATGAATATAAAAGAAAAAATATATCAAGAGACTAAGGTTTTGTTCTACCAAATCGATTAATATACAAAGAAAAATATATCTACCCATTATAATGGTGTAGTATAAGACTGAGGGACTATTCAATGAGATAAGGGATGAAATGAATCTGACGAGAAAAAGGTTTGACATGGGCCACTATAACGGGGTGGTTCCATGTCGTAATTCACCAGCAAAACTTTTTGGGCTTGAAATACCAAAATGTCTCCCTTAGTGCCACACCCCTTTCACCAGATATTTTAGTGCATTTCACCCTAATAACGGACTCCTGCATACCCCTCAGCGTCCCTGAAGGAGTCAGTAAGATATTCGATGTAGGATTTTGGGGATTTAAAATAAATTGCAAGCATTTTTTTGGATGGGAACATCAAGCGAATAAAAATAAGTGATGGGATATTGATCCTGATGGAGTCTGGATGCAGGATCATTGGACCTAGGTCAAAGGATCTTAAGATCGGTTAAGGAATAAATGAAAGGGAGAATAAAGGAGACCCCACCACGCCAAAGACTATTCGTTCTTGAGATTTTTCGGTTCGATCGTAAAATCTAATGGCCGCATAAACTGGCAGATACATGGAAAAAGCTTCGTTATAGAAAACGTCCGCGCTTGGACATTATTAATACTTTATGTTAATTACCGTTCCGTTTGGAGCGTCGAAGTGGCCTTAAATCGACCTGCTAAACAGCCGCACTCCATCGTAAATTCGATTCACGACTATGACTCTCGATTAAAATCTATTTCTGAGTGAAAGAGTCCTGGGACGTGGTTTTGGAGACGTGAACTTTCCCCTTTTTTCATTTTACTCTTTTTTTTGTATTTTTACGTTCATCCTTCCGTCATTCGTTTACTCGTGCAGGAATTTTTTTACTCTCCCATCCCTTCTGTCTCTATACCAATCTAAACCTCTTCCATGACTCTCTCATATGCTCGACCTGCAATTTTCCGGAACATTGGAAAACCTCGAGGAAAAGCACAGGAAAATATATTGAAACGAAAAACAGTCTGTGGATGCTTTCTATCCTGAAATATGGAAAACACGCTCTAAGCCGGCACACAGCTCTTCATACACGCACTGGACTTCGTAGTGGCTGACCGTAAAACATATATTAAACCATGTCCGCATGAATATGCATAGCGTGAAGTTTTCAATTTTCTGCAAATACTTTCGCAGTCCCTTTTCGAAATTTTATAGCCCGTAAAGGCAGCAGTCCGGCAACGAGCTCCCAGTCCTAGGATTACGTAAGAGCGTACAGCTCGAGCTTATTAGTCGCTGCTTCATACGTTATCTACTCCGTTATCATTTCAATAAGAGTGCATCTGAATGCATTTCAAAGTATATCTCGATGCACTTGCATTCATTCATTATAATATAGCCACCCATCTCCACTCTAAAAGTCCCTAAATACCAGTCTTGATTAACAGTCATTAAACCCCATCATTTAAATACTCTCTATCCTATCACCTTTAATAAAGTACTATCATTTAAAAAATCTAAAAAAAGGAATCAACTATTTTTATCGACTCGTATTCATTCCAAATAAGTGGATAATCAAAGGCTGTTTTCGTTCTTTTTTCTCCTCTACAGCCATCAAATGGATCAGTGACTATCTTCAGTATTTATCACTGAATTATCCACAGTGACTGATTTCTATCATACATTATACCTATATCTGAGAACCACTGATAGCAAGAGTTCTCGACTGGGATAATTTAACAGTCAATTAGGTTGCGTTTGGAGCTGCCGAACTCCGCAGCAATAATATCGACTAGTAAGCATTATTTCGTTGAAATCGCTCTTCGGTCCGAGTTTCAAATTCGAGGCCGTCTCGTATCCACAGTCAATTCTGTCTGGGTTCGCAAATTGAGCGAGAATGAGTAAGAGCAAGATAGAGTGAGAGAATATGATGGCAAGGGTGGAATGAAGGCGGCACCTCGTAATTGTTTGATTACTCAGCACGTTGCTGAGCCACGGCTGAACTCAAACTAAGGCCCAGAGAAGACTCGTCGGATCTAACGCAACGTAACGTTCCATAGATATCGGGATATTCAAACGGGTTAATTAGCGATCATTAGTTAATTGATCGACTCGTCAGGGACGCGGAGGTGCTAACACTCTGTTGGATGATTCGCAGGTCACCCTGCTAATTCATGTAATGGATTGGAAGCTTATACGAACATGATAGTAGATCCAAAAACTTCAGCCTAGATATATAAGTCGTTTGAAATGGAACTAAATAATTCTTATCGATTTCTATTGAACTGCCATATTGGGTCTAAGTTCAAAGGGTTTTCGATCTTGTTTTGGGATATTCCTGCGAGGAGTCAACGAGTGCAAACACTCCTTGGCTGAACTTCTCACGGATTGGATGAAGAGGGCTCTCTTCTATAGTTGGACAACAATGTGGGAACTACTTACAAAGGATCAGCAAGAGCCGCGTTAAGGCCAGCTGAAGGCGAATCACGTAGAGAGTCTATCCCTGCCTCTCTTGCACACACCCTCGTTCGTATACCTTAGGCCGAAGGGTGTATCTATCGGAGATCAGTCGCTGGAAGATTATTTTTATAGAAGACTCCTTATTCCTGATCTGTCCTTTCACGGATGGCTTATTCCGGGGGATTCAAGGAAATTGTATATTAGACATCCATCCATGTGGGATACGTAATCTTGCTCGAGTATAGGAAAACTTTGATTTTTCTTGGTTTTCATCATCGCGCTGTATACGATGGATTGATCTTTTCTCTTTGTCGGTAAGGTACTCTTTAGTTATTTCTATCTTTGTCCTTCAATGGGAATTCATTCTGTGGCGTTCTTCTTACTCTCTTTTCATCCTCTTCTCTTGTTCGTTCAACGAGTGTGGATGATCGTTCGCACTTATCTTGGATCGCCGTCGCCCGTTCAGCCGACTCAATCGCGAGTCCCGGTAATTGTTAATGAATAAATATAAGTCCCCGACAAAAGGGTCCAATATGCGGCCGGACGTAACGACAATGCGAGTCCTTATCGAGACCAGTCCTATACTAAGATGCTCGCGCCGACAGGTGATCCCTTTTGCTTACCCTTCCTTTTCCATCAACTCCTTTCTTTATAATCAGATAGGTGTCGTCTCCTGCTTGCATTCTCGCAAGGAGTCTCGGAGGATGATACCCGGGTCGAGGACAACGGAGCAGACTGAACCGTGCAAGTATATGTTGAATGGCGTATGGAGTATAGAAAAAACGTAAAAAAAATTAAATCAAATTTCAGTACCACCGTGTATAAAATCAGTCAAGTAAAGAGTAAATGCCGCAAGTGTCGTAAAGAAAAGGGATACAAAAGTTCTCTATTCCGCATGGCGGATCCGGAATAAAATTCCCGCGGAGGATCCGCATAAGATGCTTATCTGAAATAGAGGGAGACTCTAAAGGAAAAAAAACCGGTTCGATAGGTATTCTTGCGTGGGAGAATAGAAAAGAAATAGGTACTCCATGGGTGACGAGACTGGACAATAGGTTGACGAAATCGCGACAAAAAAATATGAGCGAGGGTAAAGAAATAAAGGGAAAAGAAAGATTTTAACCTCATACGGTTTTCCGTCTGTCGATCACCTGCCTTGTCGTTGCCATCAGGAGTGAATGATCTTTGAAAAGACGACCTGAGTCTTCTCAATCGACTTTTCATTCCTTGTATGGATACGCATTTCGTGACAATACCGGTCACCCGGTATAGATGGCTCTATGTGGTAATTATACGTAAGTCAGTTTGGAATCCACGGCGTATTAATGTCTATGAGCCTTGGGCTGTAGGAGGTAGTTTGAACGTGGAATGACGAAGATGCTGAGGGAGCCAGATGGGATGGATAGGACTAGAAAGATTGAGAGAAGAGTAGGAGGCAGGAACAATAAAAGAGTTGAGGATAGAGAGAAACGGAAGAGAGGAATAAGAAAAATAAATTCAGACCCAATATTTATGACGTGGTCCTGATGAAACAATGGCAGCTCGTGTTTTGTTCTTAAAGAAAGCATATGAACGTACATGAAACGTAAATACGAAAAATCATAAAGGATCTAAGCAGAATTACGTGGCAGAGTTCTTGCTCCCTTTGTGTTAGGAAATGCACCGAGCGAAAGCAGCTGCATTCTATCTGCATTTTTCGACAGGTGTTGCCACTGCGAGTTCAGTATGTAATTCTTTGGTGATTAATTCCAAATTGACAATTATGCTCTTTGCACTCTGAATGCACTTGGGAAATGCAATGCTTATGTCGAGTGTTGCATTACTAATGCACCTTGTGCGATCTCGTACCAGAAATGTAATGCACTTTTTAATGATCTGAAGGTAGGGTTATATTAGACAGAGAACTAAATCGAATTTCGATCGGCCATCGAAACGGCATCGACTCCCTCCGATGCATCATGCAGCCTCTTTCTAATGATCTTTTTGTATTTTCTGAGCAGAGCCTTCTGATTGGTCAAGACAGGAGTGGGACCATGGGACCCCTAAGGCCCCTTCGGAGATCGGCCGTCCTACCACTGCTACGGGGATACCTTTGACGGGCCCAACAAGAACAAGTATGAAATCAGCCTCTCGACAGACAACGGACTCTATCAGATGGTAATTATGTGTACGGCTGATACAGTCAGATACGTCCGATACACCTACTCGAATTCCTACAGGGTGTACGCGTGGTAAAAGTGTAAAGCCCGATACGTTATAACTGATAGATTGATTAATATACGACGATCATTATTTTGTGTGTATAAAATCTCATCAGGACGAATGCAATTCCACGTATCCTACGTGACTAACGAATTACTGACTTATACAGAAAAAAAATTATAATTACATCCAGAGAATAATTTTGCATAACTAATCCCCTACCGAGATATTCAAACGTCTTTTTCCCAAGGTCAATTTGACGTGTCTCTCTCGTTTCTATGGCAACGGAATAAATCAAGTGAAAAGCTTAAGGAGCACCCGGTACATGAAATACGTTCGAGACGGTACGTTAGGGACTGACATTATGAGTGACGTACGATATGGAGGAAGGATCAGGCAGTCTATAATATATAATAAAAATGCATCCACACGCCTCGATGAGTTGATTGTCTGCTTGTCCGGATGCCAAAACGTCCAGTGTTGTGCATTTCATATGATACGAGCTTAAGAATCGGCCAAGTTCAACAGGATGATTTTCTGTGGATAAATAATAAATTCAATCGAGAGTACAAACTATTATTAATAAGAATGGAATAAAATAATAAGAAAAATATCTTTAATATACTTCGTTCCATGCATACCAAAGACAACCAAGTGCATATGTGTGTATATATATATATATTAATATATGAATATACATATGTAGCTATTCCCATAGGCATTTTCATTTCGTGCATCCCCACGTCGAAGCAAGAAATTCCATTCCGGAAGATACGCACGTCAGGGACACACCAGGATGGCTTTGATTTACCTGCATTCACCGAAACTCGCGAACTTACGTGTCGCGAGTCGTCGGTAGCGTCGCCGTCGCCGTCGCCATCGTCATTGCACGGAGTGCATACTCAACTGGATTTACATACAAGTTCGTATTCCGGCGTTACTCGCAAGGCAGTTCGGGCACATGTCATATTCCCATTGTCTGTTTGTCATGGCGAGGTAAGTACTCGTGCTAAGTGCTGTTTTATTTGTGTAAGAACAGCCACTTTCCCAGTCCCCATTATTCCCTCACTATTCCACATTATCATCTCTCCCAGTAGGTACCAACTGCCATAAGTTATTCCACGAGTCAACTTTTGACCTTCGACTGTTTCTCTTTAGTAACGATTTAAGTACGCTCCTTGACTCGATTATGCAACCGTCACGTGTTCCTATTGACACAAGAATGTAAACAGGACTTGAGAGTTCGATAACGTTGTTGTTGTTATTATTATTATTAATTAATTTAAATAACAATTAATAATGATAATAATAACGCGTATTATCAGTCGTGAGTATATCTTCGTTATTACGTTTGACAGGTCACCTACCCATTGCCATATGTAACCTAGGCTAGACAACATCACAGATCTCTGAGTACTGGTCCTTCGCTTTGATCTTGGTCAACAGGGAAACTTTGGACCGAGGCTAGAAAAGCGTAAGAGTCCAACCGAAAAATATTGAACTCCCGTGGCAGGGATTTCAGCCGATTTTTTACCTGGTGAAACTTGAACTTTGAGAATTGGATTGGACCGGTCACGTGGTTCTCGTACCGATGCGAGGAAAGTAGTTCGTTAGCTGGTACTCTTTGACAATAGAACTTCTCGACCAGGTTTAGAAGGTGGTAGTCCCTCTGTGTGATACCCGGTTGATGTCCAAAGGTGCTTCTCACACTGAAGAGAGCGCCTTAGTCTTAGCAAATTGTACAATAACAATTCTAGTAGTAGCTGCCGGTGGTGCCGTCCTCCAGCCCGGGCGTGTTTCCTAGTGTTTCCTAGTGTTGTGTACATTAGCGGATGCTCTGAAGACAAGACAAACGGAATATTACACAAATACCCTTCCTCTAGCGGGGACTGAGGAGTGGGTACCTTGCTAGTCGTACGAACTCAATCCTCCCCCCGCCCCGTCTTTACAACCCCTTCCTGCTCTTTAGACTCCTTAGACTCTCTACCTCACTGACAGAGAGGAGCAGAAGACCCCCTTTCAGCCACCAGTCCCATTACGTCATTCAGTCTTCCAAGCCCCTTCCCGCCTTGGTACCCTCCCTCTACGTCGTCTGGACCATACTCAACCGACCCTAGGGCTCCATCTTGAACGCTTGCAAGCGTTTCATCTCGAGGAAGAGATGATGCACCTTCAAGGGGTTATGCTACAGAGTTTGGACAATTTGAAGGGACGTGCACTTCCCTTCCGATTGCTTAGCCTAATTCATAGCGCTTGCTTGTGTCAGTGCTTCGAGGTAGCCATGCTTCAGAGGTCCTGCTTCTATTCAGGATAGTCTTGATCCTTGGCAAGGTGGTATAGCGCTGATATTATGAAGATCTGGATAAGGGGGTGGAGTCGAGAGAGGGATGAAAAGAGTTTGAGAGGGTGAAAGGGGTGATTTTTCGCACGAGCCCCAACGAGCGGCAGGGGTTAATATTTCAGGAAGATTTCCTGTAGCGTCCCATTGAATTCGGTGGTTTATGAGCCAGTCGAGAGGGAACGCAGGATGAGGACTCTGAATGGAGGGTTAGGGAATCAGGAGGTGCTCCTGCTGCTGTTGGTCGCGGAGGAGGAGAATGAGGAGGAGGTTTAATAAGAGACAGAGCCGAGCCCGTTGTAATATCCGTTTTGTATAATCGCGGTGCCGCTTCTCCTTTTATTTCTGGTAATTTTTCTCATCAGAACCGAGGACGGTGTCCCGCGGGACGCCCTGGGCAGCAGCGTTCTCGTCCGTACCTTCTCTCTCTCTCTCTCTCTCTCTCTATCGCTCCTTCCTTTTTTTCCATCCCGTCCATCCGTCCGTCTGTCTATCTCAGTGTACGTCTGTCCGGGACGCACAGGATTCAGAGAAATGTATTAATACATAATAAGTCGAGAGCTGCCTTTACGCCAGTGCTGCCCTCCTTCTTCCCTCGACCGCTACGGTAATGAGAATATAAGTGACTGAAATTACTTGGGCCTTAGGGGCCCTTCGTCCTTATCCTCGTCCTACTCCTCTACACCAGTCCCAACCCTCACAGCTGATATTACCTATTGTCGATCGTGCAACCTATCCTCAACTTGGCCCTATTTGAATAAACTCATCGCCCATCGGACCCACTCGGTCCCCAGAACCAAATTTCATTTTAATAAGGGCCCCTCAACCCGGGGACGGCACTACCTAACTTCTCATCTTCGAAAAACCTTCCTAAACTTTCTTAACCCTACAAAACAGTCTTTACCCGCCATCTTTAGACCGTTCACATACTACACACATGGCACATTACAATGAACTAGAATCTTGGGCGATAGACAGTCCTTCCTATCCGGAAGATCAACCCTTGGAATTCTACCGGTTTGATCTAGGAACGATCGCATTTGAATATTGGCCTCCTACGTCCCTTTTCAAGGATCGCAGGTGTCCCTTCGCCAAGGATCACGCGGGAGCACATGTTTCCCAACCGTACATACATATATCTGGGAACCCACTCCTACATACGTACTGATTCTAACTGCCTTTTATTCCTTGTGCTGCAAGGGCGAACTGCCATGAACCAATGGAGCATCCAAATAATGCTAGTACCTATAGACGCCGCCTGATACTCATCAAAGGGTTGCGTAATGTATTATAGGGTATAAATAATAACCTTAGATACACATGGTACTACTATACACTGTTCTTAGGGTGAATCTCTATGGATATCAAACGACCCGTGGAAAATTATTAGGATTCCCATAAAAATATAAAGAATCATAGGTACAGTTCTTTGTCCTATATTTAAACTGTCCTATAGAATTTTTTTAAAAAATAACGTACACTGTGTATGCGATAATGTGTATGCCTATACACTATATATAGTATATATATATATTTGGTTATCCTTTTTTTGTTATGGTATACATACACGGGAAGGTTAATGGGAATTTCGATACGTTGCAAGGAAGGCCGGATGCACGGGGCCGGCTGCAACGAATTGCAATTAGCATTCTCGCAGGTAATTACAATTACAAGTAGACTGAACGAACGAATGTGAAATAGGTGTGAGGATGACCTGTGACGCGTCCACATGTGACTGCGGTCTCTCTTCTTTATGCGTATTGGTTAGAATACTAAGAAGTGACGATTACACCGCCATTACAAGAGTTCAAATTATCCAAGCGTAATGCTTGAGGCCGAATCGAATCAAAAGCTCATTCGCATGGCGGCTCTGCTAAAAATAGCCGCTTATTAATATTAATAGGGACAGAAATAGACGAATCGAACAATCACACGTTACCATAGATGCCAATATCTGTGGTGAAATTTTGGTTGATACGCCAATTAGGATTTTTCGACTTTTCTATATAATTATTTCTCATTCGTCATTATCACCCCTTTTTCTTTTTCCTGTCACTTCCAACCCCCCTTCGAGTGTCGACGAACTGTAAGATTACTGGCGTTATTATTTTCCAGTATGGCGGCCCGAGAGTTAGCCCGTGGAAAATGCAATAACGGTCGTGTACGCGTCGCGTCGCCAACTAGAAAGAGGGTAGTAGGAACAATCTGCAGGGACCTACGACCCGTACGATGAGCATCCCCTCTGGCTACCCCACTCACTTTCTTTTCATTCTACTTTTTTTAAGCCTGAATATTGAAACATCAATTTATAAACTTTGATCGGGTTTTAATTCGCTTGTCGTAAGCTTATATACTTGGTAAATCGAGTAGGGAGTCACTCTTGGTGTCTTTCCTCCCTTCTGCACGACGTCATCAGGGATCAGAATACCGGACCAAGTGGTTACGTAATGTACGCCCAAGGACTTTTTCAATATTGAAACTTCGAGAAAGTTGTAGAAAAGTGACGAAACAAATGCAAAACACTATCAAGTTCCTGGATTATGTTTTTTTTCTATTTTCTTTATACTCAGGATGTCACCAGACTGCCAGAAGGTCCTTGTGTCCTTTGACTCTCTTTTTATATTTTATCATTTTCTTCTTCGCCTTTAACCTGTTTTAGTCTTCTTGCACCCGATACGTTTTATAGCGTCAAGATGGGGTACTCTGGAGTTAATACCAGACAAGTACAGTCAGTGTGAGTATATAACTTGGCACTAGGTGAATTCCTCTCTGGACCCGGGTCTGGCTTGTTATTGGTGATTATGGATACGTCAAAAGCCTGGAGAGTCTAACGAGGACCATCCACAGGGTGCTAGTCACTCTCGGTAATGATCTTCAGCCACTTTCACAAGGGTGACACGAAGAAACTCGACTTGGTGTGGTCTCGTGGTTGCTGTCCAAGTGTTTCCTCGTATGATGGACTTGAAAAAGGCCACCCTGGAATTTCCAACACTGGGTCATGGATCGTATACAAAATTTGAGTAAAACCGGTAAAGATTTTCTAACCAAACATTTTTCCATCACTTTCACTGTTATTGGTACTCAAAGTTTTGAAGCTACCGTGTGGATTAATAATCTACAGGTTAATATGAGTTAATAGAAAGAGTTTATTCCTAGGGCAATCAAACCGTTAGCCTGGTTACGGCCAATGACTGTATTCTAGAAGTGACTTAAATCGTTCCAGTAAAATTGATAGTATCTGTCGAGTGACTTGTAGTTTGGTTCCCTCGAAGCGTTTATCCGTTAACCACAGTAATTACCATCCGGCGCCAGAAGGACTTCGAGAAAAGTCAATCCAATCATCGATGTCTCCACGATGCCTTAAGAGCAAAAAATTAAAAAAAAAGAGAGCCAAGAGTCTTCTGAGAAATGCATAAAAAAAACGTCAGTTTCTAACCTAACCGCCGCCATCTTGTTAACAGCGGTTTACTCGCATTGTCAAAAATCCAAATTCTAAAGGACTTACAAGATTCTTCCAGTTCAGGTCACTCGAGGTAGAGACGCGACAAACAATAAACGATCGAGAGGGCGAGTCTCGCACCCCCTCTTTGGTAAGGGTGGATTGCCTACCCTTATATACTCTCCTTCGATATTTCACGGGGATTTGAGCCGAAGACATTTTCACCCAATAAATAGATAGGCCCGTATACCGTGTTATACACGTGGATCCTTATTATAAACTCTAACTAGCTGCAGACTGATGCGCGGCCTGCTGGGATGATACTTGATGGGATTCCTAGCCGATGGTGCGGACAATCCTATTTCGACCCTCTCTCAAATCATTCGCGTCGTCTTCCAAGTTCGACGGTTGCACCAGCTATAGCCAGACAGCGACTGGATGCTGTGAGTATTCACTAAACTTAATAGAAGTGGCTCCATGACGAAGAGGGTGAAATTCCAAAATTCCTTTCCTCCGTCCAAAACAGAGCAATTATAAAATTATTTAAAGATACCCTAATCACTATATACATAACAAACCAAAATGGATGCCATACCCAGAAAATTGTATATGGTCCTATAGATGCTAAGAATAAACAAGAAGTGGAGAAGGATAAGATTTATTTGAAAAGTTCAATGACCAAATTTCGTCCGTAGAAAAAAGGGTGAAGGGTTGGAATAAGACAGGGAGTAGAATATATGTATATAGGTATATGATTCACCTATGGCACGTATGTGTATATAGATATATATGTCTACGTCTCGTTTACGTATTCAAACTTGAGCGCGTTTGGCGCGGTTGGATTTCAAGGTCCCAACCTGGTCCATCCCGTGAATACGCCCACAAATTTATCATTGAGTATTATTCATTGAAGCGTCAATGGACCATTTGAATATGAAAAGAAGGAGCGGAATGAATGGCTGCCACGACGGTAGGAATAACGCGAGGAAGAGGACTAGATGGCAGGGTTCGATTATTTCATCGATTCAGAATATTCAGGGAGAGCGGGCTTTGCTTTTTGTTTAACTTCCTGCGGATTCGTTGTTGGGCACCTACGTAACCCCACTCTCTATTATATCTCCATACGTAACCCCTGTTACGATTCTATACTACACGTGTCCTCCCCCATAACACACATGGATCTTACCCACTGACACTATTCATATATGCTCTACCTCACGTGTGATAGATATGGGATGTGGTAATATTATTATTATGAGAAGCTGAGAAATCAGTGCTACCGGTGCATCCAATAGAAATTGGATGCTGGATATGAAATATTTCAACATTAATTTTTAATTATCAATTATTACAGTAGATTATAAATCAATCTTAATTCACGAATTGATCAGAGATCATACACATAATCTTTTGTTTCAACTTTAAATAAAATGGTAGAGCGAATTCGTTAGAAAATAGAATCGACACGGTATATGCATCGCCCATTGCACTTTTATTGAGACGAATCAGATTACGAGTTGCAATTCGTCTGGCTCTGGTATGTCCAGAGATATCAATTGATTATGTTCAGTTAATGACGTCATATTTGTATCTTCGCTTTCTCTATGTATTCCATAAACATTCTCGTCTGGTTGTTCTCTTGCTTTATACATATATACTCACTAAACTTAGCTTGATAATCATAAAGATCAATAGTACCCTTCTTCTGCTTTATATAATTGAATCAATAACTTATCATAATGTGATATCGTCACCTATCTTTAACGTAATTCATACTTTACAATCTTGTTAAGAATAATCTGTCTGTTTCTCTATTTACTGTATATCTATATGTACAGTCTGTGTGTACAGTCTGTGTATACAGTCTGTGGAACGGATCCAGTTAAAACGAGCGTGACAATTTTATAAGATCGACTGACGGAATGAATTCGCCGTCTCGTACGTCAATTCGAATAATTCAATAGTGGCAGATGAAGTAAATGCATTTTCTAACCAAGTATTGTTGGCATTATTGACATATAAAATAGAGCAGTCACCAGTGGCAGTGTCAGTTAGTCACTTAAAGTCGACTGGATTCATCATGAGAATCATTATTCTGTACTTGGGTTTGTTGCAGATCCTAGCGCCATCGCAGGTTTGTATATCCGTACATAAGACTTACGGTGGGTAAAAAATGTAATTTACCAACAAAAATTTGTATCACTTAAAAAAGTGTCAGAGTATCGTCCAAGCTTTGGCTAACGTGAGAGCAGCAGACGCGTCAGAAAAAATTCGGGAACATGTGAACAAGCATCCTTTGGTCGAAGAGGTAAGTCTTCTAGATATTGATAAGACAGGGAAACGTTAACAAAATGATGATCCCGATCAGAGAGCAAATTTCGACGACGTACTCGAAGATCTGAAAGCCACCAATCAAGCTATACATATGTCACCGCGACGTACAAGTACGGCTCTCAGTATTGAAGATTTCCGAGAAGAGGTGAATCACGTAAAGCAGCTGGCGAGAATGCTGCGACCCAGTGTAAGATCCTACAGGAGGAATCTGGAGAGTCCTCAAGGACTTGGACACGAATTAGACGTTATTCTACGCGTAATAAAAACGGCGATATTAAACGTCATTGATATGATAGAGAGATCAATGCCTATTACAGCTCCATTCACAAACATGATACGAATGGGTTTGACGAGTCTGTTTGGCTAAATAAAAAATTTGTATAAAATCCAAATTTGCATATTTCAATAAAATATTTCCTGTTGCACCTGAAACTTCCTCGATGGAAGTAACCGATCTGCCGTTCGTACGACCGGGAGTAACGAGTGCGTAATGCGTCATGCGTAATGCGTAACAACAAGGTATCATCAAGAACGAAAGAAAATCAATGGGCAAAAATTCTAAGAATTGTAAGCAGCTACTCGATGAGTTTAAATATCGCGCTGTGGAAGCGTGACTGGTTTTATGGAGATCATTATGCAAAAAGATAACTTCAGGCTCGTTACGTTTTTGCATTCGCGGGTTGTTTACTTTTAACGAACTAATAATTGTTTTCCACGGAAACTATTATCAGTCTTTATTAAAGTCGAAATCGTGAAACACACGAGAATGTCAATAAAAGTTCAAAAATTTTCAAACTATAAAAAAAATACTACACATAACCAAATAAATATTTTTTTAAATATATATATCTACTCGAGACAATTCAAAGATTTTTATCTTATCCGAAGAAACGTAGTATCTACAATAATTCACTGATAACTCTATAAGCAAGTCTTATCTACCAGCAACATAATGCAGCGACAAGAACACGCCGTTACGCCGTCGTGATCTTGAATTCAAATATGACTGGAACTAATGTGAATCTAACGATTCTACGGATCATTAACCTATAACAATCGCACTCACGTTTCTGTCCTTATGGCTCAACTAACAATCATCTACTTGGCTAAATATAGCAAAAGATCTCGAAAAGTAATGAAAACGTCAGATTGAGAGCACCTGTCAATAATTATTGCGTCACTTAATATTTTTGTCTAACGTCACTGCTTACATGGACGGCTCGGTAATGCAGTTACTATAACTATAGATATTACTGATCGTTGATGGCGTTAGAGATGGGATAATGCGTGGAAAGTGAAAATGAACGCGTCGCATGTAGGTCGATAGTAACTAATTGTTATTATAAACTTATAGTATAGGTTTAATCATAACAGCTTCAGGCTAATTGGATAGATAATTAAGGGTAAAGGTAATTACGAGCGTATACATTGCATATACCGTCCCGCCATCCACGTTACACGTTGCTTAGTAGTCAATATGGCTTTAGGCTACAACGCGTTTATGAGCTACGCGATCTGCCAACGGCTGTCCATCGAAAATTAAGTCTCCCGCTGACGAGAACTTGAGATTAATAATGATTACGTGTCTCCCCGTTATTGATTATCAGTTATTAATTCGACTATACTTCGTATAAAGCCGTTAGAAAAAAAACCCCGGAATTTCTAACTCATCTTAACCCACGATTACAATCCACGTGCGATATATTCGTGTTATGCATAGAAACAGGGGAGGAGAGGGGGACGTCATGAAATTACCAATTAATTAACGTAAACGTCAGTAATAATAGCTCGAAGGTATCATTTCCCGTTGTACAGTCAGTATAGTCATCATAATGATCACTAGTATACGTATCAGAACACAGAATAAATGGGAATAAAGGGAGTAGCAATGGAAAGAGATGTAAAAAAAAGGGAAATGAACATTAACAATCGTAGCCACGTTATATACTGTGACACTCAAAAATTGTTTCATAGGCCTCGAATTTCCAGGCGTTCATTGTACAGCAAGTAGCGATAACGAACTTGTTGAAAATGACAGTGCGAACAAAAGTCAGTGAGCCAAGCAATTATATTTTTCGAATATGAATTGAAATGCCAAAGCCCAGGTTTGGAAGGGTCTCGTGCGACACCCACGTATTATATATCTATATATATAGATACATAAGGATCCTATCACGGATCACCTATATATATGTATATATATCGTTCGGGCCTGTATCTTTCGAGTAGGCTGTTTCCTATATAGAAAAATGCATTTGCAGAATTGTAGTATTACAGTATTGCAGTAACGTCGAATAAGGGTGCAAGAAGGGTAGCGGGGGTAGGGAGAACGCAGAGGAATATTCACTAGACGAAGCGAGGAGAAGGCCTGATTATTTGTATTTTGTGGGTTGAACCCTCGAGTGCGGCTGACGCTCCGGCACAATGCGGCTCGCGACGTATAATGACGAGTGGCGGGAAATACAAACGAATATGCCACGAAGTGACACCTCTCAATGACTCGCGTGCTATGTTCGTCAGGCCGCGCAACGGCAACGGCAGTAAAAAAAAAAATAAAAATCAGGAGCAGCAACGGCAGTCCTTTCTCGGATGATTGTAGGCAGCGCAGAATAACACTTGTGCAATAATGCCGAGCGATGAACCCCTTGTTTTTAATGAGAAATAACGGTCCGCGAACATTATTATTTTACGTCGTCATTTTGGTATCCGTTGGGTCTCCGCTTGATATCCTTGGTATACGTTAAATAAACAGAACGCCATTATCGAACGGAGAATGGAACGAAATTGCGCGATGTTCCACTAGAGATTTTATTCCTGCGTTATGGACGCGTTACGTAAGCGAATCTCAGTTTGTTTATACAACATATTATGTATATGCATGTGGGACGTTATGAAATTTAGATACGGAATTGGCAGCCGTGATTGATTCCTTGTATATAAGATGGGCCAAGCAGTTGGCTCACGTAAATCATGGAGTTTGGCTTTGTTAATGAAGTTATGGATTCCGCGTAATCAAGGAGGGTAAAGCGTCGCGACGACTTAGAACTGTAGATATTCAATGTGCTGCGGGTTGTTGTTAGGCGTTGACAATGTTATTCATATATTCAAGCCATAACGTCCGGACTGGCGTGCGTAGGAACTGTGTCAATTCGCACAACCATCTTGTTTGTCCAAAATTTGGATGCTTAGATACATAATTAAATATCATTGGTGCGTTTCCAGTTGGATGATCATATGCGTGTAATGACAGCTGATGATTAACTATAAGAATTTAATCAAAGGCTATAAATAGCTACTTATGCTGGATATACTCTTTACTTCATATTCGAATATTCTTGCATCACTTTTATAGGCTGGTAATCGATACTGATTAGTTATATTTTTATATGAATATTCTTGTATACGTATAATGTATGCATGGTTTATCGTGAAAAAAGGTCAGAGAGCTTGGAAAGCTCAGCGCGGCACGAAGCTAAACACCGAACAGCCAGCAGTTTGTCTTGGCCCATTAGGAGGAACGTTAGTTGGCTAGCTCTTGGGGTTTGCAATAAGGGTTGGAAAAGGAGGAAGTGGCTGTTTTATGGGCCGGCATCTGTTCGACGATCGTCTCGTTCCGATACCACTTTATCCTCGGCTCTAGCTGTTTCCTAACTGTTTGCGAAACAAGCTTCTCTCCCTTCCCTTTATTTCTTCTTACCGGTAGAGAAAAGCCCAGAACCGAACCTCTCTGCCTTGCATTACGCTCCACTGCCCTCGCCCTCTTTCATCCCTTGGCCCACTATTACCATCCCGTACTTTCAGCATCCAGAATCCCTACTCTCTCACACTTATGCTCTTTCTATTCTTTTCTCGAGCTTTTTTCCTACCGGAACTTCCGTTTCTCGCCCGTCGCCTATTCTCTACCCTATGACCACGGAGCACGTAGACTTTTCGATCGGGTTCCTAGACTGTATATCTACGGTATTTTACTTGTGGAAGGACCTGTAGGAAATCCTCCCACCGTGACACAAATGACCCGGAACGAATTCTACTTGGTTTTGGGGGAAAAAAAAACTGTCGGGGAAATCCCATTGCTATAAGAAAGAGCGGAAGTAAAAGGCGCGCTCTTAACTACGTCTATTCGATAAGTATCTCTCCGATGTAGTATCTCTATCAAGTATCCCGGCAGTGCGGGCCGCAACAAAAAAGGAGGGAACCACAGAAGGCTGGAACACATGTTCCGGGAAAACTTTCGAATGATACATGGGAAAAGCTCGGAGCAAAACTTTCGGATATCGTCATGCTGTAATGATCCCTCGTATTTCTGCTTCGCCTCTCTCTTTCTCGTATCAGTGAGTAAATAAAGCTTTATCTTACTTACAAGAATCTGAATCCTTCCAAGAATCCTTACTATTAGTACCTATTAATACAAGCTTATAAAACAGATACAAAATAATGCAGTAGACGGATTCTATATATTATACACAAAAATATATTAAGATAAAAAAAAATTACATAAACCCTTAATTAATCTTTAGTGACACAAAAAAGCATCCTTTTGTTAAATAAGCTTGTTATAAACAATACTAGTTAACTACAGCGATACCATCAGCAACAAAAACAGTAAACGTGCCAATATCAAATATAGTTATATATATCCACATATAGAGAGCATAAATTAAAGATACTTTTTTTTCCAAGAGGATATATGGCGGCTAGCAATAAATAAGCGTGTAGCGTAGAGGGAGTCGGCGATAATACGTGATCCCCTTGCGTTGAATACTTAATGCTAAGTACTCAGTGTATCTGCATACACACGCCCTTGCTGTTCCTCGCTACCACTACTGCTACTTGGTACTACTACCCCTGCGTAGGGGGGTTGCGCATTCCGGCATTAGTATAACGCCCTGTATGTGCACTATGCATACATAGTATACTAGTGGCACTTTCACATGTGTACACAAGGAACGCGGGCATATGTAACGTGAAAATGGGAAAACCGGTGGTGGCGATGGAGGGCGGTGAGGGGGGGGGGGGGGGGGACTATTGAGTCGCAAC
>JARQST010000572.1:622013-844459 GCA_030142225.1 Pachycephus smyrnensis
CGCCCCCCCCCCCCCCGCCCCCCCCCCCCCCCCCCCCCCCCCCCCCCACGAGGGAGGCGCAACACAATAAAATAACACGAAATACTTGCCGTAGCAACGGCTGCGTCTGTTCTGGAGTCAGAGAGGGATGAGTAGATCGAAGGGGAGTGAGAGAGAGGAGAGAGTGGAGAATTCAGTGGGGTAAGTGGTGGGGTTGGTTCCAACTGTATGCATTATGCAAGAAGATAATGCTCTCGGATACTTTGTCTATATGGGAATAACGCGGAATCGCTGGTACGTAAAGGCAGTTGCGGCTACGGGGGGTTGCAGACGCACGATTTAGGTACAAGTTGACTAAGACGATAGGGGAGGGAGGTGGATCCACGGAAAATATTTATAGGGATAATTTTCGTGGATACAGTACAGTTCATTGGTGCACGTGGTAGTGAAGTGTAATAAAAAAATAAAAGTAAGAAAGGGGGGGTAGTTTGGATCTTATGCAACCCTTAGCTATATGCAGGCAAGATGCAGAGGACGGCATGAGGCGAGTCGATAGATCTCGAGAGTCAGCAAAGAGGTGGCTGCCACCAGTGAAGGTGGTTGATAAAGGGGCACATACCTAACCTAAATTCTGAATAAAACGGGGGTTGCATAAGAGATCAGGGCGTGATGAAAAACAAACAGCGGTTTAGGTTGCTGTTTGATCTTCGAGCCGCCATTCACACAACTCGACTCTCTGGTATTATCTATTGACTGTGTATCACGCGCACACCACATCCGTTTATCTCTCTCTCTCTCTGCCCCTCTGTTTCTGTTTTACTTATATGCACTTCTTTTTCTTCTTCTATTTTTTCTCTTTTTCTCGTTCTCTCACCCCCTCCCCGCCCTTCCATTTTTTACCCTTACTTTCTCCCTTTGGCTGACCGTGGGCTCCGGTGGCAACGGCTTTTCAGTTCGCTGTGGCTGCTTGGCATTTGGGAATAGCTTTTATGCGCCAGCCACCTTTCATCTTCAGCGCTTGATGATGCACTCGAAGTGCGGAAAAAGAAGCGTCCCGGAATCACACGGGAGTATTTGAGTCCCGGCCATCTATACTGGTAGAAGCATTGCCATCAGCATTACTGCCATCATCATCTACCCACTTCGAATACTCTTGCTATGTATTCTTTGGGTGTGGGTCTGATAATAATACAAGAAAAGGTCAATGACCCCCATAGTAGTACGTATGTACATATAGCAAATATCTTGAACCTTATGACACGTTTTTTGCTATCATTTTAATATTCAATGCTGTAGCTGCATCCTATTCAATCGGATACCAGATTAATTTACCAAGCAGTCTGGCAAACCTTGTCCAAAATCCCGACAGAGTATCGGCCCTTTCAGAGGCAGGCTTGCATGAAAAGATGTCACAATATTTGAGCAACGGTGAATAATTTGACGGAGAATTATTGACGTATTTCATATTAGTGTTTACGTGGTACGAGGTTGTTTAATTACATAGAGGCAGATGATCCAAAGCTATTTTGGGTTATTACATTTTCTAACGATCATCCGATCGATTTCATAAGATAATTAAAGAAGTTTTACGTTTCCTTGTATGAAAATATAGTAAATCTTATTTTGGACAAGACTATCGCCGTGTTGAGTGCTCAAGTGGTAGCGAAGCCCTCAAACGCTTGAGGCAGGCAAAACCAGCCAGTCAGTCACCCGACCAGCCAGCCTGCAGCCACGAAGGGAATATGGGAGTCGATAGGGAATAGATGGATGGCTGGATACAGCAGGTTGATTTCTGGCTTCCTCCTCTTACTCTCATACGTACTCTCTTTTTGTATAGACACCTTGGTAACTCAACCTCAACCTCAACCTCAACCTCAACCTCAACCTCGTCCTCACCCTTGTGGAAGTTGCCACCCCGTACCTCTTGAAACCTCCTTCAGGCCTTCCTTTCACTGTTGCCTTATTGAATATCCCACGAGTGGAAAATCAGTTGAACCTCCCTGAAAAGGAGAGAGAGCCCTCTCTCTCCCTTCATCCACCATCATCTTTACCTACCTTCACTTCTTCCACAGATCTTCCAACTTTGCCAGCCAAGCTTGCCTGCCTTCACCGTAAAGCCACCCTCCGATTCGTGTTATCGCATTGAATACGATTTCCTCCCCTTGATCAAAATCAGATTCCTCCAATAGCAACACGCCGCTTTTATTGCCGAATCTCTTCAAGGAATGGCAATCGGCACACTTGTACGATTTTATCAAGTAACAAATTCTCCTATCGGATTTCCTTCAAGAGTCACCCTCTTCCTGCACTGGGATTTATTTATTTTCTCTCTAATTTTTTTTTCTTTTCATTGTGACGCATCTTGCCGCTCCTAATGCTCACTTGCGAATCGTCTTATTGGGTGCGTGGCGTCGCGAGACTGGAAACGAGCCACGTTTCACGGAATCGACGTTACTCAAACACGAGGGTGCAGAGTGTCTGTAAGGAATGACGGTGTATCCTATACTCACCCCTGTAAGCGTAGATATCAGAGGGGTGAGTCGGTAGAAGATAAAAGGAAGCGTCAGGAAAGCTCAAACCACGAGCAGAACGTCGTCGTTTGACGTTTCCATGTATCATAGCGTCGTTTTACATCGCGGACATCGCTAATATCGTCTCGAATATTAAAAACGTCGCAATACGGAAGTGTATTCAAACGACGCCGGGTGTCTCGCACCTATGGGAAAGTGAGTCGGAGGCGTCGTATAGGAAAACGCCAACATGGATTTCTTTAGAGCGTCGGAATTCGATCGTTTGTCAAATAGAAGGAAGAACTAGTATGCGAATTGCTTTGAGAAGAAGACGAGACACAATAGGAATTCCGAATTCAGCCACTTTTCAAAATTGCATCATGAAAACCGAAAGAAACGTTAAAACGATTCAGACGTCACTCGAAGGAAAATTTTTACTAAAAAAAATACTTTCGGTCCATATCTCTCAACATCATCTCTATTGTATTATCCCTATCCTTACATTCTCTCATGAAATACAAACTCTCTAGCTTTCACCCAGTCGAATCACAAACGGACTTTGATCGTTAGTTAAGAAGTGAATAATATTAATTAAAATGTTCTTTTGCGGCAGGGGGCTCTTTCTTCCCTCGTCCTTAAGACCCCCAGCATCCCGCCGGTACTCGACTTGTCGCTCCTTGTTGGATATTTATTCGTTCGTTCGTTTTTTATTTATACTTGAGGTCTAGAGGACCTCGCCTTATTTGCACCCCGCTCCGTTTCTTTAAACGGCGCGACTACGACTGGAAACCCTTTCACCCCAGTCGACAGGGATGCTGAGAGAGGGTAAAAGAGAAAAAAGAGAAGACCAAAAGAGAAGAAATTAATGGGAGCATTCGAATGAATTTTATTAATTGAATCGCGCTCAGGGTGCCGACCTTTAACACGGGGCTAGATCCCTCATGGCTAAGGGCGACTTGTTGCAAACACCCCTTACACTCTTACCATTAAAAAGACTAGCCGATTGCCATTTCCTGCCTCAAACTACAGTAAGTATATATATATTTAATTAATCACATTTTTAACTTCCCAATCACACCACCCCAGTCACGTATAGCTATATATTCTTCAATCATCTTCATGCATCCCTTCAATAAAATGAACAACGATAAATACGCTACTCACAAATTTCTATATACGATTGAGTTATCAGTCATTAAGAATCTGCCTAACTATGCCGAGAACCAAGTAACAACGTATACGTACAGGCCTATCAGATTTAGTACCAAGCACGAGCTCGTCTCTCCAGAGAGCAGCATTGCTTCTCATGTGCTTTGATAATATCACGCACGATCATACGTGAGTTTCTTGTCAATGAGATACACATGCAGATATATATATATACCATAAGTCCAAAATACCTTGCGGATAGTTTGAGAAGATTAGTACATGAGAAAATTCGATAAATACGTAGAACACGTAATACGGCAAAGCATACGTATATAGTATGGAATGTTTGAAGGTCCGTAGAATGTAGGAGATAAAGAGAGAAAGAGATAGAGAGAGAGAGAGAGAGAGAGAGAGAGAGAGAGAGAGAGAGAGAGAGAGAGAGAGAGAGAGAGAGAGAGAGAGGGATGATAAAAGGAAGACTAGTAGGTATTAATATTTAGCATCACTGAAGCCAGCCGCATTGAAGTAACGTTCTATTCCCATTTGCTATCCGGCACCCTCTACTCTCCTTTTCTATCTTTTCTATCCTTCCCTTTCTAGCAACCCTCCCTACCACCTTCGAATATCCCTCTAACCTATACCTACCTTTAGCGATCCTCCTTCACACCCCGGGACTCCTCTTTACCGTAAAATATGTAAATCTAACCAATATTTCTAAAGATACAGCGGCATACACACCGCTCTTTTATGACGGGGCAGAGCGCGCGAAACCTGCAGATACCAGAACGCGTTAGCGTTAGCTAGAGCTGTGTATACTATACTTGGGTATGTATATATATAGTTATATATAAATATATATGTAGATATATTTATACACACGTGAGACAGGCTGGTCTACCACTCCGGGTAGGATAGAAGGGTGGAAGGATAGAAGGATAGAATGTATCTACGGTTAGGGGGGTGAAGGACTGTATATTTGAATGGGGTTGAATATCATCCATGAATATTTTGCAAGTTCCTATTTAAAAGAACTTCAGCCCCAGGCTAAGATAGGATAACACTTGCGAACCCAACGAGATCCAGAATACTCACGTGTGTCTCCGGATGTTGGTAGACATTACCAGAAAGGGACTTCCGGTAATGGACAATGAGGCAGGGATCATCCGGTTGACAGAAAAGATAGAAGATGGTCCAGATACTACTTTTTTTTTTGGTAAACATTACAAAATTGTAGGTATAAATAGAAATGGAATAAAAAGACATGACAGAGGGATAAGGGTAAAGGATTTAAAAAGATTAAGTATTAAAAAAAAAGAGAGAATGAACGAACCTTAAGGTCGTCTAGAAGATTTTTCACGTGGCTTTAAGTGAAGTAACGAGGTTCGACATACCCGTCGCTTATGACGCTGCAGACGACCCACCCTCCTTTTTACGTAAGGGTGGGTGGAGATTCAGGGACATTTTCAAGTGGCCTGAAGTTCGCCTGATTATGTTTATTCATGCGCTACGACTAAGTATATTTTCGGTTCTTCTGATGTCTCGCGGATGATTCTAAATTGCTCGGTAATGGCGGTTGGCATTTGCCGAGAGGTGGTTACGGCTGCCAACCCCTCTGTTACCCCCTGTCCGCGTCCCCTGCTACCTTCTCTCGCACCGGAATCACCCAACCACCCTCAAGACCGAGGGGTTTGTAATTTGTGCTCGGTGACGCGAGCCACGAGGTTGCTTTGACGCTGAGTAATTTCTCCTATTAACTTTACATCATAATTACTGATATGCTTTTGTGGGGTAAGTCGCATGTGAATAAAGCGCATTCGGTCTACGACGATACTCATGCCAACTGTATAGAAACGTACGCAAAGTACGGGTAACACTGATAACTCCTATTTTAGTCCAAATAGTATATGCAAAATCAATAATTGTTTAATATTGCTAAATTATACATTTTTCTATAGTAACTCGTATTGGTAGTCGATCGATTGCTCCATGACCTCTGCTATTTTATTGATTATTTTAGTCTACCAAAAATATCTGCACTAATCGATGAACTTGGTATGCATAATAATAGGTATTGTCAGAGTTATCGTATAGGACGTTGCCCGGTTGTAAACCAGCTGGATACATCAGAAATCCACCAGACTTATCGGGACCTGTCTACTTTCTTTATTGGATAACCAAACTTACCCATTGTATCTTGACAGGTTTGCATGCCGCTGCAGTTATTGGTTTTATCGCTCCTACCTTTTACGGCTGTTATTTCTGACTGTTAACGATCCATATATCTTGTTACGTTTCTTCGAGACACGACAGTGTATGCAGGAGCCTAGAAAACGTTCAATTAATTCCATTCAGGTTGTATTAGAGAATGCATTAAAAGCGTACGAATTTTTTTTAAGGAAAAAAGAAAAGAAATATTTTATTACGTACCATATTACGCAAAATGGTGTCTCTTCCTTTTCCATTGCACTTTCCCATCTCCTTACCCCTCACGGCATCCGTCGCCAATTCTCAACAAATTGTAATTTCTCGAAATAAATTGAATATAAACGCGGCGTAATTCGAATGCCTGCTGCAGCATAGCAACATAATGACGACGGGAAAGGAGAAGGGGTACCCCGGTGTAAGTAAGCAACGAGGACGTAGCCATGCGCAAAACAGCAATCTTTCGAGGCAATCTCTTTAATAAATGTACCATACGTTCCCGTCTTGAATTACGTCTGCGTAATAACGACGAGGTATAACGAATCTACTGGTTGAATCAAAGGAAAAATCGTACTGTCTATTTTCAGTATTTAAATAATTTTTTCAAAAATTACAATTTTCTATAAACTCCAAAAAGACTCATTTCTAAGAGTGGTTGCTGCGTTGCTAATTTTAAATGTAAAGTTCGTCTGCTGGTAATTTCGGAAAATTTCGTTAACTGGGCGAAGGTCGCGATCTAACTTTCTGACCAGGGGTGGTTTTCGAGTCCATATAACGACGGTGGGTAGGAAGGTGATGGGTATATAGGGGGGTTGCTCACGTAGAAGATCTCGGTAACGGGTAGCCCCTCGTTGTACATACATAATTGAGTAGTTCATTCAGGGCCAGCACCGAAAATGGATTCCCCAGGTTTGATTTTAGGTAAAGCGTGGATGGAAGGAAATTATGGTGTTCTCTCCATTTCCCTTTCTCTCTTCCTTTATTCTCTCTCTCTCTCTCTCTCTCTCTCTCTCTCTCTCTCTCTCTCCCCCCTCTCCCTCCCCCTCTCTCTCTTTCTCCTACTAAACAGAAAGCTTCTCCACGCTTCTGGCCTCTCGCTGAGCAACGAAAACCACCGCCATCGTCTCTTCTACCCTTTTGGTACCGGGAACCACCTCTACCACCTTCCCTCCTGCCCCCCTCACGGTACTCACCCGTAATTCGCAAGTTAAGCCGCGCGGCGCATAACTAGAGAGAAATAATTAAGCTCAAAGGCCTGCGCGGTTTTTAATGTTTAATTATTAATAACCACCGTTGGCTCGTTTAGTCGTTTAAGTTTGTGCTGACGACCAATTTGTCAGATATTAACTGAAAAGCCGTATCAAGCAATTTAAATTTTCCGTTAGAGGAAAGCTCATCGTCAACGAGCGTCAATCCTGCTGCGTGGTAGGATATTCGTATCCGGCTTCAATTTTACAACCCTTATCGGTCCGCCATTTAGTACCTTTCACTCATTCGTCATTCACTACCCCCAACTCATTCGCAACCTACCATCACTCATCATGATTTGATAGGTAGGTATACTAGCTGCCTAACCCCTTATTTCTTATTTCGTGCATTTTAATATGACGTAAACATCATTTCGGAAGTACGTAAATATAGTAGATATTGCTAAATGGAGAGACGGGAAATAAATGAAAAATATATATTCAAGCGACGTTTGGCCAGTATTCCTGACTCCATGCCAGAGGAAAGCTTAACTACCACTGGGCGAGTGTCCGGCTCTATTGGACTTCTGTCAAATCGGTATTTCAATAGTGGCCCAATGTGAACGCTGTGGAATTCAGGGTGTATCTCTGTGGTAGAAGAATTTGAATTTTCGGCGAGAAATAACAACCCACGTCCAGCCATTCGAGTGTCTACTCGTGAAGGAGCAGCTTGGCCACTTGGCGAATCACGTAGGACGTCTTAGGAATCCGTAGTGGCTCCTTGAGTGTGCGGTACGAGATTACGCCAAAGGCAGAATTCGATCGGGGATGACAAGACGGCATCCCCTATCAAGGGCTGCTGTCCTCTGAAATCCGAGGAATTCGCGACCACGCAAATACTACCCCCTTTATTGTTCCTTCTCTCCCTCTCCCACCTCTCCCCCTCTCTCTCTTACTCGTGCACTATGATTCGTACTTTAACTCTAAGTTACATCGACTTACGATTCCGGAAGCTGACGATCATCTGAACTCCTAAAATATCAAGGAAATCCGAAAGACACAATTCTGAAATGCTTTTTAGCTTGGTAAATGGGTAGGCAGACAGGTAAGCATGTTTATGAAAATAACAGAAGATTATGCCCGGGTGAATTGCCTGCCTTTTTTTCTCATTCTCCTTCTTCTTTACGCTCTCTTCTTCAACTCGAAGATGCTTAGCGTCAGAATTCGAAATTTTAGACCGGTGCTGTGAGCGTTTCAGGAGTTTGACGTGCTGCCGAGGGGTTAAGTATGGCTTGACGAAGTTGATCTAATTAACTTTGAGTCCTCAGCGAAGTCCTTCACCCTTTACGAAGCCGAAATATCGCCTCGTCCTAAACGTGGATCACTGAATCGCGAAAGAGCCCATGGCACAAAGGGGTTGAAGTCCTTCGAGGCTTTCTCTCAGGTAATAGCAACAAGGAAAAGAAAAATTCTTTTATTAGAAAAAAATATAACAAAAATGCTTGCGAAAAGTGCTACATCACTTAACTTCCCATTTCACCTACTCATTTGCTTCTTCGTCCTTCTCACCCTACCCACCTCCAACCACCTCCACACGCACTCTCATACGGTACAGGATTTCACGTACCAAGAACAGTACTCTAAATTCCTAATCATCATTCTAAACAAGTTTTAAAACATTCCCACTACCTATGGGTAGTCTTACTGACACTTCAAGCATCCCTTAAAAATCCAACGAAGCGACGACCCTTTAATCCACAGTTCATCGAGCCAAATTGTCAGGCAGAAATCGTCGACCGTAAACGTAGAATATATGTTTGGAATGTCTTCTAGGAGTAGATAGCGGAGTACGGAGGACATTAGGAGACTCGAGAATACGTCGAGCGACATCCATTCTGTAAATCTTGTCTGGCGGATCTATAATTCGGTATAGTAAGTCAGAGCACGCACAAGCACACATCGATAGATTCTCCGATTCTCCTAGAATATATACTATATACATATGCTAACGCGCATAAGGAATAGGCATATATATAGATATAGTACGGGTAAATATAGAATATAGTAAAGTAGAGGAGTTAGGTATAGGACGTTATAGGACAGGATATAGGTGGTATAGAGAAACGGGGTAAGACACACTCCATGCTTGACGATGTGGCGTGGGAAGATCTCTGATTCAATAGGGGCGTATTGTTCGCGTCTTATCATAATATCTCATAATTAATATCACGGCATTGTGGTATAGATGGATAGGCAGGCTTCGCTGCCAGAGCCACTGATAGCAAAAGCGGTGCCAGCCTGTCTAACGCAGGACAAGGACTCGGCTCGTCGTACCAAAACCAGCGAATCATTCAAGTACTCGAGACTTCTTGGAATCCTTGCTAAGATCCTTCCTGCCGATAATTCAAGGTCCTTCGAGGACTTTCATCTGGGACTTTGATTTTCCCTTAGTAGATCACTGGGACCCTCTTGAGGCACTGACTATTTCTTGCTCTCGGGGTGCTGTCTTCGGGGTGGAGAGCAGAAAGAGGGTAGGGTATAGGCTTACGCTTACTTAGCTATACATACGTATTCTCAAACCACCCCTTTACCACCTACGTGGCGTTCCACTAGCCGAATCCAATTTTGGAGTTTCAGGAGCGATCCTCCGAGGACTCGTCACGAGTGAGGGTGAGACTTTCAGAGAATGAGAGTAGGTTCCTTCGCCAGAGGATGTGGTGGGAGGGTAAGATAGTGAATTAGAGCGAGAGAGAATTACATAGGTAGTCATTCGCAGGGGTGAAGGGGTGCGTGTGTGTGTTAATTAAATTCATCGATAGCACGTGATCTCCCGACACGTTATTAGAGATTGACGTGACGTTGCTTGGCGTCTGTGCCGAAATCAAAAGGGTTATACTTATCAGGGGGTAGAAAGCCGCCATCGCCCTCCAACCCTCGCACCTACTCTTAGTTTGACGCGAGACAAAGGTTACTGATGAGCGAACTGGCACAACCAGCAGAGGCTGATGGATTTGTCAGGGTGATATAACCACCCCTCGTATTGATAAGCATAATTTACGATCCTTATCATTGCTGTAGAATGAAATTACCTTTTTGGCCATTTTTCTTCGTCTCGCGCAATTCCTATCAATGTGGAATAAAATTCTTATATTTGTTTTTCTTTTTCGACAACGAAAAGCCCTTTGACTATAGCAATAATAATGGCTACCCAGTTACTTCCTGTATATCTAATACCTGTGTATGGAGTCTCCTACGTCCTGTAAGCAATGCAAGCACAGCCGCCATTGAGCTTACAAAGGAATCTTCTATCCAGGATATGTACTAACATCCGTCTATTTATTGTCCATTCTAAGGGTTGGTATCCTTGCTAGTATCATCATTGCGTCTTCAAAGGTACCTTGAAGCTGGTATTCCTTCCTTTGACGTTACCTCAGATCTGACATTCTAATACGAGGACCCTCGAACTCCTTACAGTCTAAGGATAATGTTCCAATAATAGTACTAAATCATGCGGGTCATATATCTTGACCTTCTCTTTGACCTCCAACTATCCCTAATCATTTCTTCATAACGATTCATCGAGATCAAATATCATACGCGCGTTATTGCTTTATTCCAATTTATTCATGCTCTTCGTTATTACAGCCGTCAGTATTTAATTATCTACAAGGGCACGCACGAGGGAAACGTATAAAGCTTTGAGTTTCTGCTTTGGTTTTCTCAAACAATACAGCGCCGATTTCAGACTCGCAACTATACGAATCAGATGGCGGTTACGTGGGAACGTATATGGGGATGTTCGATGTGTGCCGGTTAAGTCGACGGCTCACTGTTTGAATACTGTTAACTTAACGAGACGCAAGTATTTACATTGAGGATAGGGGATGATCTTCTGCGCTACTCTATACTAGACTTATAGACATACGAGTACCAACCCTGCATACGATTCGCGTACGTAGATATTCTACGAAAATACTATTTTCTCAAGATTCACTACATACACCGTAGCTTAATACACAAATATATAAAAGCTCTATCCTCTTAGGGGTTGAAATCGGTATTTTCGTATTAACATCCCTTACAAAGATATCGTCAAGTAGAAGTAGATTTCAATAAGGTTCAGTGGTATAGCGCAATTGTTTCTAAAGGAGGAAAGGGGTTCGACAGGCCATCTTAAAAGGGGGATGATAAATCAAATGGAATATGGAGGGTTGAGAGAGTTTGGTAATAACGAGTTGGCGGACAGGAAATCAAGTGAAATATAAGGTAAAGAGAAAGAGTGTAGATATATACAGAGAACCTCGCAACTAGGTTCGGCTATCTCTAGGTGGTTTAGGCCCGGGTACGTATACGTCATAGGTATGGGGCAGAGTTGTAAGATAAGGTGAATCAAACCGTAAATAACTGCAGAATGGCGGAAAGGAAGGACGCGGCTGTAAGTGGGGTGTTACGGGGGACGACGCCTCGCCAGCTGCAAAACTCCCTGAGTTTTATAGTTGAATCGCATGACTCCGAAATCTCCATACATTCAGCGCATTCTCTGTCTTCTCTTTCTACGTCAGCATTGCCACCACCCTTATACTATATTCTGTCACTTTCTCTCTTTCCCTCTCGCTCTCCCTCATTCGTTTTACCTGGCCCCTACCACTTTTCTTTTTTCTTTCTCCACCCATCGCACCCTCTCTTCCTGCGAAAGAGCACCATCTATTTTTATATCGCCATTCCTCTCTCACGGCTGGGCATCCCTTACTTACTCAAAGCCGCCATTGCAGGCCGTGATTAATTTCGTATTCCTAGATACATTCCTGAGGCATGCACACGCCAGACTCATACTTCATACGCTATATGCATACAGTGGTGTTTATGAGAGGCCACGGGTTTAGGTAAAAAATTATTAACAGAGTTCAGAGTTCAACCCCTGAACGTTCAAAGTCGACTCGTCAGGTTAAGAGCGACTGGCTTCCCTTATACCAAGACGGAGTTACCTTTAACCTTACTGAAAACTTTTTTCTACCATTTCTACATATATACACGATTCCAGTAAGAATTCTCAGCCTGTTTCTTCCTTTGGGTTTATACCTAACGTTGATTCCTCACGCTCACTTTCGCATTCCATTTTATTCCTTTATTCGAAAAGAAGAATTGCTCGGCTTGTCGATCCTGAGGGTGGGAGTAATGGCGAGAGGCGCCGGTCATGAGAAGTAAACTGGAATGGGTTATAAGGGTGGCAGTATACTGACACAGACTAAGGACGCGGATGGAAGGGAACGTCGGAATGCAACCCAGGAAAGTCGGTAATGCTAAAAGTTTTAACGAGTTTGAGTGATCGCAGTCGATGTAGCCACAACAATAATAATACCGCGAACCGCGGTACCAACTTATGGCATTTGCTACCAATGCGAGGGTTTCGCTGTATGGTTATGAACTTTGTACTTTCTGTGGATGCACCCTTCATATTAAATATCGCGAGATTTATCACGGCTGGTGAGATTCACGATTAATTTCACTAGGGTCGACTTCGTCACGCGTAAAAAATTGGGGATGATTGCAGACCTTCGATTTGCAATATCAAAGCAGTAAAAGCATTGGGGTTAATGTCGTACGAGTCAGCGAACGAGGGATGAAGCGAGAGAGCGAGGAAATGATGGAATGAGAGAATGGAGACGCGAACGAGCATCGTAGAGAGCCGAGGGAGCCAATACATCATTGGGGCCCGTTCGCAGAAGGTGGAGCCGCCAAAACAGCAATTACCTTCGTCGTGGAATCAAATGAAATAAAATTACATTATCTGGCATGCCAGGGCGCGATCAATCATAGACCCTTTACCGAGGAGAAGGTGGGGAAAGCGAAGGGCTCCGCTGGCGCGAGAATACATACGGAATTCTCGTGTTAAGTCGATCCCGGGCAGAAGACCCTGGACTTGCTTCTTGGGCAGGAAGAAGAGAATTCATTTGGTCAGACGTTGAATTCGACCATCGGTCATTCGATGACGCACGGAAACGCCAGGATCTTACTGATTAATTTCAGCCCCTTGGTAAAGGGGTTGAAAGAAATGAGAAAATCAAAGAGCCATCCCTATACACTGTCTATTGTCTTGTAAGCACTGTATAGCTACCATGAAATCATTTATCATTGACGTCGTCCAGATGACGCCCTACGTCATAACACAATCCATACTGTGTAACATCATCGAAATTATTCAAAACGGGGTAAAGGTCCAGGATCTTATTATTCTTCCATCGTGCTCGTTGTTTTCGCAACCCTTTATCTTGGCCGTACAGATTGTAAAAATACCAACGCCCAGCCCGTCTCAACATCACCGCCATCAACCCCATCACCACCACCCACCAGTCCCGAGGGTGTGATGCTATGCAAATCTGGACTGAGGTCTACCTGCCCGTTACGCCATAGGGAATCTTCTCTCGTCATCCCTGGAGGAGCTGGTCTGCATTAATCCGGAGGTGTTTATCGAACGCGTACCCTTTCAAAAACCTTTCACAACAAATCATTCCCTGCCTGCTCCCTATTAGCTATTTCGGTATGATACCCTTCGCATGACCACGTCATCCCCGACGTCCTGGTGCCCATGAAAGCCCCAGAGTTCCTAGAGTATAATCGAGCTACAAAGTCAGCCTTGTTTAACCCGGTCAAGGTCACTACCTCTCTCAGAGACCATGATGGCCACGCACCCTCCGTAGTTGTGGCTTTCAACCCTTCAGCGTAGCAAAGGTACCCGATTTCTCGTTTCAGCACTGGTCGCAGTAGCAGTAGCAATGTCAGTAACGGCAATGACTGCAATGCCAACACGAGGAACTGTAACAAGAGCATTGTCAGTGTACGGTCCACGGCGACAACCCCCCAGGCATTTCATTTAGAATGAAGTTGTCGGTATAGAGAGTCTCGTGAGAATGCGAGCGCACGCGCGCAGTTGGTTAGCGTTAATTGTAATGCTTTTTGGTCCATACACGATTACATGATGAAATAATCCCTCATTTATGAGTTAAGTGGTCTGTGGAACTCGACGGCGCTTCTGATGAAATGCTCTTGGCGGGCGCACCGTTTCGTAGGCGGGGGGTGGTTTATACCGGTGTTGGTGTATGGTGATGATGTTGGTGATGGTGACGTTGGTATAGCTGGTTGGTAGGTAGGCCAGAGGATGTCGACTGCCGAGGATTTTCAGTACTGGAGAGTGTAGAGGAGTAACGGGTCTTGCCAGAGGTCGAGGGGGGGTTTGCTCCAAGAGAAGGAAGGGTAGGAAGGACGTCGGCACCGCGACGCAACCCTACGGCGCCGTGAACCTTTGCCCGTATTATAATTACATTCTGCGTCCCGTAAAATTGCAAATAATTAAGATTCATTCAATGTAAGCAATGTAATAAGCAATGCAAACGTAATTTAGCATCCCCGTGACAGTACCTGACTTATATACCTTTCTCCTTGTTTCTCGTCCTACTTTTACCCTACTATTTCTTCCTATACCTCTCTTTCTCTCTCTCTCTTCGCCTTTAACACCGTTAGGAATCACTGAATCTGATAAACAATTAACCCTTAAAGCGTCCAGTAAGAGAAACCAGGAATGCGCGCGACCATGCCGAGGAACTGACTCAAGAAAAAGATGAAAAAAAAACAAATATAGAAAATGGAGTAAACGTGCAATTCCTCAAGAAAACACTTAAGGATGACCTTTATTTTTTTCTTTATTTTTTTTCTTAAGGATTACTCCACCGTCACGATCGTATCTCCACTATTCTATAGCATTCGTATCAGACACAACCACTTCCTCTGATCTTCTCGAAAGTTCCTATCTTTTTCGCGGTAGGCAGCATATCCCCTCTCGCAGAGGGGGCTGTTATATCAAAGGAAAACCAGATGATATATGGAGACAATATGGTCCCATATTTCTGTCGGTGTCGGCGGAGGATTAAGCTTATACTCTTTCGCGACCGAATATCTTCGGCAGTTGTCACGTAGAGACGCGGAGAGACACGTAGCGTCGTGCACGGCATAGAGGGGAGGAAGAAGCGGCGTCGGGACGCCCCCATAGACGCTGCCGGGAGCAGCGCCGTTAAGAAAGAGACGCGAGTGATAAATAATGGCTCTGATCCGTTGTTTCGAAGAGAGAGGAGCACTGCTGTGGAATACATATATGTCTCTTCTTCTATATACGTATATATTTATATATACCATATACCCATATCTATACTATATCTATAGAGAGAACCTGCGACAAAGACTTATGGCATTGTCCTTCCGTCTGTTCTGTTCTTTTCGAGACAGCCGATACAAAGGAGAGACGAGCGAGAGCCCTTTGTACCTCGGTCCGCGTGTGTCTCCCGTCTTTCCTCTTCCCATTCACCCCCCCCCCGTCCCGAACTACCCCACTCTCGCTCATTTTTTCCCTCCTTTTCACCCTTTTTTTATTCTTGTACTTCCTCCCACACGCTCGGCACGACGCGCCCATTAGCGGTAGGGTAAAAGCTATTGGAAGTTCTCGCGAATCTTTTGAGGGTTGTTCATGATTTTCAAGGAATCACCGAACAACCCCTTATGGACCACTTCGACGTTCTGGTATATCCTAAATGTTGGAGGGAGGCATGCGAGTGACGTTGTCGATTAGCAAAAGATAAATTTATGAAGCAGGATTAGTAGGATGGACGATTGCGAGGTCGGTTGGTAATGCTGGAAGGCATTGCATGCACGGCATTGATGAATACAATGCGACGTGATTGTACCAATCATGCGATATTATAATCAATAATACTCGCTATTAAAGTCCAACTATGCTCAACCGCTACCGCTACTAATACAGACTGTGCACCGCAACGCCATTAACGAGTCAGTGGCGTTCAACCATCTTAGAGACTTCGTTTCTTATTTTTATTTGTGTTTAATGTTTATTTAGAAATCAATTAATTTTTTTAAAAATAATGTCTATTAGTAAGAATTAGTGGAAAATGTATTATCTAGATTGTACTCTGTGTTCGTTCAAGGTTCACTTGCTTCGAATCTTACGTATCGTGGTATGCGTTGACGAAGGGGTTGAAACTACCCCATCGCTTGAGAACCACTGGGTAAGAGTAAGTAAATACAAACAGGCAGTGCCAGCCAGTGCTCGGAGCAACGCGGAGAGACGCTGAAACGTCTGTACTGTCTTTACGTATCTATAAGGGGATCGTAAAGCCACTGAAATCGGCCTGACTCGTGGGATGATTTGATGGCAATGGCGAATCGACGTATTTTACTCGTGGATTCGCATGAAGACTAATTTCCCCAACGTGCGTCATTGTTAAACTTAAATTACGTCGCTTTTCGTGTCTTTTCAATGGACTTTACTATATGATACGAGAATAAGAAAGTGAGAAATAAAATTGGAGATAAGTCGTCAAGAAGTAAGAAAACGGAATTGCACGATGCCTACAGGGGTGGTTACTCACCCTCTTTAGCTTTCGAAGTATTTTTCAGGGGGTGGTTACTTCCTGAAACGTCGTCATTAAGTGCCAATCACTGCCATTCAGACACCGGAGAAAGTCGTGAAAGAAAACTGTCCAGGACGAGGAAGACAGAGAGATTTTGATTACGTAGGAAAAATTCTAATTATTCGATTAAAGAAGAGTAATCTTGATAGATTGAAAAATTTGTTTCCGTCCAATTGCAAACTGTCACGTCTCTAATCGAGACGAATGAAAGATTATTCTTGATTCGAGGTTTTTTTTTGTATATTTAATTACGTTACGCTAATTCAAAGTCTAGGACGTCGAGACGCCTCCCGGTTGGTTTCTGGACAAGACACGAAAAACTCACTCGCTAATGGTTTCCATGTTTATCCAGATCAGAAGTTTTTAACAAATAACATAATTACGGTTCCGCGCGGAACGGTGTGGCTCTACCCGGGTATTTAGTTACTACTTTTTTATAATTAATACCTCGGGTGGTAAATTAAGTTGGAAAAGGGAAAAGTATTTAATAAAATAAATACAAGTGCGCTACCGACGCCCGCCGTTACCTTCTCCGTCCACGACGTTATACCGACGTCGCCGCCGTCGACGTCGCCGCCGCTGGGCGATACGCGGCAGGAGATGATTCAACTTTCCTCAGGAGTCTGGAAATGAGTTGGTCAATTATAATGGAAGGTTACATCCCTCCCCCCTTTCCCCACCACCACCTACCTCGACCAACCCTATAAATACCTACAAAGAGTATTAAGTCTGTCGCAGCATCAATCTCAAGTATCATTGAGAACCCTCGTCACGACTACAAAATAGTTTTACCTTTTAACGGTTAGCAATATTTTTCCACCCCACCTCATGAAATTAATCACAATAATACCACGTCTCATTACCCCTCGTTATTATCTTCATAAACGACCCAAGCATCAATCAATCCCATACTTATAATAACGACTATCCAATAACTATTAAACTGCTCTGTTCACGTAGTTCGATCAGTATGATAACTATCATAGAGAATCCAATCAGAAAGTCAATCAGCATTATTCTTCATTTCTCGGTTATAGAGGAATGAATAGAGAAAGGCCATTAATAGGAAATCGTCCACTGCCCTGCTAGAAGTAAAGTAGAATATCAGAGAACAGTAAAGAAAAAAAAAAAGAGAAAGGATGCAGTTTATCCCAGAGGAGGATTTTCCACGTACCCGTTAAGGCACTGTATGTATATTTGACGGTGCCCGTCATCAGGTACCTAGGAGGTAGACTTCCTCGCCGACCACTTGGGGAATAAAGTACAACAATACGAATCGTGGATTCTGTTCGAGGCCGCGCCATGGCAGGAGCCTATTTACTCGGATAACGATGCTCCGGTTGACGGCAGAATCGGCTCCCAGCACAGCACAGTCCCGGTTCCCATTGTTCCACCATAAAAATGTCAGTTCGCGAATCTATAGTTAGTCGCACAAAGAACACAATGACAGATGTATGGAAATAGCCAGATAGGCAGCAGTCGCTTTTTTCCACTTCTGACTGCCTAGTTACTCTCCTCACCCCGCCCCACCCCCACTCGCCCCTACCCCCCGTCGACTAACCACTCGAATGCACTTGTCGTGCACATTTAACCGCGGTAATGACGCATTGTTGAGAATTATCAGTCCTGAGTTGGGCACGGGCTAATTATCAACCTGCGAGCGAGCCACCCCCCGAATGAACAGCCAAGCCACCCTCCATCAGCCTAGTCGTCCCATTCTTGGCATTCGGCTTAAGATACTTGAAGACTTTTACTTGAGAATTCCCATCTTAACCAAAATCGAGTTTATATTTTTCTTTCAAGGTCCAGGTGCTTGTTTTATTTCTTTTAGATAGAAAAGGGGTGCGGCTCTTATTTTTTTTCTCCTTAGACGTCCATTGATCTCTGGAATGACGAATGGTTTAAAAGTGATACGGATAATATAGCGAGCGACAAATAGAGAAATTATTCTTAGGATTTGTCTAGACGTACTGTGACGTCAGTGACGGTACGTAATGACGAGGTGATCGCGGCGTCGCGACGTCATGTTTTTCGGAGGGTAGGTACGCGGGTAAATAGAGAATGTATGTGAATGGATACACAGAGGAGGGAGTGTAAATAAATCATTATCGCTGCATGGGCATCCGTAAGGTTAGAGTGAGTAAGACTCTAACGTCATATGCAATTCCTCTGATTCCTTTACTATCTGTTTTCGCAATGACGACGTCCTACGCTTTAATGACGTGATATCCTTCAGTAATGACTCTGTCTTTTATTTCCTCTCAGAATGACGTCTAGGAGACTGAATCAATGAATTTGTAAAAATCTTTTTCAAAAAGGATCTCCAAATGTATTTCTCATCAGTTTCGGTCAAAGTAAACGCTACGGCGTCCCGATGCTATTCGTCATTAGATTGATGAGGAACTGTGCCGCGGGGATTAAGGACGGAAAATCACGAAGACGTAAAGAGTAAAGGAGAAATGGCTGCGGCGCTTGATTTAAGCTTTAATTTAACTTCATTGAGAGCTTGTCAATAGCAATATCTTTAATTGCCCGTCGAGGACAGCGCGATGCTCCATTTCTGTTCTCAATGGTAAGTTTTATTTAAATTCCGCAAGAAGACAGTGCTTCGTGGAAGGGGAGGGGAGGGATTGGCGATCGACATTACGTCTACTAAACTCACCCTCGACCTGCCTGATTACACTGGGCTTTGCTGGCGAGAGACACAGAGGGAGGGAGGCGTCGCGGCGCGTAATTTCGAAAAGGGTAATATATATAAAGGGAAGAGAGACTTTTTTTATTTATTTCTCATGAAAACGATTTAATTGACCGATCGGCGCTTTGAAAGTATTCCTCTTTTCCACCACGATCTATAACCCTGTGCTTTTTTGTTCATGGTACTTGGGAAAGGGTTGGGCGATCAGCCGGATCTCACTTCTTTATCTTAATTATTCAGAAAAGTTAATTAGTTTTTTCTCCTACTACTTGGCCCAAGTCCCTTTGAATGTTCCCGCGACTGACGTGGACTCCGCGTTAAAGGAAATCTCGGAATGAAAATAACATCCAATCAGAGCTTCGAGCAATGCGGCTGTGAGCGATTCGCTCGTGTTTTCTTTTGTGCTTTTTTAATTATTCCCAAGAAGAGTGAAAGGGGACGATGGAAAGGAGTCGAAAAAGAAAGGGCGAAAGTGTTTGTAACTCGCGGTACAAATTTTCAAAATAAACCCCATAAAACTAAATCATCCAAAAATCGTCTGAGCGGACCTGTAAAGCGCTATTACTGTACATGCAAATATAAAATAAATCTAATAAATTAAAAAGAAGGCACACGCGTTTCACACTGAAAGAAATTGTAATTAAGCAGCGACAATGGCAAAGTCCTGTATCGCCTAGCGGCTGGCTGACATCACACGGCGCTTCGGCAAAGAACGCGCCGTCGAGCGTCGCGACGCTCATTCGCACGCTCGCGTCACCTATCCGCCGTCGGTTTTAAAGTAATGAAAAATTAATAGCTATGGATATGGGTATAATGAGAGTGCTGCCAGGCATTCGTGCGAGCCGTAAACAAGACCTACCTGCCGCTTTCCATCTACTGGTGCAGATAGGTACCAAGTGAGACTCGGAGAGTCAAACGAAGTACGACAGAGAAACAGAGAGAGAGGGAGAGAGAGAAAGTTTGAGAGTATAATAGAGAGTGCAAGAGAGATCACAGAATCTCGAAAGAGTCTCCTCTATGTGTCTCTGTGTACCGATGTCCCTATACTATATCGCGGCGAGGGGGATGACGGAGGGGGATGACTGGTCCACGAGCGCCTTTTCGCGACAGCGACAAAGGGCGTTTTTAGAATATTGATATCGAAGCTGCGAGCCGCGAGCTTTGAACGAGAAACACAGAAAACCATTCGTAGGACTCCCATCCTATTTTATGGACCCAACCCCCTACGTACCCCTTCCCACCCATTCATATATCTGCCCCTTCATCCCTTTTAGACGATACCGTGGATAGCGGATATACTCGCTCTGTGAGTAGAATACGCGAGCCACTGACATGGGTCAGATGGCCAGTGCATGACGGGAACTTACTACTGTTAGATGGTTGGGAATATCTCCACTGGCAGCGATAGTGCCGTTATCAGTCTGCTATCACTTCTGATCCCTTTTTTTGATGACGCTCATGCTCTTTTATCAGAGATCACGTTCGTTTAATGTCCTTTGAATCGTCTCGGATTTTATCCCAATGAATTTGATATCACACAAGCTGACCGTTGCAAAATTTTATTTTACATTGATAATAAGAGTTGCTGGCGCATGGGAACTAATGTGTGAGATGAATGGTGAATTTTTCTCGTGAAGGATTGATCTCGTGAAGGACAGTCGGATTTCTCCATTACTTAAAGCAAATCAATATTTTCAATAACGCCAAATGGAGGCATTCTTTTTTTTCTGGGGAGCGTTATAGGTTCTTCGCTTTGCTTGGTTTCGAGATGCCACTGTCTCTCTTTTATTATCTCTTACTCTTCTATCTATCTATCTCTCTCTCTGCTTTCCGTTTCTTAGTCTGTTCTGTTTTTCTTAGCTCGCCGCAAAAAGGCGACTGTGCATATCATTGCTCGACAGGGGAAGTCAGAAGAGGCAAATGTCGAATATGCGGACTGACAATAAAAGATGTTAGTGCTGGGATACATACCCCAACCGGAATTCTCCTTGTGGCAAAGTCACCCTTATTTTTTCCATCCTATCGTGTCCCGTGTCTCCAGCAATTTGGGAAATGGCTCCTGCCAATATATCGAAGTGGAGCATGAGGGGTCGAGAGGTAGTAGAGGACACGAGAAAAATATTTAAAAAATTTTAGTATCTTGTACTTCGACTGCGCGTAGCTTTACCTGCAAGCAGAATAAGATTTCATTAAGATTCTCGTTAGAGGATGGAGGGTGGCGGTGGGTAAGGAAGAAAAAAGAGGTACCGCGTTCTCTCCTGAGAGTGAACGCGAAATCGTCCCGTTCAGATTCAAAGGGGAGAGAGAAAAATTAAGGGCAATGACAAATTCACGTCGTGTAGATAATTGAAATAAATAAAGGAATAATAGAGGGAGGTCGAGAATAAGAAAGGGTCGAACAGAGAGAGAGAGAGAGAGAAAGTGAACAGAGAAGAATTTTGGTGGGATGGGGTAGCAACCCCTTGACATCTGTAATTAAATGAAAACAAAAAGAAAATAATCATACGCTCTCTGGGTGAGCCAAGGCAGCGGAATGAAAGAATCAGATAGGGGGTAGACAATGCCCACTTGCCTGCTGAGAATGAAATGTCACCGGCTGGACCACCAAGAGTCCATTTCATTTGGATCGCCATTTCCGGGCGTCTTTATCTCCCTTGGAAAATGAATGAACAAAACAAAAAAAAAACAAAACGAAGCAAAGCAAAATGAAGCGAAGACATAATGGGGCTACATGACGGGGGGTGTCATACTAATATCATATATCGAGATATCGAACAGGGTTGCATAACAATATTCTCAATACCTAACGTCATCCCTCTGTCAAAATTCCATTGGCAAAAAGGGATGATGATCCCAGTGATATATGACTTTTGAAATACTTCGTTTCGATCCCACCGATCGTCCCTTTCACTCTTTTACTCAAACCTACAACCCGCTCAGAATACACAAACCCACACCCAAACCCAGACCCAGTAGCAACCCTATTAGAGGGATGGTGTGTCCCGGTACCATCGGAAAGCGATGGCAAAGACATCACAAAGCGATCTGCAGGCATCGGGCGACGTGAGCAATATGCCATCAAATGCCCGTAACCATCAATATCCTTCGTACCCCCGCTAGAGAAGCAACACTTTCATCCCTTACCGGGTGCGAGCACATCATCCCTCCTTAGTCAGGAAAAGCACTGAAATGTTTTACATTGCAAAATCAATGCTGACATCGGCATCCCTCGGCCTTCTGTTATATACCCTAGTGCTATATATATATATTATAGTTATACACAGGGTGGATAAGGTATACCCGGCACTCACGTACTCACCACCTATCCTCTCTATCTCTCTGAGTAAACCACCCTCTGGTCCCTCCTCTTTTCTACCTTTAGGTACATCCCCCCGACTTTCGCTTCCGCTAAATCACACAATTATCGAAAACGCGTTTTGGTATATCCGAATGACTGTGGCAGACTGAATGCCGCGAATGGCGATAAAAGACCGTTTGCCAAATGTGCCGCATCCATTGTGCGATTTTTCTCGCAGACGTTTTACACAACGACTGAGAGCCTTTTGAAGTTTATCGACGACTCGAGGTCGGTGGGCGTCGGTGACGTCGGGACGCCAGAGCACTCTCCTCTTGGTACGTAAGCGATAATGATGTTTCAGCTGAATTCTGCCGGATTTCCAATGAGATTTGAGAACGAGGAAACGCCAGTGGAGAACGGTACGTATGATTGTTATGAAAGAGGAACAGTGTGGGATTGCGGTTTGAAATTCCGGAGAGTGGATTTCGAGAAAAGGGATGATGGAAGTGAAAAAAAAAAGACAAAGGGGTAGGATATCGCATTGTATTTTATGCACCATCCAATCTCGCGGGGCGCTTCGTTCCAATCATAAAAGGCAATCAGGCCTTTTTAAATACTCAGTGGTGGGTGCTGCTAAGAGAGCCAATAAAAACTCACTCCCTGGATTGGGTAATAAAGCTCCAATCAACGGCTTAATTATTCGATTACTGCTCTGCGATACTGCGAGAGTGACTGAGGGAAAAATACAGGAGAAAGTGAGTAGGCGGAATGAAGTGGTGGGAGGAGGAGGAGGAGGAAGAGGAGGAAAGGGGGTGAAGACCCTTTGAACGGGTACGGCTTAAGGAATCGAAGATAATTAGAAATAAATAGTAAGGGAATCCCCGTTGGCTTTCCAGTATAGGTATATAGTGCGATCCTATTGTTTTAATTAAAAGGGAAAAGGACTCTGTTTGTCTCTCTCTTTCTCTCGTATAGACTCCCTTTTCAGGGAATCAGGGAATTCGAGAGATTTCTTATACTCCCTTCTCTGATAGGATTGAGAACGTCTTCGAGCGTAAACTGGGAACAACAACGGGAAACGGTCCAGCCTCAGTCACGCCTCGATTCAGAAATTCAGATAAAGACGTTACTTCCTATTTATCAGTTTTACGTTCCCTTCGTTCTTACGGCTGGTAGTTTTAACTCTTTTAAGCCGGCCATTGTTCAGGAAACTAGCGATGTAGTTAAGGAGGCTAACGGACTAGAGAATTACGAGAGAAATGGAAAGAGGTATTTTTTTCTTTTTATGGTTCACGAGGCGATTGGCCCACCCTCTTGGATGATTTCGACAGGCATTAATATATTCGACGATTTTTATAACCACATTTGGGGACATATTGACGGCTTTAATACTGCATAAAATTTCATAGCCACGTAGACTCCCTACGATATCTATAGGGTGTACGTATAGTACCTATAGAGGTGACGCTTATTGAAATACATATTTCATGCTTTTGACAATCAGCCATTTGACTTTAATGCTCCTCGTACGCTTTGGCACGATTTTATATTATACAGAAAAGTAGTAATAGGGTGTGGGGGGGGGGGGGGGGCATAACGAGACGGTGTCGGTATTGAATTTTGAAAAAAAAAAGTAGCTTTTGACTGTTACTATTTTTTTCGTCTTCTTTGGTCACGGTAACTAGAGCGAATGAAATCGTCGTTTTCTTTTTCATTCTTTTACAAATGGCAGCGAAATAGGCGAGAGTCATGAATTCGTGTTTCGCGACGAAAGGCGTCTCCCTCAAGATGGCTTCCGTCGTGAAACTTTATTAGATATTTTCTTCAATAGGATAGAAATGCAAATAACAGTTGTCAAGTAACTTCCTTGCAGAGAGGCGAAGGCGCTGTCGGAGTACCAATATTGAGCCGTGGTAAAAGTCCACCCCCAAGCACCCTTAGCCCTCAGCGGCTGCCTGAAAGCCGTGTGCGCAAGTTCCTACCCCCGCTGAGCAACCCCTCCCGTCATCCCACACTCAGTGAATATTGTACAATATTGCATTTCAGTATTTCCTCGCGAGTCGTCTACACTGGGAAACATTAACCCTTTGGGTAGGAAGAGGGTAAATTTGCAGAGAGTTTTGAAACTTTCTTGCCCTTATCATTCTTCCTCTTATCATTCTCATCTTCGTCACGTAGCTTCGTTTCCTATGATTCTTATTGACATTCCAGCTCGATCACTAATGTTTTGATCAACATTCAGCATGTGTGACTCATACGTATCGCAGAAACTGGATTAATGGGCAGCCGGCGCCTTCATAATATCAAGTTATTAATACAACCCACTTCACCAGTGAAGTGGCACTGGTACCATATCCTAGCAGCGAACGGGCCGCCACAATAGAGTGATAAATATAAATAGAGAAATGAAAGTGGATGAAGATCAATTCAAAGCACACGATTGGCAATACGTGGTTGACACGTTTCATCATTCCTATTTCTGTCCACATATGAATACCACACGTGATGCATCATATTCCACGTATGTATAACAGCCGAGATCAAAATGATTAAATCGAAGAATGATCGACGATACATTGGAATCAAGATAAAGTGTGAAAATATTTAAAGCCGTCGCGACGCTCATAAGACTGTTGACCGATTCCACGTGAATTGAGGGAACGTTTAAGAAAATATTTTGCTTAATCTACATTTTCATTCTAATTTATGATTCCGGCACGCTGAGTGGACTGGGTAAACGAAGGAGCGGCTCTACCGAATGAACGAACGTCTGCTCGATTTGCTTTCGTATTTTCGCGTCGCGACGCTATCCCGTCTCTTGCCTTTCATCCCCGCCGGCCTGTTCTACCACGACGACGACGCCCTACGTCGGAACCGTTTCTACTTGGATTTCATAATTAATTATCTTAATGCATCCGATTTGAGAGACCATGGGAATCGTAGAATATAAATTCTGACTGTTCCCTTTTGACTGTGAAGTATATACCAAAGATTTTAATATATATATATCGCTACCATATATTCCACTTCGCGTCCACTTCTTTCAAGTGCTTAAGAAACCTGTCGATATCACTGAGCATTTTTAATGACCCCATGAACAATGACCTGTGAGTTCATCTAGGGCGTCGGTGTCGCGCGACTCGAGAATGACGTAAGGTTGATGATAATTCATAAATACATCCATGAAATTCACACGTATGAAACGTCGGGACGCGTGCTACAATTGACACGTCATCTAAGAGAGTACACATCTTTCATTCATACAAGGTCAATTGAAGAGGTTCGAACCGATCATTCTAACTATAACGAGACAATACTTGTTTTTTCTTTTACCAATATTTTCCTATAACGTTACAAGGATTTCTCGTATCCTGCCAGAAAGCTCGTATCAGTATTAAGGAAGAAGGGCGCGAGTTCTATAATAAAATATTGATTATGGTTTTATTGTAAATATGCAGTGGCGGTAGGAGGCGGCGGTTTTGTAGGAAGTTTGAAAACTCTACGAGTGGATTAATATCGCGGAGTTCTCGTTACTCGTTGTTGATTTTGTCTGTCTCCAGTGGTACCCTTCCTTCTGCCGCTGGTCTACGCTCACCCTCCCCCTTCAACCCCTTTCTAGCAAGAATCGCAACCCGTTTTCCATATACCACCCCTAACCCTTTTCCATACCCATCTCTTTCCTGTCCAGGACATCCCCTCTCTCCTTTCTTCTCATATACACAGCAGATACAGCAGCAACGGCAACAGCATCCCTCGCGAGGAGCTCAAATGTCTCTAATGAACCGGCTTGTGTGCTTATATCTGCGGCTCTCTAACCGCTTTATACGAGCACCGACAGGACGTGCAGGTAAATAATGCGGTCTAAATAAAAACACGTCACTGCTAGGGAAGTCGAAAGCTTAGTTATGTGCGTACGGTGTCCTCGTGGATGCTGCGAATGTCGTGCTGATGATGTGAGATGATTCTTTTTCTATTCTTTACTTTCCAAGTCAATTAAATGGTCTGACGAGAAAATTTGATTCGTCGTAAAAGACGCACGTTTCTCCGTGCTCGATTATTATCTGGTGGTAATTTGAAAAAGGAAAAGAAAAATGAGGTAATATATTGGTGGAGGAGGAAGGTTGGTAGTAATGATGTCGATAAAGTACTGGTATATGTTGGTACGCTTTGAGTGTGCTTTATGAATGCGCAGCCTATTGCGCGTCTAGCGGTGGCAGAATGACGTATTAAAAGTTGCAGCCAACGTGAATTTTTCACAAAGGAAAAATCTTCAGCCGCGCTCGTATCTTCTATATTAAAATCTAATATCCCTTCCAGGTAGACATAATATCCATTATGAAGTAATGTCGCCCTCGAAATCCTTGTCGTCGCGAACACTTCGTGACGCTTGTATGACTAATAATTCCGTCCGGTGCTACTACCATATCAAAAACCGTAATAAAGTCAAGGGAAACTTTTTTTTGATACGTTTACAACAGTGTTACGTCTCTTTGAAGACGTTTCGTGGACATATGTCGAAAAACAATAAAAATCGAGGATAAATAGCATTAACGTGAAGGAAAGAAAGAAAATATAAAAAAGAAACAGTACCTACGTAGGTAAGTAGGAGACTGGCTGGTTGACTGGCTAGCAGTCCCCCCCTGTAGTGAACGATAAAAATTTATATCGGGGTATTCGCCTCAGCCAGATAGTGAATTCAAACGGGCGTGTAATTGGCAGTATCGTAAAAAAAGAGTCAAGAGGGTGGGTAACTAAGGGCGATGCGGAGAGGGGGGAGAGAGAGAGAGAAGAGAAGCGGGGATGAAGAAGGGAAAGAAAAAAGATAGAGGACATCGAAGGGACGATGGTAGAAAGGAAGTAAGACGTCAGAAGGGGGTCCCCGCAGCTTTTCCCCATAATTTTTTATCCCAAAACCGCTCCATCTCTTCGAAGAGCGATATTGTTAATATGCAAAAAAGCATTGGAAAAATGGGGTGCCGAGGAATAAGGATATAACCAACCACGGGGAGTGAAATTGCGCCCTCGTTCGAAGATTATCTTGTCGCGTAAATATAACGAGTACCTCCACGCGATCACATTCTACATCCTATACTCTCTTTCGGTTTACTATTCCCACTACAACCCCATTGTCACCATAGATTCCCCATATACGGGGGTTGTAAGGCGACAGGCTTCCCTTCGCTTTACACTTGTTTCCAAATGATAACCAGGACTTTTAATCGGCTCGTAATTCAACGAGAATCCATGTTCGGGGTAGTGCAGGGTGTTAGTAGGAACTTCGCCGAAGTGCCATAAGGGTTAAAGAACAAAGGAAATGCGAATGACTGTAAAGAGACTTGATTAAGACGTTTTTCTGTCATACGTGTTATCAGGGTTGCTGAGCATCATTAGGACGCCATAGGAGGAAATATAAAGTAGTTTAAAGCACTAGGGGTAGTAGCGACTTTCTTGATTTTAATCATAAGAAGGGATGTTCCTGTAGTGGCGGCAGTCGAGGTACCAGGACTTTTTCATGGCGCAGTTCAACAAATTGTTTTGATAAGTCGTGGAGACAATACGTCGTTAAGAAGCTGGTGGTTGGGACTTGGTAGGTTGGTAGCCTGTGTAACTGGATAGCTAGGTAACTGGCTAGAGGGTGAAGATTGAAGCCCCTTCGAAGTTTAGATTAAACTCGCCGCGGATAAATATTCGTAATGGAGCGCCAGGGTGCTATAAATTAGCATGCTGCCCTTTAGGTCCCATTGCGATTCGACTGCTCTTCCGATGTCACGTCAAAACTCGAGTTATGCCAAAACTTTTTTTGCCTGACTATTGTCAATATCGGAATTCCAGGTGGAATTGAATTTTCGCGAAAATTCTCAAAAATGAATAACGAGCAGGAATTATACGGAACATTGAATAATGACTCTTTGGGGATGGTAGGTCACGTAACTCTGTTGGGGTTTGAATGATTTTTAAAATTGTCAAACGATAACATGCCCTTAAGGAGAAAAATGATAATTTTTAATGGTTAAAGCAAATCTGGAGGCCTAAATAGGGCAGTTACCAAAACCAGCAAGGAAATAAACCGCTATTAATCCACATCGGAATTGGAGTATTATTAGGGGATGTAACCAGGATTTGTGGCGGGTCGGGTTAAAATCTCTTTCGGCCCGTATCTCAGAATATCTCGAAATCGTCCATTCGTTCGAGTCAGTGGTTGCTACTGAAGTACCACCAGGACCACTGCCAGTATTGCCAACCACCAGTACCACCCTCTATCTGGAAGATTAGTTGACCAGATGCGGATTTAGTTTGTTTTATTAGCCGGCTGGATTCTACTTGAAAGGGACTTAATTGGTGTGCCAGTAGGGTCACGGCGATACTAGGCCGTATCCACCCCTATCAGTATTTAGTATCAGTTGTCGTCTGAGAATGTATTCCGACATTTTTTTTTAAGAAATTCACAATAGAAAAAAATTTACAAATAAAAAAACCACCCAATACAAACAGGCAATCAGATACGTACGACCCAGGATGGGACTATGCATGTTATGCATGTAAAAATATAAAGAGTGTACATATTTTATCTAAAAACATATATTGTATCCTGAGTGTACCAGAAAATTAAGGGTAGAAAGTGACGTAGTTTTAAGGTCCCAGAGGTATCTCCTTCGATCTCAATACATCTTATTGTGTCTGATGGCTGCTGCTGTATAAAAAAAAAAGCCTCGGTATCTCAATACTCGTGAGGACCTGCCTTCGAGATTGAAGTGGATTAATTGGTTGAACACTCGCGGGGGTTCCCTGGTGCCCAGCCACCCCCATCGACCCATTCAATTACTTGTGATGTTTGCCGCCAACCCTTCGTTATTCACCTCCGCGTGCCGTGCAGTGGCTATAGAGAGAAAGAGGAAGTCGAGAAGAATAAAAAAAAATCGGTAAAGAAATTACAGAAACGGGGGGTTGCGAATGAATAGAGTAGTATAGCAACGCAATGGAAACCACCACAATACGTTACAGTGGCGCGTATCGAAATTCGGGTGAAACGAGAGATTCAAGGAAAATGAAATACCGAGGGGAAAAATGGCTGGGAATAAAAATAAGAAAGAAACTGGGAATATCTTACGGCGAGTGAAAGATGGCCAGTCGTAATTTTTTTCTTTTTCTTCTTACTCCTCTACCCTCTCTTTACAGCTTTCCCCATTCTCTCTCTCTCTCTCTCTCTCTCTCTCCCCCACTCTTTCTCTTTTTCTCTCTGGCTGTTGCTCTCTTTCTTCTCAAAGAGAGATTGTCCCGCACAAATTGGCCGTGGGTTTTTTAATTTACACTTGGCCTCCGCCACCTCTCTTCGTACGAAGTGTGCCGCGCGCGGCCATAGCGAGTGAACGCTACGAAAGCGGGGTCCGGGTTCCATGATATTTCTTAATTAAATATAGCCTCAAGTTAAAAATGAAATTAAACAGAAGGCGGCATTTTTTGCCTCGCGACAATGGGCAACGCTTGGCTGCTCGCTCCGCATGCACGTTCGACGTCAAAATAATGAGAGCAGAGTGAGAGGTACGGAGAGAGGGTGGAGTGAGTCGCTATGAAAAAAAGGATGCAGGGTCCTTCTAGGGTAAAAAAAAATAAAATTATTTAGTTTCACCCTGTTTTTTATGGCTTTATCAATCTCGTAGTACAGTCACTATTATTATCATCTAGTGATATCGAGTGATGGACCGATAGTCGTCGTCATGGGGCCGATTATCAATTGCGTTGTCAATTACACCCTCGACGTGCACATGCTGCCTGGTATCGTACTCCACATCCCTTGGAATCTCGGGGCTGGCTGATCGCTACGAGTTATTTAATTACCACAATCTATCACCGGCTGTCAGCTCCCAGTCTATAATGCATGATCGATCATGGGTCCAGCCTTCGTCCTTTTGGCTTTAACCCTTCCTCACCTTCAACGAGTAGAAACCTTACCACCCTCAAAGTACCAGTAAACTTGACTACACTCGATCTCATGTAAGATACATTTCTTCGTGGAGCATTAAAGGATTATAGTCTTTAACGGTGATTCCTGGTCATTTTTTTTATCGAAAGGGTAGAGATCATTGAGATAGGTATAGGATCGGATTGGATAATTCTCGATAGAGTCCTTAGGAGGAAACGAAGAGCCCTAAGGAAACGGTAGAAAGTAGGGGATGAAGATGGCGGGAGACGGCGTTTTTATCATCATTTTCATCGGGCAAGGAAGATGGCGAGCTAATTCGTATTCCCCTTGATGTCTGGTGGAGTTAACGGTTTTAAGGGATAAAAGACTATAGATCGGAGACGCTCGTAAGAGGAGGATGCTGAAAGAGAGTAAGGAGAGGGAGGTTAGGGAGGATGGTGCACGGGCAAAAGAGGCGAAGCAAGAAATTGATATAGCATACGAAAATGAATTGCCCCTTTGCCGAAGAATATTCCACGGCAATCTGCCTGCGCCTCGCTTTTTATGCTTTTTATGCTCATTTTCAATTTTTCCCCTACCCTACAAAAGCGACGCCAACCCCCAGGTTTCCCATAAAATGTGTATTACCATACTGCTCTACCTTGGTACCACCTACATCGACTATTCTCATCGCCACCATCACCACTGGTATCACTAGCATTCACCCCCTACGTCCCACCCTTTAATCCCCTAAATTCAGAATCCACCCTCTCCTACTGATTACAAGAAGAATATAAACAGATACTCTCAATAAGGGTCTGTGAAGTTCCTTGCAGCACGTAAAGCTGACTGGGTGACTGGATGACTGGCTGACTAACCAGGATGACTGGCTGGCTGAGTTACGGACGACAAAATCAGGAAGATGCCGTTCGAACGGTTCGCTGCAATTTCTGAGTAAATTCCCTCGTGGACCGGAAGTCGATCTCGAGCGAGCGGTAAAAAGATTGAGGGTAAAGAAGGGAGCGGGGTAGGGAAGATAAATTCCAGTCGACGGGCGAGGAATCAGAAATCTCTAAAGTTTCCCAGCCGTTGGCATGAGATAGGGGTTGCTGCTTGGGTTCAGAGTTGTATTCGTTTGTTGCTTATTTGTCGCCGGATAATGGAATGAGCAAGGGGGATGATGGTATGGGATGCTGATGGTGCTCCTACTACTACTAGTGCCTAGTACTACTACCGGTACAAATATTTCAATCAATGACAGAGCTTTTCACTGGTGGTAGTGATGTTTCCACGACCATGGATTTTCCTTCTGCTTCCACTGCTCCTTACTATTTGTAATTTTACCGGTGGTGGTGGTGGTGGTTCGATACCGACAAATAACATTGAGAACTTCTCTCCAGCTTGTGGCAACCCCCGATCCGAACCACCCTTACACCGCGAATCCATTCAGAGTTCGATGTGTCTCGCATTTGTACCGTCAATTTGTATTTCTTAAGTGGGAACTCGAAGGCGACCCTGAGATCGGCTGCTTTCCCATTAGAGAATAGAGACTGTTTTTACATGCCCGTTCCTTTGCTTCATCGATCTCACCCCTTGGCCCCTTGCGCTTTCTTTGGAGGGAGGAATTTGTCGTCAGGGCCGGCGAGCACGAGTATCACTATAGATACAATGGAATAAAGCGTGGGTGAATGGGTGACTCTTCGTGAAAAGTAATCAGACGAAAAGGGAAGAAGAAATGAATAGAGCGAAAAAGAGAGAAAGAAAAGGGGTGGGGACATGAGAATAATAAAAAAAATGGATGAATAATATTGTTCGGTTTTTGAAAGTTTTTTTTAAAGGTAAGATCGTTGCCTTGCATATCAAATGTTTCCATTGTTTTTACTGAAACAATGGATACTCAATTTTACTGACTGCTGGGGTGGTTAGCGTTACGACGCTTTAAGCAAAACGCTAAAGAAATGGCACCTACGGACTACACGGATTATAGGGGTTTGGCACAGGGGTCGCGCGCGTGAGAAGCTCAGTTTTATTATAACAAGGGGAATAAAAGCATCGATCGGAAAAGTCGTCAGTTTCGTCGCCACGGTCTGTGCGAACGGCTCTAATTGATATTTTAATGGACTGTGTAAAAGAAAGTCCTTAAAATCATTCCTGCCTGAACGAAGACAAAGGAATTAATGGAAGCCGCAGATTCTTCCGGGCTAAGGAGTCCAGTCAGTTTGACGCGGGGGTGTGTCACCCTTATTGTTACTCCCATTTTCAGTGACATCGTCAATACCAGGAAAAGAGGATTGGCTGGTCGATTGTGCGAGCCGTCAAACGCCATCGGTTATAATTTATTTAAATTAGCCAAGAGATTATTCATTAGAGGAACCAAGAAGGGTGGGTGCCACCCTCTACGGAAATACTGGATTGGAGATAACGTTGAGAAAGTTCCTACGTATACGTATAACTGTAGATTATCAGAATTCATTTTACGTCTGAACGCGAGCACAAATGTTGGAAATGAATATGGAGGATCGCAATGAGGGGATGAATACGTTTGATTTTTCTAAAGATCAATCACAATAGGGGTTGTACAAAAGTTTTGATAATTATCTACAATGCTTCTTCAAGCCTACCAACGAATAGTCGCTAGCTGACTCGATTTGAAAAAAACGAAAAACCCCATATCCTTACCTATGGAAGTGGAAGAAGTGGCTATAGGGGTGGTTTGGGAGGGTTGGTTTTCGTTCGTAGGCAGAGATCGCATAGAGAACGCGAAAGCAACGTACGTCGTACATACATACCTACGTATACGTACAAAACGTATGTATCAAGCAAGGGTGGTACGTATAAGGTATATACATACGTATACTACATATACGTATACGTATGCGAGCAAGCAAGCGCAAGGGTTGAATTTTAATTATTTTCTCTTTGGTAGGTATAATATTTCAATGCTCGGCCAAGCCCGGCTGGCTCGGCTCTCGCCGCCATCTCTGTCAAGTAATGTTATTATAATTATACGTGTGTGTGCTCGGTCGGTCATTTCTTGTACGCGTCCATCCCCCAACCACCGGTCACCCCCTACGTACCTCGACCCCCCCCCCCCCCCCGGGCCGTATTCCACCCCTTTAGCAACCCAGGCTGCTTCGCCTTTCTACAACGTCTCTCGCATCCCTGTCTACTAGCGACATCATCCCCTAGTCCACGTTCCTCTGTGACGGCGTATTGTGCAATTAAAATGTCGTAATTGTACACTGGAATTTGTCTTAAATTCGTTCCGGTACGAGTGGAATCCAAGGCTGCCAAGTTTCATCCCCTTTCGGAATCGGCCACGAGAATCGAAGTGTCTCTCGTCGTAGTGGCACGCGATCCTCATCATCCATTACCCTCTTACTATTCCTATTTCTATTCCTGTTCCTATTTCCACCCCTATACTGCTTCCCTTACGGAATTGCTTCCTCTTGAACTCGAGACGAAGAGTTTCCACCGGTAGGCGGATCCGAAAAGGATCCTTACTACTAGTTACCTAGTGCCGCAAGGCGTTTCAACCCTTTACCTATTCCTCAAGCTTTTACATCCCTTACTGTATACTATATACCTGCGTGGCATCTCGCGACGCTCACCTACACTTTCAACCCCTTTTAGCCACTGCCGCTTGTTGCCGAGATAAAGCCGGAATATATACGATCACCTGAATTCAGAATTGCAAATTCTTTAATTCGCGGTACGAGGGGTGCGCGCATGCGCAGACCTGCCTTACTCTGCTCGGCAGGAAAATACCTTCGTCTGACCTATACAAACATCACGAGGCGAGGATGTGTATTCAAAAATTTACATAGGTACATTCTGATTAAAGTGTCCTAGAAAGCAAATCTAATGCGGCGCAGTACTGACTGCCATTCTGTGGCCAGCTACTGGCTGTGAGAAACGAAAGGAATATATATATATTTATATAAAGACGAGAGAATGGATAATCCTGCACTGGCTAATGGAAATAATTTCTTAATTTCCGTATATGCATACTGTAGTAAGACAATTACAATTTTTTTAATTCGTCTTACATTAATTATTCCTGTTTACCAAAAAAAAAAAATGGATCGCCATCTCGTGACACATCTTTTTTGGAACATGGAACGACGGACCATCGCTGGGTTAGTAAAGATAATAGGATTTAGCATTTCGCCTACTGATTGGATTCGCGATTAATCACCGGACGGCCAAGAGCGTCGGTGGGCGGCAGAGGTAAAGGGGTGGAAGCGACGGGGGTGTTGGCGGATGAAAGAATAACGACGCCCGAAACGAAGCGAAATTTAAATATTCTCACCCCGACATTCCTCTGTAGGGTGTGCGCCCGCTGTAATTGCAAAATTGCATTAGCTTTGTGTTCTTCCGCCGTTCGCCCAGACGTAAGAGATATGCGTGTAGTGTTGTGCTGGATGATTTACCCTTTTTTTTTTAAAACCCTTCTCTCTCCTCTCCTTCGTACCCCTATCAGCGAATGTATCTGTAATACAAAACTACTCTATATACCTACTATCTGCTCTCTAGTACTGGCCGAGAATATTTATGTAGCTCCTCCACTCTTGAGATTGTTCGTCGTTACGTTCTTCTTGCGCAAAGTACCATCCGATCGTGATGGAGGTAGCTGATGGATGCTGCGAAACGAGAAGAGACGAAATGGGGACAAAAAAGAGAGGGAAAGTGGAATCGGGAAAAAAAGTAAAAAAAGATGTAAAGAGGCCAAAGAATCGCAAAAGGGAGAGAAACGAACGAGTCGTTGCCTCGTAACGGCTCGTTCATTATGATTTAATACTAACACGGTGGTAATGTCGTCAGAGAGACTCTTGCATATAAATAATTTGTGCGTCCGGACAGGCATCCCGAGAATGGAAGTAACGCTCTGCGCACCACCGTTACCAAGAGGGTGACGTGGCACGAAGGGGGAGAGGGGATGGTGACCTGCCGCTGAATTCGGGCAAGAGGATGGTTCGGGCTTTTAATGCGGCATCTCTGGGGGCGACGAGGATTACCAAGGTTAAAAAGGAAGTTTTTAATAATTTTTCATTTTCTCTATATTTATTATCGCACGCTTCCCCAACCCCCCACCCAGACCACCAAATCCCAACCCCTCGCTACCCTTGGATTGCCCGAGACAATGGAGCCCTCAGAAATGTTCCTGGTGATGGTTTGGTCAGGAGGATTTACATGTGTGTGAGTATACTAGGGACTATCACATTCATGATTGTGTCACTTGGTATATGTACGATTTTAATTTCTCCTCTTTTATTGCTGCGAACTTCCGGAATCGTTAGAGACAGAATTATACGGGACGAGTCGTTGAATTCATTAAGACTGTGGTATTTCTAATTCTCTTAAGGGGTGATAACGGCTTCATGCTTTTTCTTTTTTGGAAACTAAATCACGTCGATTTACGATTAAACGTATTGGCATTGCTGTATAGGGCTTTATCGTTCTTCGGAGTAATTATTAGCCACGGCGCCGTGTTATTCCTGGAGGGTTGGTACGACTACACACGAATAACACTGGACGATCCCATCGTTTCCATTTGTTGATTAGTTGATTAACATTGACAGTTTGCGTGCATGATAGCGTAACCAACGTGCCTGGCGCCGATACCTCGCGTTATCATTACAACAGGATTTCCATTATCTTTTTCGTTTTCAATCAGCTTTTGCGATCCATTCGGAATGCGGAGATAAGAAATGGCAAAAGAGAATAAAAACTGTCTAACACGCTTTTAGTATCGAGATGACTATTCCATTAGGGAATCCCCTTAGTAAAAAAATCCATGATATCGTTAAAGTGTCGTGTATCGAAAATATCTCGAATTTCTGTCACCGCTTTTTGCAATGTCGATTGGTCGTCTCTATCGTCATTCGATGCGTGTGAATTTGCCGCTTGGTGTGCGCATTCACGGCATACAGTCAGTATGAGAGACTGCCACTATTTTTTGGGCCATAACTTGACAACGAGGAGGTTTCACATTAAAAAACGCATATTTCTGGGGAGTGCTAACAATTATCAAGAATCTGAAAAAAAAGACAGAGAAATATGCATTTTTAACATATGGGGAGACAGGATCCGAAAATCGTTTTTCGGTCATAACTCGAGAATTGGTAGGCCTAGTGCAAAAAACCGGATAGTTCTGAGGAGTGCTAACGAGTTCCAACATTGAAAAAGAAAATTGAAAAATATTGATCTTTGAAATTTAGACATGTAAAGATATGAAATGATGTTTTAATCATTTGTAGGGAACATGGCAACTTGAACGCAATAGGCCTCTAGTAGTATTAAAAGATTTGAACTACGCGAAGGAAAGAGAAAGAAAATTGTAGAGAGAAATTATTGTGAAGGTGGCTCTATAGGAAGAAGTCCGAGAGTGTACGAGGGTGCGTGAGTAACGGAGCGAGGGTAACAGGGGTTGCAAGAGGGTAAGAGTAGTGAAGACGGGGTAGGAAAGGGAAAATTTGTCTCTGCTAATTTGTCGCAAAGATCGCGGAATTGAAGCGGGCGCCGTGTCTCTTCTATTGGCTCGAAGGATTCAAGGCGCAGCGCGTCGCGACGCCGCTTTCTTCCAAGGAAACCTACCCCGATGTCACGGAGAAACCACCTTCTGTTTCATCCCGTACATACCCAAACCAACCATCCCTTCCTTTCCAATCCCCTACAGTACCTTACGCCAACACTATCCCTGGTAACAAATACTACGGACACCGAAGATCCTATCGGGTTTTGCTCTGAGTGCTTCCACGACAATTCTCTGTCTAGGGAAATGTTGACTGACAGTGACAATTCAATGATAGCAAAAGCGATGCTTGCGATAAAATCTGTCAGAATGTATGAAAAAAATTGATCTCCAAATTTTTATGAATTTTTTAACAAATCGATATATGGATAAATAGGAATATTAGCTTTTCTTCGAAAAACTAAATTTTGTATTTTTTGTCAACAACAGTCTATGACAGCTTCCGTGTCTTGACTGTGAAAAGAGATCCCTGTCGCTAACAGCCAGGAAAGATATATTCGTCGTACAGCTTTCCTGTCTGAGCTCGAGGAAAATTCCCCGTCAAACCCGATGAAACATAGTAGCTGGGTATTAATCAGTGATGCGAGCGGCGCGCTTTATGAGTCTTGAAATATCGCGACGAAGTGGTGGGATGGGCACGAAGACATCAATGTCAATAATAATTCATTGATTACTTAATTCATAGTTGCCATGACAACCGTCTCTCACTTCTCCCTCACTTGAGCCCAGCGTGCTTCCAGCTGCTCTGTTTTTCTCGCATCGCCGAAGGAGAGTATCCCTTAGGCTGTCTTCACACCGACCACTCCACCGTAATCATGATTATCAATACCTTGTCTTTCCAAACCTCCAAGCTACATAACCCTAAATAAATACTGACCAAAATCACCTTTAATTTTTCTATAAAAAAATAAATTTCACAATGAAAGCCCCAAAACGGTAAATTTTGCCAAAATTTCTACAAAAAATTCTGCAAGTCGATTCGTTCAGCACTCCTGTCTCCCTCGTATCGTAGTTTCATGCGAAGTGGCAGAGAAAGAGCACCCAATACTTTGCGAAAATATTCCAAAGTCCTCGTTGTGAACGTCGCATTAGCCTTGCTTACGACGCTCAAGCAGGCAAGGAGAAACACGAAATGAATATTCAGAAGTTATTAGTCTGTAGTGAAATGTGACGGGGCTCACCCTTCTCGAATAGCATCCCCTCCCCTCCACCACCCCCGTGGTATAGATTTTGCGATACATCCTGGTGAAACATTCGCGAGCGGGTGAATGAGACTGCGAGTATTCGAAGAAGAGATGGGATTTCAGAGATTCAGGGTGTTCAGAGTGTGCAGGCTGCGTGCGGTAAAGATGGTTGAAAAGGGGTTATGTGTACGGCTATAGATAGTGTAGCTATATAACGTTTATATACATATACAGTATAAAGTCTAAGAGATATAATACTGGATAGGGGTAGACGATGCAAAAGACTTTTATGCATATAAGGTAAGAAGCGCCATTGACGTTTACCTAGTAGTGCATATTTTGACTGACGCAGCATCGATATAGTAAAGCAATCAGTGCTATTACCATCATGCCTGATAAACAAACCCCTTTCGCCAAAGCATCATAGCGAAAAGATACTACCTATAGTGCCGCTACCCCTGCGGCATATAAAGGCGGGATATACAAAAAGCACGATACCAAATCAACATTCTAGAAGAATACCGAAACCGTCTGGCCGAGCTTCTTTTCCCATTAACGAAATGTAATTCCCACAGTGGCGACAAAGCTCTCGCCCGGAATGGCCGATAAAACGAAAAGTATTCTCTCTCCTCGAGCTTTTACTTTTTCAGCCCTTATATAGTTCTTTTTTTTCTTCTTCTTCTAATGCCTTCCACTTCCTTCCAGGCCAAGCGCAGTGCTGACTAAGACATTGAGAAGTTGTTCTGGGATCAGAGAGAAGGACAGATATGAGAAAAGAAACGAAAAAAGAATAACTAAGAAGGAAAGACTATACGTCTTCTCCGGACTATATATGGCAAGTCTAGTAGTTTAGTATCAGCCTAGTGGAGTTGTATCGAAACGGCTCGAGTTAGCCCGATAGAGATCCGCAGCAGGCGTGTAAATGGCTACGTGTTGGTCTCATCTTGGCGTGTCGTAGCAGCGATATTCAAATGGCATCAATTTCTGCGAAATTGCTCCCTATATCTGCTTGGAGTTAGACAGTGGAATGGTTCTAGGCCAAAGAGGGTGGCTTGGTTAGGGGGGTTGGTAAGGTGGTGGTGCGAAGGGCCAAACCGTATTGGCAGATAGCTACGGCATCGTTTTACAACCCCTTATCTGGATAAGTTACGGGCATTCTATTCGAGAATCTCGAATTCGCGACGAGAACGTTACGTTATGTTACGTAGGGTGTCATCGATTTCTATGGAAATCGGACTTGCTACCTCATAGACCATGGAAACATCACTGGTATAGATCTGATGCGTCGTTTTAATGGAAACCAAGTTACGTCCTTGCTGTACTGACTTAACGTTTGATACCTGATTCAGCATTTTTTAAATGGGAAGCTGACATAGGCTCTTTGATATTATCTAAATTGTCTGGCTTTATATGATTTTTTCTACTGTATCCGGCGTTACGTGTTTATATATTTAATGGCGAAAAACAAAGTTCTCAGTATTTCCGGGTATAATAACGACAAATGAATATGGGGATACTAGGGAAGCTGTGGAGCATATGTCTTTTTTTCTTTTTTTTTTTCTCAACCGATAAACCAACTCGTAAATAACGGACGATAAATAAGTGCGAGCCGTTATATCGAGTTACGTGAGAAAGCGTGCAACGGGGATCATCATAAATCCATAGTAATACAGGCCGCATCGAATTTTCCTAAAGTTAAATTCATGGGGGTAGAGACTTGGCAAACTCCCATACGTAGGAGATCACGCACGCTCGATGCGTACAGCTTCCTCTGGTTATACATATATCACGAGCGTACGGTATGATCAACGTATAAAAAGATCAAATGCATGGCATAATACTATGCTAAAGAAAAATATATTTTTAAATTCAACATAAGACGGTCGAATGTTCTCCACTAGGATAATATAAAAAGGGTGCCTCATTTTTTAAGATAATTCTTGAATCAAATCGGTATCGAATAATAGTATGACGAAAGTTATGAAACAGCCGGTATACACAGAGCTCGTTTTGACTATAGCTTATACTTATATTACGTATACAATAACTGGCGTATCGAAGCTGGCTGATCCTGGAAGGTTCTTCCCCCTAGCAGAGGGAGCCATACATCACACCTTCTTCTTTATTAAACTCATATTTTTCAGGAAGCTTCACCTTCAGCCTCGCGCCACTACGCCAGTCAAAAATCAGCCTATTACCGACACAGCCGCGAACAGGAATAAGATGAGGAGTAGAAGGAGGATGAGGAGGACGAAGACGAAGAAGATTTTTCGCGCGGACTGATACCTTACCCCGCGCAGTAAACGGACAAAATGAAAGGCGAGGGAAGCGTCTTAAATATGGCGGTGGGCACGCAAGGCCGCTCGTAAATCGCCCTGAAGTACCGGGAAGTATCGCGGACCATTCGACTTAAGTGCGTAAGTTCGACCGGAAGTCGCTACTGTCCCCATTTCTATTTCCTTGCCGCAGTGAAGCCATGTCAAAATTTCATGAGCGTAACGCACAGTAAATTTTCTTTTTCGTAATTTTTCGCGTTTTTCTTTTTATATTTTTTTACACGTACCGAAATCTAAAAGAAAAGTATATAGAGAGTAGTCGGATATAAAGCATGAGGCCGAGTTTATTAGTCCGACAGTTGCGGGCCTCTCTTTTATTATCAAGCATGTGCATTATTAATGCGCTCAGTATAATCGTAAAATGCTGATGAAAAAGGAGACGTGCCGCTAGAAGAGGGGAAAGCGGTAAGAGAGCAGAGGAGAAGAGAAAAAGTTGCCAACCTTCGCGAGAGAGAGTATTTCGCGGATGAGTCAGAAATGAGAGAGAAAAAGAGAGAGAGAGAGAGAGAGAGAGAGAGACGGGGAGAGGGAGAGAGAGAAAGTCGACTACGTTGGTTTTCACGGCGGAGGTACGAGTGACTTATTCGACGGTAGCCGGTCAATATTAATGACTAATTAAAGCGTAATTAGCCGTGCGAATCGAAGTGCCTCTCGCGATGGCAGGAGAGTTGGTTTTTTTAAAAGGGGAGTAACTAGGGGGGATACAAACAAAAAGAAAACTGGAAAAATTAGACACAGGTTTTCTCTCTCTCCCCCCCTTCTTCCGAATCGATTCGAATGGCTAAAGAAGTTCAGTATTTTTTTCTCTTCCTTCTCTTTCTCTCTTGGTACCCATCCACAGCCGAGAGACTCAGGCCTTGGCTCTTCGGTTAGAACGGATGCAATATCCTCCCAGTGACATAATAAGGGCGAGAGACTAAAAAAATAAAAGAAAGAACAAGGACGGCAGTAAGGGGGATGGATTCCTCCCTTGAATATTTCATTGAAAGATCCTTATTTTTTTTCACGGTGATTGTCATTCGAAGAGGTCCAGGAGACGAGAGTGCGGAGTTCACGGTGTAGGAACGAACGAATGAAGGTTGATAAGGAGGTGGAGAAGTAAAATCAATTATTCATCCAAATTGGCCAGGAAAAAGTCCTAATTATCCGGAGCAAATACAAGCTTAATACAGAAAAGTGTAGCCCGGTCGGTGGGCCAGAGGAACCAACAGAGCCAGAATCAGTATCAGTACTACCAGTACCAGTACCTACCAAAAGCAACCCCCTCCCCCCACCCGTACCCTTACCGTGAATAACCATTTGTATTTCCAATTAGCTTTGCTAATAAGAAGACGGAGGCATTGCCGTAGTTAAAAAAATGTATAACCTCATCCAGCCACTGGGGAAATAAAGAAAAGCGCTGCTCGGTATGACAATACCAAGAGTCGCTCGGTGGGGTTATACCGAGTGGACTACAATTAAAAATCCCCGTTCACCCTCGTTTAACCCCGACTCCTCCTTATGTTATATTAACGGAAATAGGGGATGGAAAGTCGACCAAGATGAGAAAGGATCCTAGAATAGAAGATCATCCTGATATAGTAACATTTTTTTCATCTCTTTGTTTTTTTTCTCATCCGCCAGTTCAATCAATTTCGTTCCTCGTCCTCGAGGAATTAAACTGCTTAATTATTACCCCCTGGATATACCAAATTCAATTGGCCTCCACGAATACAGTTTAATGGGATGAATTTGCTCGACATGGCGTGGCCATTCCTGTTTATAGTCATCGGATGACATATTCTCCTCAAGGAATTCTCCTTCGATCAGCCACACACATCGAATCCTAGAATCGATTGTCTTTGTTTATAAACTTGGAAAATTGTCATGTACGCGACTCCGACAGACTTTCTGTGTTTCGAGTACTTTGCTTGACAATGTCACTTTGATCATCAGTACGGCCCGGAGTCTTGTCTCATACAGGTCGTTTCGGTGTGAAAACTCATAACGAGAAATTCTGTGGATTGTACGGAGTGGACGATACAATAAAATCTATAGTGCCTAAATAAAATTATTTTATCGAAATGAGAGTGAAAACTGTACCGAGGCAAAGAATTAGTAAAATTGACGGTGGACAAAATTCTCAAGGACATTCGGATAAGCCTAGAGAATTTGAAAGCAACGTGGACAACGGAATAAATGGGAATAATTACGAAGAGTCATCGAAATCCAACGAGGTTCTTAATTTTTCATGAAATTATATGTACTTACCATTAAATATAAATTTTTTGATTAGATATTTTAAATTAGTATTACGATTAATTAATTTACAGGACGTGAAGCAGGGTGTATACGAAAACACACGTAGTCCTGTGGCGGGATCATCGCACTATGAGCCTATCCCATTAACAGGATTGTCTTCTAAAAAGGAGCCTGGACCAAATTCAAAGGAAGAGCTAGCAGTGTCTCTCGATTGCGAAGAAAATATCGAAGTGATGGATTTATCGAAAAAAAATGCAAAAACGTTTAGTCATTTCGATGACAATACCAATGACAAGCTGAAGGACACTTTCTTGTACAAGATCATGACGGATCCGATGTTAGTCCAAAATATACGCATGAATAAAGTATCAAAGCAATACAACTGTCCGTTTTGCAAGCAAGGATTTCGTTACGAGAATGATTTGAATGATCATATGGAAGTTCGGAAGGACAACACGAATCAAATAGTCTGTTGCGCCTGCGGCAAAACCTTCGCCCAGAAACGTTATCTGCGTTATCATCAGAGATGCCATTCCCATAGGCACAAGTTCACCTGCGAGATTTGCACCCGCGAATATTCGCGCTTGGACAATCTGACGCGTCACAACATCTTTCACACTAATCCGGATAAATTCTCGTGCGCCTTCTGCGAGAGAACGTTCGCCAGAAAGGACTTGCTGAACAAGCATCAGCGATGCCACGAGAACAAGCATCGCTTCCACTGTGCCCTCTGTCAGAAGTACTTCAAGGGACCGCTCTCTTTGGAAAACCATAGGAAGCTTGTTCATCCGAACGCTTAGTTGCGTAGAAAGGGACGCCGGGCGTCGCGACGATCTACGCGAGAGAGATTTAACATTATTTTTATAAATTTTTTCGCCGCGAGATGGGACAGACGGACGAGGTGAAGATTGACGAGAACAAGAGAGAAGAAGAGGAACAGTGAGAGAGCAGAAAGAAAAAAGTTTCTCCATGCCGCCCCTTTAGCAACCAACAGTGTTTCCCTTATTTTTATATTAAACAAAAAAACCGTAGTTAAAGGTCGTGAAGGCGCGAGTGAGCTGTAATAGTGTTTGTGTATGCGTTGATATAGTAGAGAACGGAGACTAAGAAAGTATAACGTTAAGCTCTGTACAGATATATATGTAGTAGATGAGTGAAGAGGCAGTGAAGAGCAGTTGGGTTAAGAGAAATAAAGAGTTCTTCGAAAAGCATAGAGAATCGACTTCAATCCAGAGTGAAGCATTCTATATAAAAAAAATTAAATAAAATAAAAACAAAGCCACAGACCAGCGGCACTAAAGTGGTACACGAGCTTTCGCAAAACCCGCAAGTTCCATTCTCAAGTCCGCCAAGTAAAGGCGATTAAGTCGAGCGTTAAAATATCCTTCTTAATTCGCTGGTTAAAGGTACGTTGGAAATGCTCTTTGTTTTCTTAAGGTTTTTCCCTCGTACCGTTATTCCTCCTCTGCAAATTCATTTTCCTCCTTCCATCCGCACAATTCTCTACGGTGGTTCAGGTATTCTTCGCTCCACCCCTCCACCCCCCTGCACCCGTCGAACACGAAATTCTAATTATGTATTACGCGGCACGAAAGACTTACGTAATCACCCCCTCAAAAACACGAGTAAAATTTGACTTTTTAAATTGTCACCCTTAATCTTCGATTAAAAAATGTTTTTAAATGTTTCAGTAAGTCAAAAATATGTCGCACTACATAAGGGATGCAATACAGGTATTTTAGACGGTTGGCTCCTCTCTATCTCCCACACGGTAGATATATTGCAATTTCCTGTGTAACTCGCGTCTCCCACGTTCCAACCCTTTGATCCACTTACCCCCGTCCAGCGTATCACGTATGCGGACTTGACCAAAAATGTAACAAAGTTTCGAGGAACGACGGGCACAGAGGGTTGGCAGAGATTCTGTGGTCTCTTTGCCGAGCGTCGAACCTAGTTCTTGCAACGTAACCATCCACTCTCTTCCTGCACCCTTTACCTCACCCTCTGGTACCACCCTGTATCATATATACATACGCGTACATATCATCGAGCCATTCTGCTACTTCCACCCAACCCCCTGTTATCCGTATCTCCTAAAAAAAATTATGCGACGAATGTCGACTCTTGAACCCTTTTAAAAACCACCGGGAATCTTGAGCATTCGAACCCCTAATGATGGTAAATATTTATCTATCTATATACGTTGATCCGAATAAGAAAAATTATATGCATATATGAATGTCGATTGGATCCTTTGGAAAAACAAAACATCTTCCAGACTAGAGTAATGGGGTTGATATACCTGGAGCCAGTTCTAAGGGTGGTTGTTTCAGGATTCCTCTATTCTAGGGGGTACTCTGGTGGTTTTTCGTTCGACGGAGTAAAGTAAGCATGAAAATAAACGTTATGACTCCGGTCGAGATGAGAGCGAGTATGTAGAAGCACTGGGTGCATATATGGTACATATATATATGTATAGTATACGTATAGGTATCATATATGGTACATTACTATAGACATTCCTACGTTCTACAGAGAAGCTGGAAAACGAGTATCAAAGTGCCGGATGAAAACTGAGAAAAACCAGGAGGTACCAACACGCTAGTAAGTATTTTCACGTACGAGCATATATGCGAATGAGTGAATCGGGGGGATGAATTCTGGTGGTGTTGTCGAGCATATACGAGTTTGCTGGATACGCAGAGAGTAGGTGGACCGCACGGAGAAGAAGGTCTATAGCATCCGTTTGAAAAGCATTCTTAATAATACTGTACACGTTTACGCAAACAGTAGATACGCTTAAAATAGTTTTTGAGATGATTGTACAAGGAGAATATGTTGTTCATAATTTAAGTATTCCCGTATTCTCGTCTTTTTCATCAGCCTAGGGTAAATTCCCTGGCATTTATAATTGACAGTCATCTCCTGATGACCTAAGGGATACTTGTTTAGCGGCTTTAATCTCGTATCAAGATACACATTTTTCTTTGGCAAAAGCACGGAATACTTGTTTGAACGTTAAATACTTGGCGGGGGAAAGTAATGGGGAGGAACGCGGCGGGGGTTTGTTAAAATAAAAGTAGAAATATGAAAAAAAAAGTGAGCGCCATCAACGACCCTACCTGATTACATGTTTTTTTTAAATTTATTAATTCTCCTCACTTTCGATACACTTCTCGGTACATGCGCAGCATCCGGTACCCACGAGCTAGGTAATTTTTCATATCGCGAATCGATATTCCTTTATTGGCAATTTCGCAAGAATGTATCTCAGGAGAGTACAAAAATTCGGATTAACTTATACCCAGCGTTACCTTTCACGTCTTCTCTCACTCGGCAACGAATATCTCGAGACTGAGAGGGGGAAGACGTCGCGACGCCGACGTCAATTAACCGTGACGGTAATTTATATATCGAGCTATGTCTGGGACTTTAATAAATTCTCGATGCTCGCGTAAGGTCGAGTGAATACGGATGGGATGCTTGGACGAAACAATGGACGTAGAAAGGATCCCTATGTGGCGACTAATGAAGAAATTAATACGCTTGTGACCAGGAACCATGTTCAGCGATGACCACGTAGAGGGGATATGGCCAGCTGGTTTATTATAAACGCGATGAGAGAGTGTATCGCTGGTGGTTTTGATGTATGTTACTATATATATATACATGAACAGGGATGGTTATCCTTTGAGTTTTGCTTGGTTAGATTAATATTATATCAATGCCGTATCAAAGGGACCGAGCTTTCTCACCCTCTTCGAACCACCCTTGGTATATCCACACCCACCCCCCGGACCCAGGCGAGTGCGAGTCTGCCGTGAATAATTAGTGAAGAAGGTTAGGCGGTCCTTTGAGAAATGAATTTTGTGAAAATATTTCAAGAAGTGTCCAAGGCTGATCCTCAAGGGAACCTGAGATCGATTGATACGCGATCCGTAATTTAAGGTCGATTATAGATAATGAAGGGTAATAATAGACTGACATAATAATAATGATAATAATGATTCTTGACGGTAGAATAATTCGGCCGAGGGAATGCAATTTCGCTTGTGATTGGCATCTCCTTTGAACTTGCAGGCAACAAAGATCCGAATTAAAACTTGAGAAACTCTCGAGTAAACAAGGCGCGCTCGGCCAATAATCGCTGATAATTTATTAAGGGAAAAAAATGCGCCGGGGTCCAACCCTCCCCCGTGGCCTCTGCGTTATTTAAGAAAATAAATATTTGATATCCCAAACAAAGGCCCATCGGCATCGCCATCGTCTCTGTATATAGTATACCAGCGGCAGTAGGTACCATCAACATAACCACCCATCCCTTAAGGCGGAAGACGCGGCTTCGGTAAAAACTCCCCGTATTTCGCCAAGGGGTGCAGGAGGGGATATACCTATACCAACAGGGTGGAAAGGCCTCTAGGTTTATAAAGAAAGGTAAGGAGATACAGAAAAAAAAAGTGGGAGGTACGATGCGGATACGGTGGTAAGGCGAAAGACTCATTGACCGTGAAATATGGGATAAAAGGTTCGATAATTGATTACACAGATTTTTTATGCCGCAAGAAACGTTAATTTTCGCCGTCGTTCGAACCCCTCGTTTTTACGCTTACGCTCGAGATACCCGACGACGATGAAATCGAGACTCCGTCCTACCGCGAGAGGGACTCTGGGAAAATGAGGATCCTTCAGTCACCTTCAGGATCCTTTCGAGCGAGCCAATCGTTCCCTCCTTTATACCCCCTCCCACCTCCCCCGTCACTTCCTACTCCCTACTCATTCCACGCTTTTGCGTTACTTTATCACTTACAGCTTCTTATCTTTCTCTAGATAGCGACAATATATCCATATATAGATCACATAGTTATCGTTAATGATACCAGATCGTGATATATTAGCTGATAAAAAGATGAAAACATACGTGCGCATGTATTACGTCACGGATGCACGCAGCGTAGAAAAATCCAAGAGAAAGTTCATCAATTGGAATTGATTGAAAAACCAATAAAAAGGATATCTGACGTGTACGAGAGTGGAGGGATGTTTTTTTCCTCTCTCCCTGTCTCATACCCCAGTACACGAAGGGGGTGTAGCAACGAATATTTTCTGTGTGAAGAAACACGGGTTCTAATATTAATTTTTATCGAGGCTTGCCGCCATATAGAAGGGGAGAACAGAGAGCCGTTACGTGTTCGGCGTTCGCTACGGGGTAGTCGAAGTTAGAGGGGAGAAAGTAACATATTGATTAAAATATGACCGGGGCGAAGAACGCTTTGTTTGTTAAAAATCATTGACGCGCTAATTTGAAAATATTGAAGCCGACGCCAGTATACAGTGGCCGAGAGGGGGGCGTCGTGGTACGAGGATCGACATAGCCGTCCGCCTAGGGGTTGATTTCACTCGGTACCACGACCTACCCCCCCCCCCCCCCCCCAACCAGAGCTTTTCATTAAATATACGATACGACCCGATAGACTGACTCTGTTTTATACTAATTAATCCTCGACGCGTGCACCCCCAACCCCCTTTGAACTTTTTCGACGTCGTCGAGCCCGTTCGGTCATTGCTCGCTATCGATGTTACGTATAAACGTACCTAGAAATAAAAGAAACAAATTTTCATCCCCTTCTCTCCGACCCTCAATCATTCCACCGAACTTACTCCGGTCTCTACCAATTAACGATATCGGTACTACGCCAGTGGTTATGATATCAGAAAAAAAGAATCGTTCGTCGAAACAATTTAAGATGACGAAACCCCGAGTGCGCGTTAATCACGGCAATAAAAATATTCCTGACAATCTTTCAATCGCCGTCCTCATTAAAGTCATGTCGACTTACGATAAAAAGTCGAGTGGATATCGCCTAAGCAACTGAACGAGCGAGAACGAGCCAGCGAATATAAGAAGCAAGAACGCAACTGATTCGATCATCCTGACGTTACTCTATAAATAGATATACCGATGATGGAAGGCTTTAAACGAGATGATATGGCCTCTGATCGACCCAATCAATGCATCCACTAAATCATCGTCTAAACTGACGGCCGCAACACACGCGTTTAACGCGGTGAGGATGGTGGGCGACCGGAAGAGTCCACTCATCCAGTGATTGCCGATGCATGCCGTCTTTATGAGGCTGCCATTACACTACACTCGGCTCATACGTGATACGAATTACTCGCTGGTGATTCGTTTCATTTCGTTATTCGTATCTGCGAGCAAAACAGAAATTGACAATGCAGTACATACGTATATCGATATGCAAGAAGGAACGGCGAGACAGTGGTGAAGTGTCGGGCTTCGCAGTACCAATGTGAACGTACCTTAGTCAATAATCCAAGTTAACCGTTAAGGTCAGTTTAGGTAAAATGGAATCGTTGGAGGGTCGAAGGTCGCTATCTAAGCCTAGAATGTAGAAAATGGAGGAAGAAGAAGAGCCCTGCCTTAATGTCCAGTGTCCGGCAATCAGGTATTGACTTTTCCATTAGCCAGGAAAGTTGTGGTCACCGTAACGGGGAAATTGGTCATAGGGTAAAGGGCGAAGGTGGGAGTGAAGGGAGAGGGAGGTCACTATCTTTCCAGCTCCCTTTCTCCACGTCGTTTCCTCTTTTATTCTCTTTTGGTTATTCTCCCGGCCCTTTTAGGTTCCTGCTCTTACGCTCGAGGGTTGGTACAGCGGCATCCGGTGTGCGTATTACCTATGTGTATCTATGAGTAACGGAAGGACACGAGGGCTAGGATAGGACTGAGAGGGGCTGACATTAATTCTCATAACATTTTACGAGGCGGTATCTGACCTGTGTCAAATCCTCTCATGCCCCCGTACCCCCTACGGTTTAGGACTCATAACTCCCAATCACCCTAAGACATGCAGTCGCAAGCAATTGCTAACACCAGTGGATACCTATATATGTAGGTACCAGTGACTGTCCCTAATATTGCTAACTTTACCATTGCTAGTAGCAACTTTAGTATTTACGATATCCGGTTATTCCATTATGGAAAATTCCATCCGACTGGTCCAAGACATATCTATGGTATCCGTTATGGTGTTGAGTCTTGCAGATATTTATATACGTTGGATTAGAGCTGGCGCGAATGGTAATGAAAAAAATGCCTCGTTCGGAGAAGTTGTGCGAGCGTTTTGGTCCAAGGTGAAGCGAAGAATTCATAGATACAGAGGATACACAGGGATGAAGGGTGAGGAAAAGCGGAAGGGAGGCGAGCAAAAGAGTAAAGAAAGGCAGTCGTTAAACGTTCCGGGAAAATCGCGGGACACGTTCGCTGTTCAATTTCGCGAGGGCGTACCGCTTAAAAATGCTGAGTTCTTTTTGATCTCGCTAAAGAATTCATTAAGTTTGCGGGCGCGCGGTTAGGTATTAATACGGGACCGGGAAAATACCGGGCGCTCTTTATGCTCCCTCGAGCTTTGAGAGCCGGGGGCGGAGGGCGAATCGGGTGGATGTATATGTATATACACCCTCTTTCGTTCTCTGGCTCTCCTCTCTCGCATATCTCGCAACCCTTAACTATCGATGATTTTTTAATATCGCCTGAAAAAAAGCCCACGGAACCGAGTTAAAGAACTGACTGAACCTAAGGGAGTAGAGCTTGCCTACCCTGACCTTAGGGGATGATTTAATTTGCCTGCAAAAACTCGTCGGCTAAGACTGAAATGAGAGGCGAAACCTGGCTGAGCAGGGGAAGACGAGTTGCTTAACCTTAGACTTGTGGTTAGCCCTCAGTAAATCGTGATACTAAGGGTAGGTGGTATAGCCAGAGTAAAGATTGGCTGGACGATGGTCGATCGGATAGGAAAGCTATAGGGGTTGTTTCCCTGTCGGCGAAGTGCATTTGGCCATCAAATAACATCGGCAGCGCCTATAACCGGCTTATACGCCCGGACATAAAGTCGGCTTGCCGTTCACCAGCGAGACTTCCTTCCCCCGAGGTAGGAACCACCCCTCCCCACACACGTGAAACACACTAACTCGTCATCAGCCGACGCCTAACCACCCTCGTGCTACCCCTACGGTATCAGGAGTTGCGGCTCTTAGGGGGCTTAGGTCGCGATATCAGTTGATTGGGTCTCGCAAGTGTCTCTACAAGCTAGTATTCCCCGTGAGTCTTTACCCAGTAGCAACCCTTAACGGCTACCCCTTCGACCCCCGACCTTCTATCATATTCTCTCTTAATACCCGTCGTCACTATCCTGAAAACTAACGCTCTGCTAGGAAGCATACCGTATGTACCTACCTAACACTTTCCAACGGGCAGCTATGATTTTCCGAAGGGGGATGATTTCTAATTAAACTTCATCCACCCTCGGCACGTTATATATATATATATATATATATATTATCACTAATCTCCTACAAGACACCAGCTCCCTTTCCTTCCTCAAGATTAAGAAGGCGCTAGATTCCTGTACTCGGACACTAGTTCCTATATCTATACCCAGAGAATACCAATAACTTGCCAATATCGGCATCACTGGCGCACTGAGCGCAATATAAACGTTTATGACCCAATGTGTATCCTTCCACACCCCTCATACACCGTTCATCCCATAGAGGTTCTCAAATAATCCAGCTATAAAGTACTGTATCGATATACATCAATCTAAATATATCAATTGAAATCATCCCTTAAAAAACAACTGTAGCACCTATACACGCTTGTACTGAACTTCCACGTTGTAATATTGAAATTTACGTGAAATCTACCCCTAGCACTCTGAGAATCCTTTCCAATTAACAATGAGAGCTGCTGCGTCCTGGGACATCTATAAGACATGAAATGAAAGAAGGGTGAGCATCGGTAGCCAATGTGGTTGCAACGTGGAGTTTCGTCCTTCCTTCTGAACGACATAGGGATTCGCCCTTAGTCTGTCCTACGAGTGAGTATCAATGTGCGAAACCAGGCTGGCATGTAGGCGTGCGTCAGGGACACTTAATGTTTCTCTATCTATAGCGGACAGGACAGGACAGCAGGGATATTGTTATATACGACATTGGCGGAGGACCAGGGTGGAGAAGAGAGCTGGTGAGATTGTGTGTGTATATGAGAAAGAGTATAAGAGAGAGAAGACGAGAGTGCCAGAGCAGGAGCTCCAAGAGATATCGTCGACCACCAATTACTGGCGACCAAGACTTATTGAAAAGATCCCCATGGGCGAAGCCCCATAGAATCGCGTTTCATATAGCTAATGAACACCGATTACCGTTCTTGGTGAGTACAGTAAGCGTCGAGTATTTCTTGTAATTCGAAATAATGATAAGGAATTGATTTTCACTGAGAAAATTCCAAATTTCAGTACTGAAATATTATACTATACCATAAAATAGTAGGGGAAGTGTCTGTACCTGTAAAGAGAATTTGACAGGGTATATAATGTGGAGTATAGTATATAAGAAACTGACAGTGGTACGAAATCAAAGGCCACACGTGAGAAATTAGATTGTGTAATCTGTGCAGGAAGTGTATACTATATATATATATAGATGATCTTTTGACGGCAGATTCGATATTTCTGGATAAAACCCTTAGACGCAGAGAATCACCCCACTGTATCGGGAAGTAAACGCCATAATTCGTTAACACCTTCAACCCCTGATATAACGGAGTATTAGTTTTGATGTTGCGTCTTCGTAGCACGTAGGCTGTCTGGCTCGTAGCTCGTCTTACCTACTAGCACATAGCTCGTAGCTTCTAGCTCTCATATACCTCGTGGGCTGGTATAGCTCGTTGCTTGCAGCAAGAGCGAGAGTCCCTCTTTACCAATTTTCCTCCTCAAAGCTCCATCGTCTTTGATCAGCTCTTGCAACGCCCCTATAATGTCTCCAACCCCTGAACGACGCCCAACCACCCCCGTATAACCTTCCGTGTTTCTTCCCTGTTACCGTTCCTTGCATCGGTGTACTTACTCCTCATCGTATTCCTTAGCTAACTGATCCTGTACTAATATTTTATCCTATCACGGTAGAACTAGGATAAATCCAAAAGATAATCAGCGTTAATTATTTATCTATATTTGATCCTCGAGCAAGTCATCGGTTCTTTTGATTTATCCGTCACTATAATCGCAGATACCTGAGTCCTCGCGAGGGCACTTGGCAATATGATCGGAGGGGTTGAAAAGGGTTGAAACGGAGGAATTAGAAACGGCTCTCCCGAGTCGGGCCAGTCAGACGGTTTCTCGTTAAAGTAATCCGCTTGAGTTTTCATGAGATATCGAAACAGATAGACGCCACGAGTAATCTCAGAGGCGACGATTGCCAATCTCGTCAAGTCCTGGAAATAATATGACGGCGTCGACGTCGACGTCGAGTCTCCCAATCCATGCCTCGATCAGGCACGAGCTTACGCCAATGAGAGGGACGGCATTAATTATTCCCTTTAGATTACGCGTGGTACGATCTGGCAGTCTCGTTCGCTGTCGCCATTAATTTACATGCTCGAACCATCCAAAGTACTCTGTCTCAGTTATACCAACCCCGCTGGATATTTACCACTCATCGTCTCCCTTATCGATGGTAATGCCTCTTTTTTTTATCATTATCATATTTATAAATACCATCGTACACCATCCGACGTCAACGGTCTCAGCATCCATCCCCCTCGCAGCTATCAACGGTACCATCCCCCCAATTTGCTCAATTCCTAGCTGATGAAAGGAGCCCGTTAATTGGGAATACTGATGCCAGCGCGAAAGAGTATTTTGGATCAATCCTACGTCGTAGCATCATCCCTTGACTTTCCTTAGATTCCCTCAAGCATCCCCAGAGCTCAACGCGTCTTTCCTTCTCACCAACCAGAGAGGTTCCCCAGGTTCTCCACGAATCCACCTATACACGAGATCCTCGCGGAGGATAAGACTAGCAGGACTCCCTCAAAGGAACCTTATTTATGAGACCTTTAGCAAACAAATGGATAAACCTTATATCACTCCTCCTATCGTCAAGAAAATTCCCATCGTTGAAAACCTACAGTGAGTATCCACAGCAAATCCAAGACAAGTCCATCATCCAAAAGGTCAGTCGATTTTATTTCTTCTCATATTGACAAGGTGGTAAAACTGATTCACCACTGAAATTCAATAAAAAATCATACAGTAAAACTCCAACTGAATTCCATCCCTGTAACAATGATTACACGTAACCAAGTAATTACACGGTAATTAAAACTTACGAGCAGGCCTAAAAACGTATCGGCACGCATTGAGAAAGGTCCAAGTCATCGCGAAAGGACAGTTGGCCTAATTTAGAACAATCTCATTGGCCCCAGGCTCGGATATGAATTTCTCAACTGAATTTCACAGTTAACAAACGTTCCAAGCGGACGTGACGTATCTCTCATAGAAATCTGCAGCAGTCAAACGATCAGCCAGTTGTACCGAGTCATTGAGAATTACGCCGTAGTTATATATGTACACGCCATTATACGCACGTCCATATATGATCGATATACACGTGTATTCCCCTTTAGGAAGAAATGGCGATTTCCGCTTGGTTATCATCGATCGGATATGCCCTGAGTGCTCCCGATTAAAAAGCATGAATTAGCCAGGCCTGTCACGCTAGCAGCATCTGTCTTACCGACCAATAATACGACGCGCCGCGATCCTCCATATACATATATCGTGTAAGCGCATCTTGCATATATCTCTATACGTTAACGCGCATACATAACGTGGCTGCGTAAGGCAACGTGTGCATACGTGGGTCGCGGGCGGAGATACGTACTACGACCTATCTTAAGTCGGGATCAGTCTGGGCCGGTTCTCCGTTAGTGGCATTTATAACTCATCATTATTATTTGAGTTGATTTGAAACACGCGCGTCTCCCTCCTCCTAATTCCTGCTTCGTTCCATCCTCATTCCCTCGCCATTCTCTCTTCCGTTTCTGTCTCTCTCGCTGATTCACGTATACGCACAGCATCCTACTCCTTCCTTCCTTGGGCAGCATTGAACCCTGAAGCAGCTGCTGGCAGCTTGTATTTTTCTCTCGAGTCACCGTGTATATCGGTACGATTGTATAACGCGTTACAGTGGACAGCGATACCGATAAGAGATCTTATAGGTCCTACCTACACCAGAGATGATACTAAAAGTTAAATAGGGTCGATGGAAGAGTGCCGGGAAATTTGTCACTATTAAATAAATAAGCCTATAAACAGCGGAGACATCAATCCTCGCGCAAAGGACGTTAACGCCCGATATCTTGGACGGCTGTTATTTTTCATACGAGGGACCCGTCGCCTTACGATCCCCGCAGGAAGTGGGCTTCTACTCTTACAGAGCAGCCAGGACGTCAAGGATGGACCGTAGTGAGATAGAGAGAGAGGAGATGGGAACTTGGAGCTTTTTATGGTCTATAAGTTTACCTTATACGCGCGACCCCGGTAGATCAGACCTGATACGTCTATTATGACGTAAATGCTTAACGACCCGAGCACCGATAATGTCTTTTCCCACTGGAACAAGATTTTCCGCAGCATCCATACGCCCGATGATTCTTCTATCTCGGAGCATCCAGCCACCCGCAAGCACAGTTCTAATAGCCAGTGACTATCAGCCCGTCGTAACGTCGCTTCTCGATTTCACTCTCAAGCCACGTACTATCAATTTACATAGTGCCGAACGCGCGTCTGTGTGTTCGCAGATGCATTCGGCGAGGGTGGACCACCGCCAGTGGTCCAGATCTTTGAGTCGGAGCGGCTTTGCTCTTGCGAGAGAAGCCGCGCGTGCGATGAGCCGATACGAAGGAGAGCGGCGAAGACGAAAAGGAAAATTGCTAAAGTGGCGGTATGGGTTCGGGTGGCGGGAGGGGATGTGATGGTTGGGTTAAGGGTGAGATGAGGGGGTGAGGGAGGGTGGTCCGTCGATACAAGGAGTCGATTGTGGACTGAAAGGCACCGCCGGCCTCGGCACGCCACCACGCTTCAGAAGCACAGTGGCTGTCTGTGCCCAATAGATTCTGATGCTGAGATACCGAACATCGCGCGCCCCATCTCGAATGGCGGCAGGGCTATTAGCTCTAGCTTTGATTGGCTCCGTTTAATGGGCCAGGCGACACGCATATAAATTGCTGCTTGCTTTGAAGATATTTTGAGCAACCGAGGAGTAACGCCGCTACTCGATTTCTGTTCGCTATTATACTGCGACGCTCCTTGGCAATTATACTCGCTTTGTGAATTGGTTCGGAATTCTCTACTAGGTGGTCACCGACTGGTTGACTAGAGAGAAATTGCTGAGAGGATCTTTGATGCCACTGGAGAATTCCCTTGTTTTTCATGTTTTTTATTTTTATTTTTTTTCCCCCAATCTAATAACCATACAGAAATTGGTTATGCGATCTGACTGGTGTGAAGTTTGCTGCTGTCTGTGCAAAAATATTGAAACAGGTGAGTACTTTCTATTTTTCTTTGGTAGAACGTCGTAACCTTCATTTTCTAGGGTTATACGTATATGTGGTACAGGCGGGAAATTTTTTAGAGATTTAAAAAATCTTTCTCGTGGATTCAAATTGCATTCAAAAGTATAATGACTTGTTTAGTGAATTCGCGTTTGCTGTTGCATTGATTAATTGTTCGTTTCTTCGTCGCGTTAATTATGGAAATTCCTTTACGTTCGGCTGGATCGTCCATGGAAAAACTGACAGCGAGAAGTGTCGGGGATCAATCAATTTCTAAGGAGTCTGAAGACAAGTTACAGGATGATAACAGATCAGAGTCTCTACATAGTGATTCATGTGTAAACTGTAATCATACAATCAAGGTATATTTAAGGCTAAAGCCAGGATCAGGCAATTACGAAAAATCTGATATCTACACGATAACGAACTCCACGACGCTCCTAGCAAAATTTTCCACTGTAGAAGGTACCAGTGCTTCTCAGAAGAAGGGTAAACTTTTTGAAAATGCTACAAGACGTTTCACGTTCGCCAAGACCTTCGGTCCCGAGTGTTCACAGGCACAGCTGTTCGATAAGGCTGTTAAGCAGCAACTGGCAGACTTCCTGGCAGGTCGAAGTTCGACGATTATGAATTACGGCACAACCAATGCTGGAAAGTCGTACACCATGCTAGGAACTCTCGCGTCACCCGGTATAATACCGCGCGGTATAAAGTCGACATTCTCTACAGTCAATTGCACTTTATTTCCTTGGTACAAGCCGAATCTGCTGAACGGTGCGATTGGATTGGTTGAATCGGAGCGAATTCATGAGACGGAATTAAGAAGAAAATTTATTGCTGATGCGATCGACAAGACTCGGTGGATCACAGCTTTTGAAAATTTCCAAACTTCCGGTATAGAGGGAAACGAAGTTTCCGAAGATGCTTTGTACTCCGTCTGGTTATCCTTTGGTGAAATTTATAACGAAACTGTGTATGATCTTCTGGCTGATAACGAAAGTAAGCACGTACCGCTTACTATGGTGACAGATAAACATGGTTCTACCTTTATCAAAGGACTTCGAGTGTTATCAGCCACTACCGATATGGAGGCGTATAAGATTTTTATGATCGGTCAATCAAGATTGAAGGTAGCTTCCACTATGACAAATCCCAAGAGTTCGAGATCTCAGGCGATTTTCACGATAACGTTATTGAAGTACTTTAAAGATTTTGCACCCGAGGAAGTCGAGATCAGTTCGATGAATTTTTGCGATTTACCAGGAACCGGGCAATCTAGAAGAACTTTGAATATCGGCAAGAGATTGAAAGAAGCACAGAATATTAATAGTAGCCTTTTGGTTCTCGGCAGATGTTTGAAGGCTGTTCTCAATAGTCAAATGTCTAGGGAAAATGGCGAAATTTGCGCTCCATTTCGCGAATCCAAATTGACGAGATTGTTCCAGAAAGCGCTTTCTGGAAAGGAGTTTATATCCTTCATAGTCAATCTGAATCCTAGCACTGATCTTCATGCTGAGAATCAGAGCGTTTTGAGTTTCTGTAATATTGCCAAAAAAATAGCCCCCACGATGGATCTGAGAAAGTCAACAGTTTCAGAAATAATTTTACGAAGTTCTCATACGACAATCAGTAAAACGGCTGAAGCGGAACTCGAGATTACTGAAAAATCCTGTGTCTCGGAACGAACGGATTTTGTAGAACTGGAAGCAGAAAATGAAATGCTCAAAAAAGAGGTTATGGATTTAAAGAATTCAATATTTAGTCGCGAACTCGAAGTTCGCCAGGAAATGGCACAGTCCTGTACGGAGGTGATGAAAGAACTGGAAGCAGGATGGAGGAATCACGCCAAGGAAATCGAGAAACATCAAGAAGATTTGCTCAAGTGGTCGGTCAATCAAGTTGAAGATTTTTACAAAGAACGAATTTCGAATATCAATCAAAGAAAACGTAGACGTACCGAGAATAGTCAAGATAACGAAGAGGAGAAAGCAACGATAGAGGAATTGGAGATTGAAAACGCTCAATTAATTTCCAAAATTCTCGGACACAAGGAAACCATACGGGAATTAACAGAGGACAGTAAAAAAATGAAAATAGAAAAAAATCAAACAGATTTCGAAAAAAGTCTATTGAGAAAGGAATTCAAAGATTTGAAACAACTCATAGAATCGGTGCAGGATGAAAATTGTGACAGTGAAAATTTTGAATGTTTGACAGATCAATTAAAATATTTGATAAACGCTAAAGATGATACAAACAGGACCTTGAAACAGTCGCTTGATAAATCCAAAGAGGAATACGTAAGGATCAGTGCGGAAGTTATAAAAACGGAAATGGATTTACTGGGATCGCAGAAGATCCTATCAGAAAATTCAACGAAACTCAAAAACCTTGACGACAAACTATCCGAAAAATCCAATTACATAAACATGCTCCAGTCACAGTTAAACGTTCAAAGAAAGCAGCTGGTTGATTCAGAGATAGAGATACAGGAGTTTCAAGATAAATTGAATAAATCCGAATTGAAAGTATTGATCCTATCAAAGAGAATGGAGAAATTTGAAAACTCCCACTACGCACTATCTACATATACCAATGCAAAAGGCGATGACTCTTTTCTAGAAGATGACTTGAATCAATCGGACAGTAAATTATTACTCAAGGAATCAAGAAGCGAAGATAACAGCAAGAACGATTCTGGAATAATAGTAAATCGCGAAAGCGAAAGTCAAAGATCCACGTGCACGACGAACAGTATAAAGTTAGAAACCGATGATAAAGGTAATCAAACAATTGAAGTGGACCAAGAGACAAACAAAGAGATTTTCAAGGAACTGGAGTCGCTACAGTTGAATCATGAAAATCTGATGATGCAATATTTACAGGAGACTCAAAAAACACGTGAGCTCTCTGAGGAATTGGAATTTTTCAAAAAGGCTGCGGACGTTCATGAAAGGAACACGGATACGTTTATGTTCCAGGCCAAGGAGTACGAGCTGAAGTACAGAGAAGCGTCGAAGGATCTGGAAGCTCGTGCTCAGGAGTACGAGAACGTGATCAGGGAATTACGTGAGAAACTGGAGATCAGCCAGGAAAGTGAAAATCGTACATCGCGATGCCTGGAGGAATATCTCGAGAAGTCAGACTCCCTGGAGAGTCAGTTATCAGTGGCGTACGGGCAACTCGAAAGAGCCTCTGTCAAGTGTTTCACGCAGCACGTGCCCAAAATTGATAAGCTGGAGAAGGAGTGTTTTTCAAAAAACCAAAGAATCGCTGAACTAGAGGAAAAAGTGATGGAGCTGGAAAAGGATCATGTAAAACTCTTGGAAATCAGCAATAGATTAAAAGATTTGGATGAACTTTTCGAAAGGGCCAAAAGAAACAAAATGGACAATCTGGAGGAGATCAATCAAAGAAAGGAATTTCAATTATTCCTCGAGGAGAAGCTTGAGGAATTCAAGGAACGGATGGACGAGAGGGAGAAAGAAATTTTCACGCTTCAAGAAAAGCTGCAATTCATTGTTAAGATGAATGTTGAAAATAGTGAACTGTCCAAAGATCTTGGAAGAAAGCTAACAGAATCAACAATGCAATTGCGTACTGTCAAGCAGGAATTGATTAGATCGGAAGAGGATCGAAGGAAGATCGAACGAAATTCTAGACAAGAAATTGGTAAACTCAGAGCGCATTTAATGGCGCTAGAAAAAAATGCATCTTTTTTTAATGCAATTCATCAAGAGGGTGAATGTAGAAGGGACGAAGTGGACCGACTGAAGATTCTGCTTCAGCAGAAGGATCGTGAGTTGAATCTTCTAAAGAAGCATAGAGACAAGACGATCAGGAGATACGAATCCCTGCTTCGACATCTGCAAGGAAACGTAGAGAGAAGTAAACAGGAATCGATGAGAATGAGAAAAGTGCAACAGAAAAAATTGCCATTTTACAAACAATGCCAATTTTCCGAGGCAAAATACATTAAGGAGGATTCGAGTATTCGCAGTTCCACCAGTCTGCAAACAATCGATACGTCGACTCCAAGGGGATGGAGAAAGTTTAATAAAAAAAGGGAAAGTTTCCTAGAAAACAGTAAACCCCTAGAAGTATGCTCTACGTGATCTGAAAAATAAATTCTTTCGAAAATTACAATTTTTTTGCATTACAGGTAGAAAGTAAATCTGACCTGGAAATAATATCCGGGGAGTATCGAATTCCTGAGAGAAACGATGATTCATCAGCCATAACGGTTTCTACAACTGACGAATCGATAGATGAATACCATAGAATAACAAGATGGATGGAGATACGAAGAAGCAATGGAAAAACGAAATATTTGGTACAGAAGAATGAAGTATGCATAGATGTCGAGCCGGATGATGATTTTCGAAAAGTCCCTAGCACGGGATTCTATCCAAGATAAATACTGTAAATACAATTCATTATTAAATACACGTTTATGGTTATCTATACAGAATAGAATCAAACCATAAAACATCCCCATAGGCGATCATAACTCATAGTCAGATAATCGATCTGCAATATTATTGGCTTACCCCCGCTATTTCCTTTTCCCCCATGACAAGATCCTAATAGCAAAACCTAGTTCCACTAGGTTCGTTACAATAATCTCACCCCCATAGCCATAGGGACTCACGATATGGGGGTTTGCGGACGTTCCAGATTTTATTGGCAATATGCCATAATTCCCGACATTAGATGCTGCTGACGCTTTCCTACTCATTACCAGGCTATGGTCTCTACGTGATCTTTTTCATCTAGTTTCCCCCTTCCGCCCCTCCGTCCCTCCAACCGCGGGTCGCCGTCTTTTTGCGGCTTCTGATTGGAAATTATGACGAGGGTTATCGAAATTGGCCAGCGTCCTGAGCAATCTACCCCCATAAGGCCAAGGGGTGGCTAGAGCTTCCACGGACAGCCTGAATGGCCACCCCATTTCTGGCACTCGGTCAGATTTCAAGGACCTTGAGGTCGGCGTCGTCGCCGTCGCGATGCCACTGCCTCCGCCGTCTCTGCAACCCTTAGTAACTTTTGAACGAGCGACTCTGCCTTGCCTGGCTGCCGTGTCAAGGGGGTGGAAGGGGGTGGTTCTCGTTATCGAGAGGGTTGGCTAAGCTTCTGATTCTCCCCCCTCCCCCGATTCCTTCTCTCATTTTCCATCTTTCTCACCCGCAACCCCCTAGTCGATCCACCCTGACTCTCGTGCTACTTACTACCACTAGTGCCACTAGCAGCAGCAATGGCGGATTCGCGAGGGCCATTCTCGGCGGCTTTACCTCTCGCACTCCGGTGATTTCTCCGGGCAAATGTACCGCGAACTTTCCTCTTTCAATTGGCAATAAGATTTGATCGTTGCGGGAAATATCATCCAATTTCCTTTCTCTCCCAACCTACCCCGAGCTAACCTAGAACATAGCCTGATCCTTCTGACGTTCCTATAGCCTTCGTCGACATCCCCGCAGCCACCTCCTGACATCCCGAACTTTCCAGAATCCTACTTTCAGCATACACCAACCAAGTAGAAAATAGATGCGTTGTCCTGTGATAGAAATTTTACAAATCAAAAATTCCCACAATTATTCAGTTTTGATATTTCAATAGGGTACGCTGGAATTTTGATAGACCCACCCTCGAGGAGGGAATATCGAGTAAGGAATTAAGGGATATCCATGTTAGCCAAGAAGCTTTTCATAGCGAGGGTGGTTGAGAAAGACGAAGACGGCGAGGAGGACGTTAACGGGGTAAAGGAGGGTTGGGCAATGGTTGAGGAATATGCGCCAGAGTGGTACGAGAATAAGATGAGAAGGGAGGAAGTAGAAAAGGGGGTTAAAGTCATTCGGGCAAAGTTTCCGCGAGACATTAGTTTATAATTCGGCAATCCCGGATCAGTATTTGTCACGATTAGCTGATCCTCTTCTGCGACAATAGCGAATAAGGGTCTCGTTGAGGGTGAGCTCGAGGTAGGACGGAACTCCCGGGTGGGTCCTCCTCCGTGCCACGAGTTTTCATTAATTTCTCCAATTCGACCGAACTATTGTCGTAGTTACGCACAATTTCGAGGCGACAAAGCATCCGCGCCCTCGAGCCCTTCCTACGACCTGGGATTGACGTAGACGTAGAGAGAAACGTAAGGAGTTATAATAACCAGAGAAAGGGCTAAGTAGAAGTAAAGGAGAACGGAGTTTCCCGGATGCGCGAGGAGGGGGGAGGTGGAAGGTGGAATGAGGAGTTGCTGCCTCCTATGGATTATATTTCGCGTGTCATTTACCCCCTGATTTAGACCGATGATGTTTCTTCGAGCGAGCCGGGGAGGGGTGGTAATAATTTCTCACGCGTTTACCTAACCTTTCACTCGAGCCGTCAGACAATCCTTCGCGCAATTTAATATTGAGACATTTTTCATTGTTAATCCCACCGAATTATATACCACCGAGGAACAGTCACTCCTTGCCGTTTATCGTTCCATTGTCGTATAGCCTGGAAGCTTCCGCAATTTTGACAACCACCGACGTAAATATCTGCAAGAATTAGCGAGAAAGTTGCATTCGCGTGGCTGAGAGTCGTGGACAAGGAGGGGATGGTGGGGTTGGTGGCGCGAAGGGAGAAATCGAGAATATAAAGTGAAAGAGAGAAAGTGCGATATGCATATATGTAATAGGTGCACGAGAGAAGGACAAGAGTATATTAGAACGAGAGACGCAGAAATGGAGCAGGCGAGCGAGGCGAGCCTGCGAGCTCCGAACAATAAGCAATAATACGTAATGCAATTCAAACGTTGAGGCTCGCAATACTCCGAACCCAACTGGTACAATACCGGGAAATGCAAGGCAGGCATTTCCTGCAAACGGGAAAACGGAGACAATCGTACAATACGAACGGTTCAGTCTATTGCATATTTGCCTTTACGCAATTCCACCGCGTTATTACGCAACCGCGAGTTTATCCTTGTCATTCTCTCATCGTCCTCTCGTCCTCGTCTCGTCGTAGTCATCGCCATCGGAATCCTTCTCGTTCTCTTTCCCATGCTACTCTGCCCCCCCATACTCCCCTCTTTCACCCGTGACTTCCATCTAGCACGTAGGTACACCCATCCTCGTCGATGTCGACGTCGTCGTCGCCATCGTCCTCGTCGACATCAGCGCCAAGGTACACGCGACATTTTAATTTCCACATTCCCCGGGACTCCGGAGAGCACTTCCGGTGCCGAAGGCGTCGAGAGGACCTTGACGAAACGACAGTAGAGCAACCCCTCGGGTGAGAGTTAGCAGACGGGACGGAGCATCAGGCGAGGGTGTGGAGGGTGCGGATAAATTGTGGAAAGGGGATGAAATCGTTCGTTCTAATATCAGACAGCGAGCCCGAAGCGAGACTAGAGACCAAGAGAGGAGAAAGCGAGGAAATTGTCTCAGTGATATACTGAACAGGAAGTTCCTTATATTCCAAGTGGCACACGTTTCGAATGGAATAATTCGACGGTGGTTAAATCTTCCTGCAGGAGTAAAGAGGATATAGTCCTCCCGACTATTCTACGAGTTACAGTAGTCCGGAGCATTATGATCCGGTCTATAAAGAATTCTTTCGCGAATTAACCGGTGCAACTGTTACGAAGAGGACCAAATCTTCGGAGTACTTTGAATATCCCTATAGAGGGTTCGCGAATTGGTCGCGCAGGGTCAAAGGTCCCCAGGGCGACCTGCTGGAGCAAGGAACCTTAGGCAATCCGCAAATGCAACGTTCCCCCGACACAACTTACCACGATTTTATTCGTTTTTACATATGCCACGGGATACGATAAGAAAATGCTCGCGATATTTCACGTTTTTTATATCCGAAGCCGTTTTGCCTTGAGGTGTTGGCCGGCTCGCATCCCTCGGCCCTACGGGAACGGGACGTCGCGACGCGCCTCCCACACGTTCGTATACGAATTTTATACGGCGGACTGATATGAGAAATAAGTAGCCCCCGGCGTATGGACGAGCTCACCCTTATTATTAACTTGTCCTATACCTGTATATATACGTCTAACACGATACTTTCGAACTTTCTGTCACTGTTCTAATTTTTTTTCTTTTCTCTCTCTCTCTCTCTCTTTCTCTTATTACTTTCTCACTCTCTTCATCTTCTCTCTATCTATATATACAAGACGGCATAAACGATTTTCTATAGCGGCGGAATTATCCGTATGTAACAAGACGACATGGCTGTATGTTTCAAGTGGCTATTGAGATCATTCTAGAGCTACCCTTATGGCTTGGCTGATATTGGAGGCAATGAGGCAGGCTACTTTTAACAAGACGACTTCAAACCCTCTTCGCCATTTTGCCATTTCGCCATAGAGCCCGATATCCACCCGAACTCCCGATGCGCCGTTCGTTGTTATAGAATACCATAAAACGACGAAGTGCGCGACGAACCCATTGATCTCAATTTTTTTTCCTAACAAGCTCTCAATTTTATGGAGGGACTAAGTCTTTTTTTTTCTTCTCTCGTCTTCCCTTCCATCGTCTTTTTCACTCGTCGCTATACGTGAATACCCGCTAGAACTTTGTCCCATGCTAAAAACAGACTAAAAGAGAGATGAAGATATCTCAATGTGCCTAAGAAGGATTCATGTAGCAGTGATGCTGGCCTCGAGGACGCCTCGCGCAGAGTTATCTTGAGAAATAGTCTTGGCACGATCGGCGCCCCGAGTATTAAGATTCGCGAAACAAAGCGGCGATTTGTCGAAATTTATCGGGCCCGCCGCGCAATTAGGCAAATAAGCTGTCTAAACGGAATAGACAAGGAATGGAACCGAATGAAACGAATGGAAGGGTGTAACGACAAACAATTTCTCTGCGAACGGCAACAACATTTCATTTCATTTGTTCATCCCCCTTCCCCCATCCACCCCCGAAATTCACCACTTCCCTGACTACCAAAGACTCACCCCAATTTTCTCTTTCTCTCTCTTTCTCTCTCTTTCTCTCTCTCTCTCTCTCTCTCTCTCTCTCTCTCTCTCTCTCTCTCTCTCTCTCTCTATCTATCTATCTATCTATCTCACGTCTCTTCCTTCTCCCTCTGTACTCACTACCGTTCGTTCGACACCCTTACTCGAATTCGTTACACCCTCTAATTTGCTCTTGCCAACCTTTCTCCCCTCTCCTCTCCTCTCTCTCTCACTCGTCCTTTGTCTCTCCTTTTACTCCCCATCGCTCCCAGTAACACACTGAACGTTGATTTCTAGCCGAAAAATCGTCAATTTGTTGTTTTAAATTTTTACCAAAAAATGTTTTGAAATTTCCCTGCGAATTATGCTGTTCGATCATTGCGTGTCTGGTGCATCGAATAATATGGAGGATACATCGAGTTCTGTGGAAGTAAGATCACGCCTCTATTCCCAGTAATCCAAAGCGTAACAATGCGCATTAGCCAGACGGTAATAATTAACGCTTTTTACAAGAGTGTCTCGAAGCGTGGCCGCACTTTCGTGCAACGACCCCGCAGAGATAAAGATTTCAATTCCAAGAATGAAAATTGTCGATCAATTTAACAATTGACCTGAAATTCCGCGATAATAAAGCACAATCTACAGCCCACATGGAACGGTGGATCGGTGTTTTTAGTTTATTGTATTACATTGCTGCCGTCAGACATACTCACGGTCCGGGACGGATTTTCTATCCAACGGGTGATACCAAGTCATCATTGAATCACCAGAAATACAGCAACCATTCGCGTTTCATAAAAATTATTTATCAAGACCAATGCCAAAAAACCAATCATCAAATGACAATAATTATCCCTAAACTGTCCCCTGTAAATTTTGCAATTCAAATTTTGAAAATCGCCACCACATTTATTTTTTTCCCTGGTCACCCTGTACTTTAGGTTTCCGGACTGATGAGTAAGATCGCGTGTGCAGAAAGGGCCCCGGAGTAATTAAGTTCTCGTCGGTCGGTAGTACGGCAAGACGGCTTTATTCCTCGTGTCATTATTTGCGCATTGGTGCACTGTTATGACCCAAGGCGCGTTTCTCTGGCTGCCGTGAATATTCACGAGGCCATTTTGCTCCGCTCTTGGATTTACCGTCCGGCCTACCGTGGAAAAGTGCTCGCCAATAAACGTACCCGATCGTGGGATCTACACCGGTGATATATTGTGCCTACATAGGGATAGTCCGTACAGCAATGCGCGATCATATATCATTTTGAATATCGTAAACCGTATAACAGGAATCGCGAAATTCACGGTTTGCAAAATGGCAATGATGAATTTTATCATCTGTTCGCAACGTTTATGATCTATAATGGACTTTTTTGCAGTTTACGCGACCGCGCCTTTGTCACTGTGCAACTATATAGTATACGCCACCCGTGCGACTGTACAAGAGACGTAGGAAGCGTGTCTTGCGCCCCATTGCATCCTGGGAACACGGAGGGAACGGAAGAAACTAGAAGAAGAGAAACGAACGCTCCGCGAAAAAGAAACCGTTTTCAGTGGCACGTCGGCACTTTGTGCACACACAATCGTAAGATCATGCACACTCTTTGCTTGTACTTCTTTTTTCCTCCTCTCTATCTCCCTATCTCTTTCTCTCTCTTTCTCTCTCTCTCTATGCTTCTTTTCATCAGCCGCGCACGAAGTAGCCACTACAGAAAAACTGTAAATTGATGCGAGTGGCTGCTGAGCGAAAGGAGACTTCAGCACGATGCACTTGCCCAATGTCCACAGAGTATAATATGAATTGATGATTTAAGGATTGATAATTGATTAAAATATAACCAATAGTTAATCGTAAATTCGATAGTGTTTATCAGATTATATAATAATTGACGATTCGTCTCCGCATTTTAAAATGCGATTGGAAATAATTCGCCGAGACCTGCATGCATGCGGGTATTTATGTGCAATCATGGGTCATTATTTTTTTGAATCGATATTTCTACACAGCATATACGATCGTGGGAATACGTATGTACACTGTCTATGACAAATTCGCAGAAGCCACGGGTACCGAGAGTATAGTAAGAAAAAAAAAGTTTTACTACAGTATACGCAATCAATCATATAAGGACTCTAACGCAATGTACGACTTCCCTGAAAATCTATTATTTGTCGTACGACGATCTTAATAAGGCAAAAAACTAGCGGGAGTCATCAGCACAGCTGCATCTGCCCCCCGGCCTGCCTTGGGTTATTGAATTAGACGAGACAAACCGAGTGAATAATGGCGTAATGTTCTACTGAGAAGACTCGGAGTCTCGAACGATCCTTAAACTCAGACATCAGGCTCTATACTGATATACAAAAAAAGATTGCAATAGATGCGACCGCACTAGTATATAAATTGCATACGACGCAGCTTCCGAAAAAAAATCTTATTTGACCTTGATATATGTATCGTATCAACGCAACCTCTTTACCCTGAATTTTCACTATCACTAAAGTTTTCTCGGGCACCTGTACTCACGAGTGCACGCAGATTTGTTTGGTGTCACTTGCCAGTGCGGACGAACTCGAGGATCCCTACCGTTTGCTCGTTTCAACGACACGTTGAACGACACGTTGAAACGAGGTATGAAGAGTGAGAGGGAGGGAGAAGGAATGAGAATGTCAGTGAGTGTAGTGAGATGACCATAGAGAGCGCGAGAGAGAGAGAGAAAGAGAGAGGGAGTATCAGTACACCCTGGTGACCAGGGGTAACGATGTTCAAATCTCTCCCGAAATATTGTGATAGTATTGCGCGTTGTTTACACGGTGTTGTAGCTGGACATTCTGCTATTGACAGCTTCACGCTGTCATGCATCTCGAAATGAGTTATCTCGACGAGAGATGGAGGAAAAAGGGTGTAGCCGTATATTAACAATTTTAGATATTGTATTACTTTATTTATATATAATGAAAATCAATTACCTTGTAATCAGCCTGACGTTATCAGATGTACGGATGATTTGGTCCATTCCGTATGAAATTTCTTCAGGAGTCCAAAGGTCACGTTGATACACGCACTTAATGTTCAGATCACTTTTCACTATCACTGTTTTTCCCTAACCGATACTGCGTCTAATAATAATTATTATTATTAATTATATTTCGATCAACTAAATTTACTTCATTAATCGCAAAGTACTTGCACTACCGGCGTATGAATTAACACTGACAGCCGTTCTGTGTTTTGAATTGTTTGACCTTAAGGTAGGTCCCGGGTACCTGAAAATCAAAAGCAAGGGGGAGTTAGGATGTATGTATACATTACAGGCACTTGTATAGCGATCATTATCAATTAAAGTTCAATGTAAACACACGTAGATTAGAAAGAATGATTTACAAAGTATTTAGTATATCTATATAATAGAGATAAACAGGTTTCGTTCACGTGATAAATTTCACACTAGGATTTTCATATTTCTCTTAAATTTCCACTCGAAGCGTTGAACATCACGGAAAGGTTGTATATTCATGGTGGATTCATAGGACCGGATGACACTGGACGAAATTTACATCCGGTACTAGACCACGCGCGATGGCTCTTGCCGCTCGAAATTATTTAGTAGTAATTACTATACTGACGCCTAATGACGCGAATACGAATCTCGCGCTGGCTATAACTTACAGCATTCAACGGGCTGTCGCGTCCCGGATGGGAATGGCCGCAGTACCGGACGATACAAAATTACGTAAAATAAAAAGAAGAAAGTGCCAGGATAACATTTCCTGGTGGTTCATGAAATTTCGACGGTTCCCGGTCCTATCAATTAACAGGTCAGCCAGTCATTATCGGGAACGGCCACGGGACGAAATAATGTCGGGACTGTCGGACGGATCAGTCAGCGACCGCCATTATTACGTATGACGTATAATGTATAAGCGAGCAATGATAACATCAGCACTTATAATGCAAATTAGCTGGTGACACTCAACTCGGTAACGGAGTAATGTAATGCGCGAATAAATAGCAACAACTGCTCCGCTTCCCTGTCAAATACGCCCTGAACTCTCATAAACCATTGCTGGGTTGTACGGCCTGGGCGTGGGCGTGAGTTGTAGGTATGCTTTTGATGGAAATATTGACTATTACGTAACCGGGAATGTGTATCATTGAATAGCTACCATAAATATCGCGAAATTCTGCCCGACGCACTTCATACTTTTGATTTATCAAACTGGACAGCCTGCGAATATCCCATATTGCTTTTGACAGGCCGGAGCACAGTATGAGTTTGATCAGTGATGAACGTGTCATCAAACTGGTGATTTTAATAGGGAAATAATATAAGGGCGCGAGGGGGGAGGGGGAATTCAATGTATTTTTAAAATATACAAAAAATTCTGTCAAAGCGTCAAAGTACCGATGCGATTTTCTTATCAGTTTTAATTCAATGAACGTGGTACGATCGTGACAAATTAATCTGTTTCCAATTAGTCGAAATTCTAAAGCCCCCTTTTTAAATCGCATTTAATACCGTGAATGAAGGGGACGTTAACGTTAACACCTAGAGATCGCGCGGGCCGTGCGTCCGCGCTTACGAATAGGTATACATACGCCGTACTGCAAAAAGCGTTCGGATATCCCGGAACTGTTGAGTCGAGAGCATTACTAATTCAACGCCGGCATAAATGATACGTTCAATCCTATGCCTGAATTAATAAACACAAAAAAAGCCCCGGCTTGCCACCACCCGCCATCCTGACTAATGACGTATTTACCGCTTCGAGTCAAGTCAAGTCGAGTCGCGTATATACCGGTTCATTAAAATTTACTTTATAAGCTGGGAGCGTTGACGCATTCACCGCGGACATAATGAAGCAATGTTTCAATGGAGGTATCACACCCAACCCCACCACCATCGCCATCTTCGTCCCTACGAAGCTTCTCCATTTCCATCCCCTGTTAACCGCCTTGTCATTCTCTTTTTTTTCAACCACCCAACCCCATTTCAATACCAGCTGATTGCACTTCACCGTGGATACAGAAAAAGAGACTGCATCGACGTCTCGATATAATTGCAAGGTATAACTATAGTGTACGTGTATGCAGTCCTTATGATTGGTTGACTTTTTTAATGAATATTCTATTTTTATAAAATGTATAGGGCGTCGCGACGCTAAAGGATTACGTCGATCGTACATCGGCTTTTGGTTCTCCCCATCGTATAAATTATAGCCGGCAGCTTCGATAGCAGCGGGCTGCACGTTATTAATCGGGCGACATGTGTTGCGCGACGCGGCATCGATACTATGCAATTGTGCATAAATTATCGGCGCCCTGTGCCTGACAATTGCTCGGATATTGATGCGATTATCAATAATTTCCTACGCTGAGCCGGCAGCCTGGCGAATTGCACACGCGATATGGGACTTCACGCACAGGAGGCTCGCAAAACGTCCCATTTCGCAACGTCGCGCTTGGTTCGTTTTGCAGTGTGCACGTGTGAGAGTGAATGAATGAGTTAGCGCGCGTACCGGAAATCACTGAAATTCCTCTAACCCTATCCCTCGGGAAGAATTTCGCAGGCGATCCCGCAGGGGAGCGTGAGGGAAATGATAAAAAGAATAAAAATGAAAAAAAACTGCACTGGTGCAAATAAATGCATCGACTCTACAGGGCTATTCACTTAGAATGCACTATTATACTAATATAGTATATGAATGCAATTTAGAGTCATAGCCGGGAGTGCATCGAAATAGTAAAAGAGCGGGAGGTTAAACGTGACGATGGGTTATCGGTTGGGGAATATATTTACACCGGATGCCGTGCACCTAATAACGTTATTGCCATGTGTAAACTCGACGCGTACATTGGGATGCATTAAAAGCGGCTTTATACACCCTGCATAGAAATATTACGGTGCCACTCATTTCCGATGCTGTATTTAGTTTATTAGTACGGTTGGACATTTTTTAAGGCGTACTAACCCACGAATTACAGGATACAGTTTAGTGCGAATTCATTCGTCATTTTCACCCTTCCTGCATAATATGCTTTACGTAACGTCGACCTCCTTTACAGCTTCTCCAAACCGGATGCGTCATACACAAATATTTCATTGGTTCACACGCCTGTTATTTCTGTTCTACTCCTTCCCCTTCTTTTCTTAGACAAAAATCGAAGTGTCTCTCGATTTGAAAAAAAAAAATATGTCCAACAGCTAAAACACGAAGAAACATCAAGACAGCCAGTTTTCCAAACACTCGGCGATCGTTAGGCAGGAGCGCAAGTTTCTAACGAGTTTAAACAAATAGCGTATAATTTGTGGTGCGTATCGTGCGTGAGTGGCATAGTAGTAGCGTGTATACACGATCGCGGGACGTGTAAACAGCCGTATGTGAAGGGAAAGAAGGAGAAGGAGGAGAAGAAGGAGGGTCCACTCGAAATATCAAGAGCCAGTCAGTCAGTTTCTAGAGTTACCAGGATGCATTTGAAAGGCAGAACTTGTTTGAGTCAGGTTAGGGAGCCACTTGACATTGATTTATCCCTGGTTGGTAATCTCCAAGTATTTCCTAGGTCTAGACACTCGTTAATGCCCAGCCGAAAAATCTTGTAAAATGCATGGGAATCCTGCTATCGGGATTTCTTTAGCAATTGGACAATATTGCCTGGTTCTAAGTGTGAGGTAATCTTGGAGGTCTGACATTAGGATGAGACGAGTAAAATCAGGTTAGAAACTAGAAGGCATATACCATGCATTTGCCGTATGTGCTTTGGCAAGGCTTGTCTGGCTTGAATGAGAAGAAATGCCTGAGAGAAAGAGAGAGAAAGAGAGAGAGAGGGAGAACAGAAAGCAGAGAGCGAGAGCAGAGAGAGTGTTCCAGTGGCCTAGTGGCCCCGCGTCGGTAAAGCCCCCAATCCCAATTTCCCAGACTGGCGCCGCGACGCCTCCGTCGAGCGTCTGTTTGTATATACGGAATGCCTGCATGCCTTCCCGACTATAGCAGCTCTTCCTGTCCGAATGCACCAGCTACAAGTGCATGTCCCAAAACCCACCTTCCTTTCTGTTTCGTCCCCAGTGCCGTCACTCGAAACTCTCCTGTGGAAGACAAGTGCACTCAAATGTTACCCAATATGTGATGCACGTGTAGGTATACTACAATTCAACATGTACGTTTCCTTTTTTTAGTATTCTCATACGCTTTGTGATTTTCCAGGAATATGACAGAATTTCATATAAAAGAGAAAGAATCAGTTTGCGCTACGAAGTAAAGATGAATTGTTCCTCTAATTGATCCTTGGTAGAATCAGTATACAGTGTCCGTGAATGCAGCCTACCGTATTCGTATTCCAGCTGCGGATATAATGGCACTCAATAATAATTCTGATTTGTGCAATAGGCACCTATCGCATGTGCAGCCGGCGCCGCACATTCGACGCCGTGAAATCGTTCCGTGCAATACGCATCCAGTGGAAACACGCCACGCACGTGCCAATGATAGGCTCGCATTACGTGTCAAGCTTCTGTTATTACCTTGGACCTCTATCATTATTGTACCTCGCTCCATGTTCGTCATAAAACATTTTATTTAATACCCTAAATATATGATAATTACTACTCAGCATATAGTATCCATTAATTAAATTGACTAAATTCCTATCTTAAATCTATTCAAACTCTAACAAAAGTCTAGTAAGTGTAATCGATTTTTGTGTCATTATCAATCGCACTGTCATTCAATATACGAAAATGAATATATCACAGAGGATTATTCTCGTGATGGTCAACCAGTAGGTGCAATAGTATAGCCAATGGCAGAATGCATCGAGGACAATGATGTAGCAGGGAGAAGCACACGCACGTGGTGCATTGGGGTTGAGCCTATCAATGTGAGAAGCCCGTTTACTGTTGAATGTTGTACAGTCGTATTGCATTGCTCGTATGGCGGTCGGATGGCATTGGTTGGCAGAGAGATAGCGATAGGGTATAGGATACATATAATTACCGGAGACCGTGCTCCATTTCACACATCACACACCGTGTGATCACGTCACACGGCCGACGCCTCCAACTGCACTCTGCCATACGTGTACATACACGAGCGCGATTCGCGCTATAGGTATACGTTAACCATACATGTACCATAGATAACCATATATATATACAATAGTCATACATAGTAAATATATAGTTATAAACAGCTTTGTAAAATCGATCGAATTCGATTAAGCCGCATGTGTCTTTAAGGCAACGTGTGAAAGTCACGCGAACTTACTTTCTCCATATGAAATGGTCAAAGTTCAAGGGGGTATGGCTTACGTCGTTTTAGAAAGGAAGAAGGTCACCGATGGCGTGTCCAGGTCCTTGCGTCAGAAAGGGTGCATTGGCGTCGGTGACGTCGACGTCACGAGGTCAGATTGCGTCTAAGAGTAGAAGACAGTATTGGGTGCAGGGGTGGTTGGTGGTAAAAGTTCGATGGTACTGATGGCTGCTGTTGCCAATAATATGATGCTGGTAACACCGGTTTCGCGATGGTTGCACCAAATAGTGGGAATCCTAGGGTTCGACGTGTGCGTGTATATCCGCGCGAAGCAATTGAACGGCGAATGATTCAATTTGTCAGACCAATGAGTTTGTCAGATGCCACTCCATGTTGGGACGCTCGGGAATCCACACTCTCACGACTGTGACGGGTGAACTCGAATTGGATTTGATTTAATGTTGCACGTATTGCCGCGCATTACACACTAGAAATATCGCAAATCTCTCGCACGGTATCCAATTACTTGTTCATCGAAATACAATACCGGAAAGCCACCAGGAGTACCGATGCGACGTACAGTCTATATGGTAAGTCAGTCAGTCAGTCATTCAGTCAGTTAATCAACCAGTAGAATCAGCCAACCAATCATTATCTGTGATGGAATTTGGAAAATTTTAATGACTTTATACTATACAATGTCATATTTTTTAAGGCGTGAGTGTATGACGTACGTTAAAAATATCTTGTATCCTGTATGACTTCGACCACATGCTCGAATTTGTTTACCAATAAAAACGTATCCTTCGACACGTACGATCTTTCCTACGAGCAGATCTTACCACCCTGTGGAAACCTCCCTGGGGGTGTCGGGAATATCCGGACCAGGGACATTTCGGTTCCCGAAATTCATTGCCTATAAATATTTAGAGAAGCTCCCCTTTCTCGGTGTAAGGGAGACTGTGTAAGGGTGAGATCCGTCCAGGAGTAACGATAACGTATCCAAACTTTAGGTATGGACGGTATGGATGTCTATAGAAAATTTTCAGCCACCAGAATACTGTCGGCGGCTTGTCAAAGGTTTTCCAAAAAAAAGGAAAGAAAACACGAAAAGAAAAGAAAAAAGGACAAACGTCAAAGATAGCTCGCAACGCTCTTCCGAATGGGCCATGTGTTTTCTACGAAACATTCGATAGTTCCAAGTACGTCTACTATACTATACCCCTTACATATGCTTACGTACTTTTCAAACAATACAAATGTATAAACCTAACTTACAAAAAATCTACTGAGCGTCTATAAGTCGGCAGGACTGATTTATCCTGCGAATAAATCCCCCCCCCCCCCTCTCTTTCTCTCTCTAGCCACCGATAACGCACAGCACTCGTTCGCGACTTAATTAAAGGGCTTAGAGTCCGAGCCCTGGTGAAAATCCTCATCCGATATCAGCCGCAGTTACAAATATATATCAGGCGGATTAAGGATGTAAGCTTTAGAAAAAGGCGGAGGAGCCGTGTGGCGGGAATAAATTCTAATGTGGCGGCATTATAATTGCGCGGTTTACGTCCCAGCCTGGGCAAGGGCTGCGCGCCAAATTAGCGACGATCATTATTTATGTCTCGGCTGGTTAAAAAAAAGGGGTTAAAACCGTCCACCGGCATCGTTGAGGTTCTTTTTACCTTAGCGAAAAGCTCCATCTACCTACGTACCCAACTACCTAAGGGTGACTCAAGGACTTGGATATATTTAATTGAATTTCCGTCAACTAGTCTTTTATCTGTATAAACGTCCCATCCACAATATTGGCAGTACCTATTCCAATCAGCTGTCCGAAGCAAAAGTAGAGCAGCCAACCAGTGACGAATAGATGCATAGATGCTGCGTAGATTTATCAGATAAATATTATAGAAACATAGACGCATCGAAGTCTGAGAGTGCATCGCGGGTGGGCAGAGCTACCCTCTGTTATGACGTTCACATCCTCTCCTGGCGTTTCGACCCGGACGCACCCCCTCGCCTCCCTTACGGAATACTCCGCATCCCTTCCACGCCTCTGGGTCTGCCCCGTATCAGTACCGAAGGGCAAACAGTGCACGACACGTGTTTTTAATTTTAGGGTTATGTTAAACATCCCCTATGCGTAAAGCAGAAAAAAAGGTCCTGGCCATGCTCGATTGCATGCTCTTAAAATATTTTTAATATCTCTCAAGCCATGAACTGCTTACCACCGATATAACCTTTCTATACAACCACCGCCGTCATCCCTTGTAGACGTATGGATGCATACTTAGAAAATATGCCGATTCGAGGAAACCTCCTATTATGGTCTGACATTGACGGTATTATAATCTTGGAAAGTGACAGACTCTCACTTGACATACTCGATCCTAAATCAGACCTTAATACGACGCGATGCAAGCATCGGTATTTTTTTATCAGTGTGATAAGGGCGCTACGGGCTGTGTGCATTTTTAATAAGAGGACCGTAATTTACTGTACACCCTCCTCTCAAGACAAGTCCGTCTGGATTTTATAACGTATTTTATGGTGTAATACAAACAAGAACTGGCTGATAGTAGCTATCTCCTATGTTAAACACATTATGCTAACGCGTTACTGACATGTCTACGCCGAAGTGCAGATAAGCAACAAGTGTGCACCTCGGCGTCGCGCTCTTAACGGTAAAAGGTTTTCTGCATTGCCCTTAAGTCGCCATTACGTTCCTGTCCTTGCGTCGATCGCGACCCAATCGCTCGAATGTTCTACAATAAGAAATTGTACTGCCGGAAGTCGGTAATGAAAAAAATTTTTTTAGGAGCACAAATTAAACTGATTTTTCAAGATTGGTACGGTAAGGAAATTGTAAGGGAATTACACTAAGAAACCTTTTTGAGTAGAAATGGAGAAAAACGGAAAGAATAGATGATCGCGTATCGCATCGGGATGCTCGTATTTCTTCGAAATAGCCGATGAAACCTCCTTATGGCCGGCAAATATAATAAACTTGGGGTCCATATTTCCAAGCTCATGGCTCGGGCGTTCGTGCTGCCCCAAAGAAAAACAGCCTCTCGTTCCCGTCCGCTTCTTTCCGTGTATCTTCGGGTTCATGGGGGCCAAAGAAAAGGGGGATTTCTGGGCATCGTCATATTTTCTGATTTTCCGCCAATAAACCCCATTACTATTTATCAGACTAATGCGTCCTTATAACACCCATTAACAACAATCTATACCATGTTAGACATTAGCCCGGCAATTCTGCGTCCAGAGTAAATTTATTATTAGCTAACAGCAACTACTGTTTCACTCCCCTTATATAAATCGGTAAATCTACATCATAAGAATTCTATGAGAATAATATACAATGCACTTAATGCGTATAATCACAGTCCATATAATTTTCATGTATATAAAAAAAAAGAATATTTGATTTTTCCAAAAATTCGTATATAGTAGATACACCTCGAAAGGACAGTTAATAAAGTTGGTACCACTTATATCTAAGAGGACGCGATAAATTCGCCACGTGACGTTTAATTCTCCGGCTAAAGGGCGCCGGTACGCCGCCGCCGCGACGGCAGAGACTGACTCCTTTTATTTCCGATTAGTCTTATTTCGTTTACGCCAGAAAAATGGCGAGTCGTCACGACCTCGCCGACTGTAATAGTATAAGGTGGCCACGTTGGTAGCAATGGACGAGAGTAAGCGAAAGGCATCGGGCATACAGAGTGGCGCAAGTCCGTCGTGACGCGTCGAGTTTTTAATTTAAGCACATCTAAGCGATTCCTCTCGCGAGTGAAGAGCATGAGGAGTTGCCACGAGCCGCGACGAACTCTCTCCCATATTTTCTTCAAATTCTCCTTTTACCACCTATTCGCGTCATTTCCTTTTCTTCCTTTCTTTCTCCTCTCGCATTCTTGCTCTTCCTTTTCTTATAAATTTTCAAGCCGCACTAGCACGCCATAGTGGATACCTACTAAGATGGCCGGACAAAAAGTAATGTATTAGCCTGCGGTCCAAGGAAGTCTGGTTCATTTAGCTTCAGCATAAAACGCACACCACTTCTAATGGGATACGGTAAATCTCCAGGAATAGAATCAGACGCAATACGTCGAATCGTATGTGCCATGTGTGGTCGTCCCTATTTCTGATTGTATCTTCCTGGTAAAGGTGCATATCAATCGAATCCAAAGCAAGCAGCCATGCTTTACATTACAAGCGCATAAGAAGATTCATGCCTAAAGCTTCCACTCTATATAGCTGCTGCGTCACCTCGTTTCGGTTTTTCCTTTTTTTTTTTCAAAAATAAACAGGGATATAGGCCGTCTGGAATCGTCCTGTGCCAGACTAAACAGTGTCATAGCCCATACGCCTACCATATTCCTGTTTATATTAACATTGGCTGAAGGGTCTTCGGTTTACGGTCTAACGATACTAGGCTACCGTGTCTCTGCTACTTGGACGTTTATTTAAATGGCTACTAAATAGGAAGAGCAGTCCAGTATATACCTAGGACTACTAGTACAGTAGTATCACTGTGGTACAGTTAGGGTACTAACGCGTTGCTAATACCGTTACGACGTAGCTGTGACAAAAGGAGAAGCTAGTGGTTGTGAAGCAAGAGCACGATAAAGTGCAAAGGAAAAAAGAAGTTATGGGATAGAAGTAGCCAAGATTCGCAGCAGCATGCGGTAATATAAACGTCGTAAAATAGGAACAGGTGAATCATATAATTCGGTAGGGAGTTCGGAGCAATTCTTATCCGGAGCCTTGGGCTCGCCACAATTCCGCAATTCCACATATAGCGCGACCGCACGCACACGTGCTGTTCATATCGTGCCAAGGGGTGAGAAAGAGAGAGAGAGAGAGAAAGTGGTGGATGGTGAGGGTGAGTAAAGCAAAAGGGTGGCAACGTGCAATCCCTGGATATATACGAGGAAGACAGTTCCGATTTTTCATCCTAACCAAAGAAAACCGTGTACGCTGTGTAGATACAGAAAGAGAAAAAAAGAGAGTTAGATGCTGCATGTAACATAAGATAATCACAGTGAGATTTGAAGAAAACGTTAAAGACCATGCGAGAATAAAAAGAGTGGGCCTTATACGGTCCCAGGAACAGACAGGTATCCAACTATTCGGTGTTCAAACAAGCCGGCAGGTTGTTCGGATTTTGTTTACTTTGTCGGCGGCACCCTCTCCGGCTCCCTCTCTTATCGCAGGAATAGTTCCGTAGATCAGGCCCCGGGACTGTCAGAAAATCTGTAACCAGGCAAATATTAAAGTCGTACGATAACGCTCCTGCGGCCCGCCGCGTTCCGATTGCGATACTATCTTTATCCCTCGGCGCCATAAACTTTTATAGTCGGGGATGTTTGGAGTTTATTATATTCGGAGCAGCAACGCCTGGAACGCGCACCCCTTTTCTCGCCCAGGGCGGCTACGTCACCAATCTCTACACCCTGTACACATATTCAGTCGGTCGTCGTTCGATATGTTTTAGAAACGTGCGAATTATTCAATACATCACACTCATTTCATACACGATACACCATTAACCTCGCAGCGGTGCATAGTGGGAATGAAAATTGTTAGAGAACTGGGTAGTCCTGGTAATCCGTCCATTAGCCGCGGGTCCGCGAAATAATTCCTGACAGAAGGACAATAGGCAAGACTGCAACGTATGCAAGCAAACAAGTTAGCCAGCTCTTGATTTAGCGGAGTGGCAGCCTCATAATTGTTACGACATAACCTCCAGATAATCGCGTCTAAAGTTTCAGGACGTTTCGTATAGTTAGTTAGTGGTTTGGGAGCCGGGCATTTAGCCCGTATTGTCGTGCATACACTCAGTCTAGATACACGCTCCGGAGGCCTCTTACCTACTGAGAGATTCATATAGGATGGCGTGTTCTAAGAGGGACATCTTGCACAATCTCATTCCTTACTTCCGCATCTGTAAATCAGAACAGAACTCTGAGCAACGTAGATAAATGAACATAGAATCAGTACATTGTATATCTTTAGAAAGTAAAGGAATACCTTCAATCTGATCTCATTTGTAAATTCTGCATGTGATCGTTTCCGTAATTCGTTAAGGAATTTAACAAAGCAAAAGGTGCACGCTTCGAGTGAAACGTGCTGGAAGGTGCGATGGAATCTGTAGACGTAATGCAAGCTCGACGCCAGGGCGACCGCACGAATTAACGCTTGTTTCCAAAAGCCCTAACGTGCCTGCGACAATTCTTGAGTGCTGTCTGCTGCAGAGGCAACTACCCTCCTCTTGCTCGGATTCTCCCTCTCTCTCTTCCTACCTCGTTGCTCACCCCTCGGCCTCGTTTCTCTCAGTCTCTCGCGCCTCTTTACCCTCTATACCTTGTATATACAGACAGACGCCCGTCCCCTTCTGACCCCGGAGCACCAACCACGTTAAACGTTGGTAATGTTAACGTAAATAGATTATAACACTCTGTTAAACAGGCAGGAACGGGCTCGCGAGCGCGAATTACTCACGCATCGTGTGACACGTTCCCCTGTCCTGCCAACCACGGCTTTTGGCCATCGTACGTGGTGCACGCGTCGACGACGATGTCCCCGGGAACATGGGAATCCGGGAACCTCTACCACTGCTGGCGATGGCTGCTCTTCTAGCCAGTGAGACCAACCAGAGACGTTACTTCGCCAAATATTTAGCTTTTGTACTCTTGTTTGGGAATTTTTTATAAATATTTTACGGCAGGATCATGCGGTAGCTTAGTGCCGGTTTTCATTGACCGGAAGGGATGCAGGATACTGTTCTGGGCTATCATCAGGAACGGTTAGTTTTAACACAGGAAATTGGTTGTACTCCCATGGCCGGTTCGCGAGATAAGAATTTTATGGGGAACTTCCTTCGTTTGGGGTTCTCCAAATCCTAAGAGCCCTGAAACCATTTCGGCGTAACGTCTATGCATTCCTTGGATAAATGCATCCTTTGTCCTGAAGTCCTGCACTTTGTATCCTTACAGGCAAGGTCATTGTCTTCTTCGAAGATACGCCTACATGAATTTTCACTTCTCAATGGAATTGTTCGATTAGACTCTTTTCGTTCTGACATCAGTGTCGGAATTATGTGTTCTCTTATTCTTTTACTTTCTGTCTTCATCCTGGCAGCCATCTCCATCAATCAGACGTCACACCCGGGTTTTACAACCCTTCACATTTTCTTGGGAAGCTATCGTACCGAGACTACTTCCGCTTCGGAGTACTCTCACGCATCGCATGCGTGCTCTTCGGGTACGCGTAGGCCTACGTATTCGCACAATAAGCCCCTCGTAACATTTTTATGATCAGAGCGTCTACGTCTACGAGTTGCCGCCATATTCTTTCTTTTCTGTCAGATATGAACTTCTATTTTCCTTTTTGGTGCAGACTCAATTTTTATATACACAAGGTAAATGGAGATATCGAAAATCCTTATTCATCCATGCTCAAAGAATTACTGCAGAACACGCATTAATATACTGAGTACAGCAAGGTAAAAAAATACCCCTGCATTGGTTTATGATTCCCTTGAAAGCCAACACCTACGTACTCTTAGGACCTGGCTAGGTCGATATTTCTTGGTACTCACCATAGAAGGAATCCAGGATACGTTTCAGCATCCGTCAGTCATTCTTTCGTCTCGCCTTGCGTCATGTCGGCATCCTAGGCCGTCTTACTGTCTCCGCCTAATGCATTTTTACGGGGGTTAAAATCATTTATAAGCTATAAATGAGGATTATTGGCCCAGGGGCCACAACGTAACGTACCCAATAAAAGTACACTTTGTCTCTCGTAAGAGACACGGCCAGTCACTCGGGCTTCGGGCACTCTCGCACCGCTCTTTTATCTCTTATTTACAACTCTTTTATTCGCCGATTCCATTTCAATCAGACCCCACGCCTTCTCGAGTCTCTCTCACGTACTGGTGGCACTGTAGAACTACTTGCGGATCCGTGAACTTGCACCCTATATCCATAGCCACGTATCTTGAAAAAAAATCATTTTTCTCTCTTACTGACAGGATATGGATCTTAACAAAGAGACGTCTAAATAAACTGAGATCTGCATGGTTTTACGACAGGATACCCATATCCGGTAGCACTGCGTAAACATCATTTAGTTTACTGGTATTTTTAGCGAGACCACAAAATGGCTTTTAAAAGGATTGGTCGAATCAGTGGAAAGGATCTTTTAATGAAGTTTTAATAAAAACACTACACAATCTTAACTGCACGAGGAAAGTGGCACTACTCTTTATATGTCTAGGTACATGGGGATCCCATAACAGATACCTATATATGTCATATCATTCGCAGTAACTATTAGCGCCCGCAGCGATACTGCTTGCGCAATATTCAAATCCATGCCACGATGGAGTAATGTCTGCTACGTAGGTATAGATTGCTCGCCCTGAGGCCTCTCAACCCTTTCCGTGAATCACAATAATTCCGATATTGCCTTTCGCCCATGTCGATCACTTCCTACTAAGTGCAAGTAGGACTGCGAGGAGGGTAGCACGATGTCCCAAGGACATCATCCTGCAGCCTGTACAGAAACAGAAATCATTGAAGGGATGATTATCGAAAGTAGAGAAAGGAATGAAAAAAATAGAAAGCACCAAGCAAGAAGTACTTCTTTTAGAGAAACAAGGGGGATACAGAGGGTGGAGAAGCTGTTAGTGCGGAGGGATACAGGGAAAGACTTTGTAGAATCCTGAAAGACGTTAAAACCACCCTCTAAAAGCAATTTCGTGGGATGGCCATGTTTCCTCGATAAACCGTACCGATATCCCAATGCCGGCTGTCCCTGCTAAAAGGAACAGCGGAACTGAAACCGAGTTTTTAATTTGGCGCGTGTCACGCGACAGGCCGGATACTGAGGGACAGTGCTGGGCGTTTCTAGGAGGGACAGGGTGGTACGGGATGAGGAACGAAATGGATCCGAGCAGCCAGATGAATCTCTCTCGCATTGTCTGCGTTTCAATGGATATGCCCACCCACCTCTCTATCCTTCGCGGTTTTTGAGCGTTATTTTCGGCGACAAATATTATTGTGTCGAACAATGATCGTGTCCTCAATGGACGCGCTCATATCTGCCTGGCAGCATTCCTTGCTTTCTGTCTTTCTACATTCCTTTCCTTCATTCCTTCCTTTATCATGTTCTTATATACCACGTACGTCCTGGAGCATTTCCTAGCTCGTAATCTTCGACATTGTTTCAGGGAAGCACGCTGGCGGTCATATTGGAATTGCTAATGCGCCAGAGAATTTTAGCAAAAAATGGACTTTTTTCTTTTTACGTGAATTCTCATGACTATGACGTATACAAAATTGATTCGTGAACGATCGAGAGAAATGGTGAAGAGTTTAAAAAATAGGGGTAGCTAACACAAGGGAAGCTAACCTAGTACGTGTAATGTATAGTCTCAGTAAAGTCGCGGATATCACGAAGGAATGAATGAATCCATCCACGGGATTTATTCGCCCCGGGCGTTGATTCTTTACAAGGGACATCAGGACTCTGAACGGCTGTCATCGTCATCGTCATTGTTGTCAACCAGCCGAACGTTAAAGACCCCAGCTGTTCCTTCTAGACACGATAAAGACCGATGCACATCGAATCGACATGCACTTTCATTGTCAGGATATAGTCCTCTGGTACAGTGCTTGTTTCCTCGTGCTGGATGGTATTCGCAGTGTCGCCGGTAGATATCTTGCTCGAGAGACAAGTTTCTCTGCGGGTGACACTGACGGTAGGGAAGGAGGCAGAAGAAAGGGGTGTATGATGGTCGAAAAGGGAAAGGGTAGCAGAATGAATGAGTGAGTGAGTGAGTCAGGGAGTAAAAGCGAGAGAATGGGGAGGGGGGTGCAGGATTGTGGTTCGATTCGGCAGTCACCCCCCGGGCATGTCGAGAATTGAGAGACGCGCCATTTCATCCGCAGTCTGCCGATATCGCCTACCTAGCTAGTGCCTAGTACTGCCACCCCCTTTCCAAAATATCTCATTCCCAAACGCCTCGAGCTCTCGATGGATTACAAACCTATCTATTACTTCCCTGTCCCGTTTCCAGTCAGATCCCCGAACTCCAGAGTCCCCAGACTCTCCCACTTGGCAGGGACCCTTTCCGCCAGAGAGACTTCCCACTCTTCAAGGGTGCCTCTTGTACTGGTTCTCATGAACCAAGAACACTCGGTGCCACTACCAAATAACTAGCTGAAGAAAAATCGCTTGATAGCCGTAAGGCTTTGGTATCCAATCCGAGTGAAACCTACAGTAGGGTGATAACATTCTTAAGCAGAGTTATGAATCTTCCTGTAGCAATGCGGTATATGTATACTACGATTCGAGGAATCACGAGCGTGGGCTAGTAAAGAGGGATGCAATACAGAGTTGGTAACGAGAGATACGGATGAGGGTTGAGATGGAATTTCTACATCCATTCTCGACTATGGAAGAGGGACGCTGGAAGAAGACAGCGTCGCCAACGTATAGGTAGCCTCCCAGGCAACACCTCTTAGTCTAATTGAAAAGTCGGCAGAAATTGAAAATTGCGATCGCAAATTGCAAGCTGCTTTAGGCTGAGCGAGAGGCTAGGGTTGGGGTTGGTGTGAGGGGATTCGCCTGGGCTTTAGGATGGACCAAGAGGGCGATAGCGAGTTGGAGCGAGTAAGAGAGGTAGAAAAGGAGAGGAGAAGATGCAGACTCCCGTGTCGGAATACGCAAGAATGAAGATTCAGTGTTTTGTCTTGAGTTGCAGTGTAGCGAAGCGGAGCCGTCGGTATGGGAGTGCGAATTCAGGCTCGTATGGGCATTCTTTTACAGAGTTGTCAATTGTAACGCTCTATACAGTTCTGAGGGTTGATTTCACAGTGTCTACTGCAACTGTCATTGATGCAGCTGATGACGACGCTTCTATCGCTCTTGCTATTCCTATTGCATCCGTGCATCCATCGTACGTGTTTTTATTCCCATTTACGCATTACCCGTCCTGGGGAAAACTTCTTACTCAATTGGTAGACGTTTTTTTTTTTTTCAGGAATTCTATAGACTGAAAGTGAATGGAGGGAATCATTTGTTTCTGGACCACCTGAAATATCGTGTATATCTGACAGAAAAGGGAACAATAGTATACAATGGAGAGATGTAAAAGCAGGATTTTATAGCTTTTCGTGTATCCCATATCGATGGACCGTTTCTACCCTTATCGGCCGGAATACAGAGAATGTTAAAGGCATTTTCATGGTCGGAAGAGCCACCCTTATTCCGGACGTCCCTAGAATACGTCTGGTAGACAAGCCAGGATCGTCCCTCGCTATATGACGTCGGACGAGCGCATTCTTTATTTTCCTACGGTTGAAAATAAAAAAATATATAAGCAAAAGCAGAATAAGAAAAAAAAATGAATGGAGCGTACGCGAGAGGACGCTTTAAAGCGGCATTAATTTCCTATGCAGCATTTGTCTTCGCGTTTATGCCTCGTCAACTCCGGGTGAATATCTTGCAGGGCGTTCGCTAGGGGTGGCTGTTGCAAGGGAGCGTGCACGGGTCGCCACTGCGACGAAGGGTTTACGTGGAAGAGGATGAGTGTCGAGGATCATCGCCGGGGGATGCTCCGGCTGCTACTCTCACCAACACAAGACAATGTGAATCGCTACGTGTTGGAGGTAGCGCGACTTCCTCGAGGATCCTCGTCAGGGTAGGTAGGTAGGTAGGTAGGTAGGTAGGTAGGTAGCTAGATAGGTAGGTTGGTACGACGTAAGACGTAAGCCCGAAGAGAAAAGCACGTAATCAAAAGTGGCGGTGCTCGTTACCGAGATTAAGAATATTTTATCGCCGATATTTAATTAAATGATAAAATGTTACGGCCGGGAATTTATAAATTCATCTCGGCGGAGACCGGTGGCTCTGATGTCGGTATGGCGATGTTCCTTGGGGTGGTACCGCCCAAGGAGAGGAGGGTTTACTCTGTCTTAATATGCCCTGTTTACATAATACTCCTCCTCTATCTCTCTTACCTCAATTCCTCTTCATACCGACATTTTTCTCTTCTCTTTTCCTTCCTACACTTCCCTCTCTTGTCCTGGGTACTAGCTTACCCCCTCGGCCACACTGGAAGCTCGAATCGCTCCGGAACGAGCAGAACCCTGATATCTAAAGGAAAATGTACACTGGTTGATTACCATTATGATCATGATACCAGAAGCCATGCTATTATGTCAAAGCGGTCTTACCAAGGCGAGCAGTAACAGGGCACCTTCCAAATTAAAGTGTAATTCTCTCTGACTGGCTCGACGGAGTCGACCTGGAGCCAAGGAGCACGAAAAGGAATAGTGAAAGTGTACATCAAAGCAATGGGATCTCCTAGTGCTCCATGTTCTTCATTTCTCTCCTTTCTTCTTCTGCATTTCTTCCTTTCGTTTCTCTTTCCTCTTTGCCTCTTCGACATTCGACACTCTCTCTCTCTTCCTCCCTTTACGTCTCTCTCGCACTCTATTCATCTCGCCATTCCTGCCTTCCTTCTCGAGTGAAACCTCTTTACTCGACTGCCAGGAAACCAGAGGAAAGTAGGATGAGCGGATTTCGCGTAAACGGGTTAATTTGCATCGGAATGAGACTGGCGATCTTTCGAACCCGATCCTTTAGCTACCCCTATGAATCTGCTCAGTAGACCAACCCCTAGTCGATAGTACCACTTTGTGTTTCCCATGATTTATATATACTCCATGTGTTTTCTCATCCTTTCAACTGCCTCTGGAATTTGATTAAACTGTAGTATATGTCCTACAGGAGTTTCCTGGAAATCGGTATGAAGTGACTAATAATTATATGTATATCAAGGTGAACTGACCTGGTTGTTCAGGTAGGGCGAAAGCGTACCTATAAAAGGGGCCAGGTTTTAATCATAGGAGACCTTAGCAGTAGGCTCGGTTCCCGAGTGTGTAGTTTGAAACGTTCGCCGACACTGGGAATGCGAATTGAGAGATAAAACGGTAAAGTTGTGCGAAACTCTGGCAGCCTTCCTACTCTTCTCTGGCTCTGTTTCACCCTCGATTTCTCTGCCAGAGTCCCTCGTTCTCGTTTCTCACTGCAACTACCCCTCTCTGTTCTGCTCCATTCTACTCCATGCTGTACCCTCCTATCTCTTTCTCCCTCCGTTCCACACTCTCCCTGTTAGCGGACCCTCTAATTTTCTTCGCAGTTCAGCTATGCGAACTACATTATGGAATAATTGCACGGGTCGTTATTCCCGCGTCTGTCCCTGCTCGTATTGCGAGTTACGGGAAGTCGGGAACAGCCCTGAACGCGCGCAGCTCTTTTCACAATTCGCACCGAACTCCCACAGGAGAATCTTTCCCGTTGCAGTCCTGGAGCAATCGTTCTGAAGCGCGAGAAGAAAAAACAAGAAGAGAAAGTAGGACAAGGGATAGGACAACCAACCGGGAGATATCCAGGAAAGTGGCGTTTTGAACGTGCAATTGCATTGCCAGGAATCAGAGCTATTTCACCCGGCAGCTTGAAGCCCCGACCCTTCGAGATTGCTGAGCTATTCTCGCGACTGAATGTTTCATTAAGGCCACCCGGTATTGCTCTTAGATAACTCTGGAGGGGTAAATGAAATTTCCGCCATCCCCGATATCACTCTCGGTTTAATCAAAGACCATTGCTCGTTCGACGGAAAAAAGACAATCCTCGACACGTTTCTCTCGTTAGACTGCTGGAACGAGAATAAGCGGGATTCTCCAAGCTCTATATAAGGGGATGCTTACCCGACGTAGAAACACGGATGACTTTGCTCTTTGGAAAAAATATTTTGTCGCCAGTTCTAAAGCGAACGACAGATCGGGAGAAGCGAGCGACAGTATGTCTAATGATTGCATCAGGAAGGTAGACGCATCAGAATACGATGCTTGGAAAAGATGGCTGTGACACTCGCGACTCTCCTCGAACCAGCAACGTTCGAAACACATCATAGTAAAGAGAGTGAGGAAAGAGAGAAAGTGAGGAGGGAGTACAGAGAGACAAGAGAGACTGGGTGAGTGCAGGAGATTGAGTGAGAGAGGAGTGAAAGATAGCATAGCTCTCACAGAGGGGTTTGTGGCCTAGATCGAGACGAACTTGAATGCTCGAATGTCAGAAATGGTGAATCCTCATTTGCCGTTTTCGCGAGGCACGTACATAGATAGAGTCGGCGTCGGCGACGGCGACGGCGGCGTCTGCTCGGGTGCTGTCTGCCGTGCTCATTCCCGCGATCTTCAATTAATGAAACTCGGGTGCAGTCGCGTCGCATGTCAAATAAATATGTCTCCTACCTATTCCCTTTCCCGTTCAACCCTTCCGTACAGCCTTCTATCCTGCTTGCCTTCCTTCCTTTCCTGGTATAGCAGTAGTTGATAGTACCACAACTTTCCTGGGCCCTATTCACCCCCTACACGTATGTTCCAGGCACCCCTGAATCAAGCTACCCTTGCAGCAGTTGATGGCGCCCCTGAAGACACCCCTTTAGTCACCCCCCATCTCTCTCCGATGCTGTATCGCACGTTGGGCCATTTGATCCCAATCGAAATCGTTCATCCAGAGTGTACACAGTGTTCTTGACAGTCCTTAGCAGCTTCTTCAATGCCAGATTATCCTTGAATCCTTTCCCTCTCAGAGGACGCTAGGTTATCTCAAGGGAAGTCCCCGGTTAAGACTTCTCTGGACGTCACTGAAATTCAAAGATGATAGTTAGAGTCGAGGGCGAGACACAGAGATAGATAGGGGTGACAGAGCAACCGACAGGGTTGCTGATTAACATTTTTTCAGAGCTGCACTGTCTTTCCGAAAGAATTTTAAAAAGAAACAAGCTAGTTTAGGTTTGGGCACAGGTCGTAATGTCGCTGCTGGCTTCTCTCCCGTTCCTCCATTCCTACGTTCATGGGCTACTTCCTTTCGTTCAGCCGTTCGCGTTCCCTAGCTCAGTGATTCTCCCTCTCACACGTCTCTCTTCCTTTCTCTCTCATTCGAGACTGCGCCGAGGAGATTTCTTTATTCTTATTAGCCCAACAGTGATTTCTGCAAAATTAAAATTGCCTAAGGAGGTATCATTTGCCTTGCCAGTGCCGGCGCGTCTCGGCGCGTCCCGGCGTATCCCGCCCTTCGTATCTCGCGTACTCCACTTTGGCTCAGCGTCCTTCTCACGCCAGGCACTTCTTTGCCTTCTGCCAACCAACCAACCAACCAGCCAAGAGTTCCTCTGATGTTGCTCCTACAGATAAGTGGTCGGCTCTTGGGTTGCCTGCCTGCGGGCACTATTGGTCGATGCGTTCTTCTACCCTCTTCTCATCTCCTCTCATCACTTTTTCACTCTTCCTCCTTCCACCTTCATTCTTATTCTCATTTTCGTCTTCTCTCTCTCTCTCTATCTCTTCCTTCCTTCCTCTTTCGTTCTCTTCTGTTTACATTTTATTTTATGTCATGCTCCTTCATTATCTTTCTCATTTTGGAGATACCTATATGTATAGGCAGCCAGTAGGTACTCGTACGTTCAAGCAATCGTTAGGGATGCTAATAACGAGGAAGTAGAAAAACAAAATGATAAGATCCTGTAATCTTTTCTAGAATATCAGCATGGGTGATGTTACATTTTTTTTCTACAATCAAATGTCTGACCCTGACGCAATTAGGCTGAAGAGTGGATATCTTTACAAAATTCCGGGCGATACCCGCCTTTGAGGAAATCAGTGTAAGTGGAGATAGTGTATCCTATCAAACGATCCGGAGAGCCGCGGAATGCGTCGTGGCGTCGACCTGGGCATCCCTTAAACCCCTACTTTACCGATGAACAAATTGATTCGGAATTTCCGTGGTTTCACGCGCAATCGAATCCCGAACCCTCTTTCACCCTGTTACACTCTCTCCCTACAGCATCCCTTACACATTCTCGACACTCTCGACTCTATCTAGAGGTATTCCACCTAACCAGAGAATCACGTCAGGGAATGACGAGGTCGTCACGACGCAATTAATGCAAGCGTCGAATCCATCCAGGCTAAAACCTCCAAGCTGAAGTTTCCCTTATTTGCTCATTTATTAATTTATTTATGTCGTGGAAAACTACCCCTGTACCAAATAGTCATCAGAGTCATCGGTGTCGACGTTGTTTGCATCCCAGTAACGTATTCAGACCACTACAACATTTCCATTATCACACTTTGCTCAAGACTGGCCTTTATTATATGTAAATTGATTTCAATTTACCCGCGCAACCTGCAATTATTTATTGTACCGCGCAGACTTTTCAGGGAAACTGGCGATGCCAGAAAGGCATCGGCGTCGCCTCAATGGGAACTACTAGGAGGAACAGAAGCAGGAGTAATAGGAAGAAGAAGAAGAGGATAAGGAAACGAGAGAGTCGTTGCAGCATCCGCTGGCGCGTAGGCCTCTGTTTCTGCAGCTTCTGCTGCTCCCGTAACGTATCTAGAAACCAGGCTTGAAACCGTTCTCATTAACCCGCGAGCGAATATTCCGCTCCGTCTGTTCTCTGCTACGTTCTATCTGCATTCTGCACTCGAGAGCATTCGGTGGATGCCTACTTTGATTTGTCTACGAATATTACAGGAAGCTCAGATACTATTATCCTGTATACAATCAAAATTCAAAGAACAATCATAAATACAGTAATACAAAACCTAAACATCGTCCTATAGACATACTCTAAGTCTCAAAATCTCATTAATAAAATATTTTTCTACGTGACACGACCAAGATAAGTTGTTCACAAAGTTACGGAAGAATAGTTGTGATAAAGGAAACAGGAAGTGACTACCGAAAAAAAACATGGTAAAAGTAACAGAGACTCTTCACGGCCTCTTTACCAGTTAATTTATTGTAATTAATTTCTGGTATCTTAGGTCCCTATCACCGGACGAACCCGCGTACTAAGGTATCCTCAGGGCGAGGAAGGTACTTTCGTATAAACACTGTTCAATTCCGTACGCACATGCGAGTATATAACACGTATGTAAGTCCGTCCGTCCGTAGAATGGCCAAGAATGGGAACAACAGCGGAGAGGCGTACACACGTGAGAGCGCAATATCTGTAATTAGCGATCCCGATTAAGGTTATTTATGAGCCCGAAGCGCTCACACTGTGTCAGCCATTGTATTTTAATGGCACTCGTCTAGTGGTTTGTGCCTATACGAAAAAGGAAGTCAAGAAGCCATTGTACTTGTACTTACAAATTAACGAATCGGAGGTCCGGTCAGAATTTACTGTTGAATCTGCTTATTGTTAGAGAAAAGAAACGTCATTCTTTGTACTCACTTCTAATCGTATGCTCTGTTCTAATAAGAGCAATAAAGGCTAGGACCTTTGAATTATAGTTGAAACTAGATATCCTCGATAAGCAAGTGGATGAAGCTAGAAGTAGCCAGACACCTGTCTATAAGACGGCTATCGTATTTCCTCGGTATATGGAAAGGCTCTCCTATCACACGTTTCTAAGAAATATACGAGGCATAATGACCTTCTTAGTATGGTTAACCAGCCACTAACTACGCAGAGGCAATAATTAAGCGCATTATGCGCGAGCTGCGTGTACGCACAAATGCGCGCTCATGCGTCAACTTTCTCAAGATCCGTCGGTCTACCCTTCGTCAGTTCAACGGCGAGACGTCGTTTCCTTACCGACGTCCTCCTATCCACACGGAACCTCTCGCCCTCGTTCGAAGCGCACCTCGCACCCTCCTTTATTCAGGGTACCTCTTCAGCACTGCCCCTCCTCTTGGAATATACATTGCACAGTGTCGGGTATACAAGGAGCATGCAAATGCACGTAACGGGGGCCGTTTCTTGGTGTATCGGCTCGACGCATCTTCCAGCCAAGCGACGCATAATTATTCAATGGGCACCTACGTGTGCGCACCGATTGATATCGCTGATTATAAGCGCAATTATCATTAGCATACCTAATGCTATTAAGTACGCTGTGCGAGTGTCCGATACAGCATACGGCGTGCACTGTTCTGGCTGTGTATTGGCCCTCTAGGGATAGTTCCGGCTGCTAAGGGAAGAACATCCCCATCGTGGACTTCATCTTGAATATAGAAGAACCTTGTGTTACGTACTTCCTGTCCGGTGATAGTGATGCCTTGTAGTTTAAGTCTGGGGATATTCAAATCATGTTAGTTTAATGACACCGTAGGACCAGGTGTTAATCCTGAGGGGCAGGTTTGAGGTGGATCACTCTGTATATATAGACAGAGTCTGGATAGCTATTGTATATATGTTACCGTCATGGATATGTACTTGGCATTTATTAAATATTAAAAATTAATCAGCTGGCAATTACCTATACGATTTCTCTTCAAGAACTTCTCAAGGTGTTCTTCTAGTCTAAGGGGCTTATCGGTATTAGATTGGAAAGGAGAACAACCCTCTCTGAGCAACCCTCCTTAAGGGCAAGCTTATCGTAGCGACCGTTCGTGGCAAACATCGTGGAAAAGCCAAAGACTTTTCCGCCCGGTATCCGTTATCAATCTTGCGTTATAGCACGGCACCCCTTCTGCCACCCTTAGCGGCGTCGCGGGCGTCGCAGGGCCAAAGCCTCAGGAAGGGGATGAATATTCATGCTCGCACCACTCGCCATCATCGGACCTTTCAGTGGTGACCAACCCTGTCGATTTTCCCCTTCTTTGCAGAAGGTAGGTAATTTCCAGGAGTAGCTTCTTGTCAGGTTCCTGAAGACGGTGTTGAAAATTTTCCAATTCCATGAAACACCCTTAACTACGCTGAGAACCACGTTTTGTAAAACACGCTCTGATAACATTTATAATGGCCGGTACCCTCGATCCCCTTAACAGTGCCACTTTAAAGCCTCTGATAGGATGATAGAGCATGCTAATAAGACGCAATAATAACGATTATTTTAAAAGCGTGATATCGTCCTGGAAGCAGCGTCTCGTAATATCCGGCGAAGCCATTTAATAGTATTGCGATAGCAAATGAAATGCGAATGAAAAAAAGACACGGACGTAGGACATTGCTTGTGGAGTACGGTTTATGGCATTAAGGTTGATTAATCAACTGATGCCTACAAAAATATGGCATAGTGAAACCATCGAAAACCATCAAATAATCTGTACGTGAAAAATTTTATATTTTCTGAAAGACACCAGAAATATCACTGAATCAAACATGGAAAGGAATCTGAAGAGAACACAAGACTGGCTACGGGTATATGGCAGCAGATTGGCAAATAAAATGCAAACTCCATTCTTTTTTCCTTTTGCAGCCTTCTGTATCAACAAACCTTAGAATTGTAATGATATCCCTTGCTCGCTTATTCGCCGTCTCCAACCCTCTCTCATCCGCAGTTTCTCCCTGCCACCCTTAGCAGCCATTCAGCGAAGCGTACATTTCCGCGAGTCGGCTTGAAGAATCTCATGGTTTCACCGTAAAGATAAAATAATCAACGCAGAAGAATATTTTCAAAGAACGAAAGAGTACAGAAGAAAAAAACAAAATGGGCATCGCAGCCATTCCGATCCCATAAAGCCGTATCATCAGTCCACCGGAAGTGACTCGTATGAACGCGCCAATGAAAAAGACAGAATAAAGAACAATACCATAAAATAAAACGTACACCCATATCTACACACGCACGTTCTTAATCGTCAGCGCAATAATTCATCATGATTTCCGTGCATTTCCTCATTCGATAGTCGCAGCTACGTGGAATCATGTGTGGGTGCATCAGCCAAGTAATTAGCGATTACTGATTAAGTCAAAGGCCTGAACGTGCCTTGGGGCCATACGTACATTATCAACATAAGTCAGAGTACTCAAGTAGCAGCATAGAAATAGGATATAAGGTAAAACTCATTCTAGTCCGATGGTGGCGATTGATACGAGTAAAGAGAGGAGTGATGGTTGCTCCTTGTTCGCTCGTTGCTTGCGAGTCCGAGATGTTCTGTAGTATCCAACAATTCGCATTGTATGCTAATTACCAAGTAATCAGTACCCGCTCGTCTCAATCCCGTAGGAATTGCGCGTGACGTAAGCACGGCACGTTGGACGAAATTAAACGTGGCGTGATGCGTTACAATAAACAAGAGCTCGTGAGCATGTAACCGTAATTTTCGACTTATATCCTATTTTCAATTGGTCGTTAAATTTCTTCTAATACCACCACTCGTTCTTTTACTGAAGCTTGAAAAGGTATAATCTACGCCATCTATACGTTCACGTGTGCTTAAGTGCGCAAGCTCTGACTGAAGGGAGGATTTTATTTACATTTTAGTACGATGCCTGTAAAAGTTTTAATTACACTGACTGGTAAGAGCACGCGCCTGCAGCCGTTCCTTCGTACCTTCGTTTGTCCTTGATGACGCCATACTGGTTTTCTATACTTATATATATACCAGTAGTGTATATCTGTATATCCATATGTAGAAAAGGATATGGTACAGTTCTCCATTCTTTCTTCCTCCCTGCTTTTATTTTCTATCCTCTGCATCTCAAGAGGAATTCTTTTAATTTTTATTATTTTTGGTATCAGTTATTCAAAGAATATTCAGAGTATTCCTTGTATCCGATACTAAACTCCGGAGTGGAACATCCTGTAAGATACAATAAAAATAATTATTGTATACGAATAAAATGTTTTCCAACAAGGAACGACTCCGCACTGCGTTCGATTCCTCGAAGGAATCCCTTGCTTAATGGGAACTAAACGGCAGAACGGCTAATGGTTTTTTGCTGATGTTACGTCCGATCTAAGAGTGCTCGAGTACACTCATGAGCGGCGTATTTTTCCATAATTAGTTAGCGGGATTTAACAATGGATGCCGTCGGCTCGTGGAGCTACTCTGGGACTGCTCGGGCAGAGACTGTTCCAGAAAGATAAATAAATTATCACTTAGACGAACTAACGAGTGGTTGCTCGGCTTCTTACGCTTCATGAATATGCATCGTTTGTGTGTACGCGGCCGCGCACTACCCTAGACTCTAACAATTTTAACATTTATCTTAATAACGTCGACGGACGATCGAGCCAATCCCACTACGCTTGGATGATCGTCCACTGTAATTTAATGGCATCCATAATAATTTTATATCTGACTTTATTAAGCCGAGCATATTTCTTTTGAATTTTCGTATACCTATACCGGAAGTCCATAGGTACTCGCGTTTCCGTCTTTTACAAGTAGACTGGTATATTATACCCATATGTCAAGATACAAAGGAGAGACTCGAAGCTGGGTAATTAGAAGTAGGAACTCATATGGAAAAGTGGGTTTCCGACGATCCGAGACCGCTATCGGACAATCATTGGGCAACCTTCTTCGCACAAGAGGCCCATTCAAAACGTATGCGGCTTTCCCACGTGCTGAAATATAACTCGCAATAAACCAAAGTGATAGTAGGTTAATTCCCCCGATGTTATCTCCCAGTTACTGGAGAACACTGTATTCTTCAGGTGCCTATATGCATATACCTGAATCCCAGTGCAACGTTAACAGTATTACCCAGTCGACAGATCTAGTAAGAAAAAAAAATGTCCTCGGCTTCTCTCTTCGTTGTTCTACACGGATAGTAGAGTCCAGTAGTTTCGCACATTCGACCAAGCAATTTAATTTGCCACCTCATTGGCCAGCACAAACTACCGGCCGTTAGACGCTCCAATGACTTTCCAAAAGGACACTAGCCATTCCGATTCCTAAACGATAGAAAGCGATAGGGGTCTTTGGACATTGTCTTAGAGTGATAGAGAAGAGGGATAAAAAGAAAAGAGTATTCTACCAATAAAGAATGGCCGTACCGGTCGCGTATAATCAAGAGATTAGTCGAGGAATAGATCAGACACAGGCCGAAGGCTCTCGGTTAGCTAAAAGCTTTAGCAGTGGCCATTAGCACTGAGAGGCAGAGAGAAGGCGATGCTACTATCGCAGAACTGACTTTGTGCGAAAATGCGATTATAAGTCACGAGGTGTTGGACAGGACGTCTGGTACGCTGCTAGTATAGAACCCCTCCGACACGTGGGATTGATTGGATATCCGGTTAGGGGGATGCTTTACACTCCCGAGATGAAAGACAAAGGATCTGGGCTTTGACGGGGAAAATGTGCTTTTCCACCGATGAAAAACACTCATGAGATTTTCAGAACAAAGTTTTATACAAAAAAAATTGTAATAAAATATCTCTGGCATCTCGGTATCCAACGCATCTCTAGATAATAGGATGAGTAAGGAAGGCGAGGATTTACTGTACGTAACGGTAGTTAACGTTTACACTCTATATGGAAAGACAGAGAAGTTGAGATTTTGAAATAAGTAAATTATATAGAATGTGAGGAGAGACAGATTAATGGAGAATATATGTGGTATATATATTATACGTAGATACATACGCACTTGTTTCAAGCAGGAAGAATGAAGATTCAGGGAGTATCCGCGGATTTCCCATCGAGAGATTAGTATTTCCGCTTTTCTCTCTCAACAATTCCTCGTTCCCGTACGGATTATCCGCTAATCCCGACGGGGAACAGGATAGACGTTATATATACACCCTGCGGACGATCCTCCATTTTTCTCATCAGGTATAATCAAGTATTATTTCAGTGCGATTCCAGACTCGATGCACCGAAGCGTTTCCTGAAAATGAATTCGCAAGATAAGTTATATATATGTGTGAAAGACATTGTACATAGATATGAAAAGTGTATCCTAACTTATATAACGTACTACGCTAGGTCCTATCCAACTACTGGAGAATCTTGTCAACCCTGAAAATCATCCCCGGGGTCATACTGCCCTTCCTAGGAAAATCTTTCCAGGGTGAGGCGTTTTCAGGGAAGTTTCGCGCGGGCCAGTATGTATAATGAAAGCACGGCGCTCTCTCTTTGAAAGATAGAGCTTTCACTGGCTCTCCAACCCTTTACAAATCAAAGCCACGCCGGTAATAAGCAGCCGACCGGTCTACGTTGGGAGGATGGACCTGGCGAGGAGATTCGGATGACGCTGGTGGAGATGGTAGTCGACGAGGTGTGCCGAGGGGTAGAAAAGGGAGAGGGTAGTAGATGGGTGGCAAGGAAGCAACTGCGAGAGTGGTCATACGTGGTGGACTAGAGATGCGCGAGGCTGGTTACCAGCAGAGGAGCAGAAAAGCAGAAAGAGAAGGTAGGAGGCTGGAGGATGATGCATTATTGAGTGGACTGTCGGGGGTGTGTAATCGCACACATCCTCACCGCTCTGCTAATGGACTCCAGTCCCCTTTTTACCCCCTGCCACAGCTACCACCCTAGCCAAAAGCAGCGGACATCGCGATATTTTCACCACCTCAAGACCTAGTCTGCAGGCCACTGCTGCTGCCTCTAGTGTCGCTCCTCTGCTACTAGTGCATAAGGGGTTGTCGTAGTAAAAGGATGTACCAGTACGCCTGGGGGTAGCTATGTACCTACTCGTACGCTACCAGAGACATGTTATTATTGGATTACATTTTTAATCCCTTTCCACCTAGGCATCACCCACCACTAGGGGGATGCAGTATGACCTATCCTCCACTTTCGTATTCCGGATGGAATTATTATGCAAGAGATTTCATTTATTACATGCGCGCTCCACAAACGACCGCATTTTCCAATGGGGATAATCGAATTCTACTGTGTTACCTGAATTTATGCAAAACCCCATCACCCTTACGTCCATTTCTTTTTCAGTGATTCTTATAGTGATTAACAATGGAAAAATAGTCCGTATCAGAAAATTCCTTTAAAGATCTAAAATATCCAGTGAAAGTCACGCACCATCAGAAGAGGAATCAATTCAGAAGGTAAAAAACATACAGAAAGTTAAGGGTAGGGACGACGGAGAGGACTGAAAAGGAAATTTCTGAAAAGGAATAATCCTTTATTGTACGCAAGAGGGAACCGCTTCTGGATACTATCATCATTTCTCTCCCATTCCACTGGATCCAACTGAAATCCCAATCACTAGTAGCCCCACTGTAAACCCAGTGACACTATTGGTCCGTATAGCGAGCACGTTGACAGGTCAAAATAAAAAAAAATGCCAGGCATTGTCAAGGAGTCACGTATCCGAAAAGCGACTTGTCATCTCCTCCTTCTTGACAAAACACAATAATTTTCTGTCAATTCATGCCATTAACAGCTCTACGACTTATGGCTTCACTCTTCCTGGAAGCCACCATAGAGAATCCCGTGACTCGCGCAAGCTTTCCTAAGGAGATCCGCTGCCATCATTCTCGATAGGACTTTAACCCCCAACTAGTTACGCGCTTCCGGGAAATACGTCGTGACGCTGGACCAACGGCCAAAAATAACATTGATCACGAACAATAATCTTCAAACGAAGAAGAATCGCTGATCATTCGATGGCGTCATGATTTTCTGAACTCCTCGAACGTCAACAAGTACGCTATATTAAAATTTCTCTCGAAGCATCAGGCAATTGGAAAAAATTGTGTGAACCTGGGAAACGGGTACGTAATCGTCACGGATCGCTGGATGAAGAAGAAGCCGGGAACGTATTCAGCGTTAGGAACTAATTGGTGCCGACCTGGACGGATCGAAAAGAAGACTAGCGGCTCATGTCTTCCATTAACGAGGAAGACGTAACGATCCTTCGAGTAGGCGCATTCTTGCTGCTGATGTTTTTATAGGTTTCGCAAGGAAGGAAGCGATTCTCGCGTACGCGATATGGTGCTGAACATGACTTGTTAAAGGCTACTTTACGAGTTTGCATTTATAGCCCTGTGCAATATTTTAATACCCATTGTCTACTTGGATAATAGAACTGCGTTACACCTATTGGAGAAAAAAAAATATTAACGCTACTATGTAGATACTGAATGAAGTATAGTAATTCATTCTCATGACTGTTCCTATACCTTTGAGATCTCTATTGGAGTCTTCACAGTGTTCCGCTTCACCGAAAAGATGGCGAATCGTTCAAGATGGAAACCAGTCACGGCTCACGGGGGTCCATTCATTACGGGAGAATCTCCGCGAACCGCTCGTTAATGCCGTAATTACACCGAGAGCCGTTAAAACGTAAAGGCAATGTCTTAAACGCGAATCTCGTGACTCCAACAACCAACACTCCACTCTGCAGCTTTTCTTGGATGACCTGCTGCTTGATAAGGAGTAAGTTGTGAACTGGGATATGCAACAAAAGAAACAGAGAGAATTAGCATGGTATTAGTATAGTATTAGTATGATATTAGTATGATATACCTACTTCTTATACTAGCCAGAGTATATCTATATATGTGTTAACAGTGTATACACAGTAGCCTAATAATACGAGTGGCATTATAGGTATACCTATAGTATGCTCGAGTAATATTTATTTTTGGTTCTCTATTTTTTCTACGTATCCACATACTCAGCTTCATCAGGTCATCGAGCATGCCTTTTCTCTCATAGGCCCAAACCTGGCCCCGTTAATTGTTCACGGAGTCGAGTCAGGCCGCACGATCCGTATCTGAGTGAATTCGAATGAGCGTACTTAGGAGAGGAAGAGAGAGAGAGAGAAAGAAACATTATTTTCAGGTGAATTAAAAGTAGCTAATTATGACGAGTTTCCAGGACACTATGGAATAGTCTTGTGCAAGAATGACTGATGGTAGGAAACTTCATCATGTATTCTAAATTCCTAGATTTTAAGAGAGCGATAAGAGAATATGTTACGTATTCCGGACGCTAGAGTTAAATCGACCATAGTTGGCTAAACTCATCTCACGGAATAACTAAATAATGTTTGATCATTAAACTTATAATATTTCTCAAAATTTTTCCCAAGGAATAGGAAATATTGTATATAAGCGTATCTCTTTAGTTTGCATGACTTCTTTGGAAAATTAGTCACCCCTAAGTTTAATGCGCGAACAGTCCCTCCAGGGTGGACAGGATATGACCTCCCAGTGTCCCTTCGTTGCACACACTATACCGAAATGACCCCACTTTGACTGTTCAACCACTATTACAAGTCGCCTCTCGCTCATCTCGGAAATTACTTCCGCTCTGACGTTGTCGTCCTAACCAGCCAATGACGAAGCCTCTTTCCTCGGTACTTTTCACTAAACCAAGAGATGACCAGCGCCCTTTTGATAAAATCTGCGATGAGAAAAACACGCTCATATATACATTATAGTACAGAAGAATATAGTATAGAATAATACTTAATATTATCATATGGTAATCATGGAATGTCTTATGGAAAGAAACCGAAGAGAGAATCCAAGTGCGAGTCGGTAGGTGGTTCCGGTTCTCACACTCTCGGCAAAACAAATAGCCGGCGTTAACGAGGTCCAATCAATAACCGCGGATAACGAGCGGTTTCGCGGACAAAGCCTCGATCGAACCGTGTCTCGGATACGCCTCCAGGTGCCGGACGCCTCCTGGAGGAGGCCCTGATCACCGGGGCGGGTTAACGAGCGAGTCTCACGGCGTTCACCAGAGATCACTTGGTTACACGAGAAGACTTCACAGTGGATGGATTTACGAAGGTGAATCCTGTCTCTCTTTATCTTTATCTTGCTCTCTTTTTCTAGCGGTACACTGTGCAGAGATAAGCATGCTCGTGCGTATCTAATAAATGGAATGCTCGTAGATCATAAAGGTAGGATATATTACTGGTTCGATAATTTTCCTTTAGAAATTCCAGGTGAAGTGTGGAGAGGTTGTATGTGAAGCGTGGGATGCGCACGATCGAGCCGAGGAAGTTGTTTCATAGTTGTATTTCCAAGAGGGCAGTGGGCATGACCGTGATAACAATAGGGGCCGTGTGTCTACAGGATTTGTCAATCCACGTACGTCGTCCATGAAGGCGGCTTCCTCCTTCTCCTTTGGTTTGCCGGGGAGGAAGGCATCCGGGCCAGGATCGCAGCTAATGACATGCACCGGCTCACTCGGATGGCCGAGGGCTTCGGCTTTGGCTGCCAAGAGCTCAGGGAGCATAGAGTTATGTTTCTTTATGTCTATATGTACATATATGTATATACGAATTCCTTGGGCCTTACAACCCTCTTTTATTTCGAGCTCTACCGTACTGGGAGCTTCCTTTCCTGGGCATGATTAATATAAAATAAATGATTGCCCGGCATCCGGTCTCACAGAGACGGGACACTCACTGCCTTTAGATTCACCATTTTTTCACGATCATTCCGCGTAATTTGTTGGTCAAGTCACCACGGCTAGTTTCACCTCGTTTCATGGTCATTGTCCACGCGAATTGCCTCTCGTTTCAGGATGTTCGCGTTCCTCGTGTCCTCGCGATCGAAGGACTGTTACAGGATGTCGAATGTTTTCTCAACCGCATACTTTATTCCACGTGCATTCACTGTCTTGAGTATACAGAAGCATCCAGTTGAAGTGCGTCAGCTATACTAGACAGCTGTCACGCGATCACTCTGGTTAACCAACCTTTGACAATATTAGCCATGTTCAAGTTTAGTGTGGATGAATAGGTGAAAGACCAGAGTAGTTTGCTGCAGACTCTTGGACCCTTAGGAATCAGTTTCTACCCTCTGAATCCTGACCTACAAATTTCCAATAGACGGAAATCTCCTGTTGGCTACCCCTCGTACAGGGTGTACGCGTTGGATCGCAGAATCCGGAAGCACAGGACGAGGGATGGGGGAGAAAAGGTCGTGATTGGAAAACGTGCAAAGGTTGGCTGGCTCGCGTCTAGACGGTAATACGAGAAGGGTGGCAAGAACGGGAATAAGGGATGGTTAGGTTCTCCCGAAGGAGTTCCCTTTTAGCCCTCCGCGACCTCAAACCGAACCGTGGTGGATCCCTTAAAAAACGGATTTACAACCTGTTGCTGCGCAGCCACTTAAAGATTCCCCTCGATATTGAAAGAATATCCGAAAGAGGGCGACAGACCTTCATCCACCCTCCTTCAACCCTCCACACCGGCACTAGCACGATCAGCATCCCCAAGCAGTCACTCGTCGTTCCTCAATGCCTTGTAAATATAAAAGTCCGGATATTGAGTGTAAGAGAGGGTGAAAGACTCGAGCGACCCTGCCAACCAGAGAAAGTTTACGAAAGGCGAATTAACATCTCACCACCTCCGGGGTGACGCTGTGCGAAGATTTGACGGAAACGATGAATGGAAAAAAGAGAAATCAACATCCCTTCGATCACCTGTTCTATCACTTGTAAAAGGATTCACGTCGACTTTTCATTTCCTCCTTTTTCCAACCCTCTGGCTCTATTTGGAAACTCAGGAAAACTGTTGATCCCCTTCTGGCCATGTAGAGGGATGCCGTGGTCCATTGACTGCATCAGTTCTTTGTCAATGGACAGTGCGTAGTACACGGTACGTGGGACCCTGCTCGATTTTGCTATTCATTAGAGCCGTCAGTAGGTAAACAAACAGTGGGTATTCGTGTGTGGATATGTGATTAACAGAGGCTCTACGTAACCACCTCGATATCACAGGCTGAACGCCACATCCCACTCTCACTTACTCTCTCCTACTCTCTCATCCTATATTTCTCCTCTGCTCTGCTTCTACACCCACCTGTTCCCTCGAGCGGTTTCCCATCAGAGTTCGGATAAAGGCTATCGATTGGCTGGATCCCTACGTCAGTGATGGCTGGATACCTCTCGCAGTTTTTTTCTGAAAATATCACAAATATTATAATACTATTCTCTTACAACGATCTACAATCATTATATAAATTAAGATAAAGTACTCACCATGATCTTACATTTTAGATGGCTTCAGAATCCATATGATATACCTTGATGTAATAGAGATTGGACCACGACATTGTATACAGCAATTTTTTTAATCGGGTTCCTGTCAATCCGATTATCAATCTGTACGTATATAGATGAACTGTATAGAATAAATAAAGGAAAGGTAGTTGTTCGCGCGAATGCAAGCTCGTAGCCATCGTCCCGGAATCCCCGATTCCCGGAGGGAAGCTATCGGGTCTCGGTATCGAGAGGAGGGTGAACCGTTCGGGAGGTTGGGGGTGGCATGCAACAAGTAGTTCGGTTTTCAAAGCCCATTGAAATTGATGGCTTTCCCATACCATGACAAACTCCCTCGAAACGGTGCGGCAGCTCCGTTCGCGGACGAGCTTACAATACAGGGAAGCTTTTATCGATATTGCGCGAGAGCCAGCCGAAGCCTGGGGTGGTGCGAGCTTGCGGCTTTTATTACTGCATTTTCACCTTGTCACGGCTTTTCGCTTCGACACTTTTACACGCCATCGAACGCCAATCCATCTACTCTCGTTTCCACCGTTTTCCGCTTTACTCTTACTATCCCGAACCCCAAGCAGAATCCACACGTAGTAACGTGTTCAATTAATTAAATCCTCAGGTTTAAATTGATAAACTCTTTGTGGGTGTCAGTTAGTAGTGTGCCTAACTAATTAACTAACCAGGAAAAGAACTGAGAAAATAAGAAGAAGAGCTTGAGGAAGAAGCTTAGAATAGAGCGAGGGTAATACGTTTATAATGATAAGTTGTCATTAGCGGACATGCGTGTACCATTTGATGCTGGGAGATAGTATGGGGTGGAGAAAGGAAAGAGAAATGATGATCTTGATGCCTAAGGGTATATAATAGCCAGAGCTCGAAGCACACGATTATTGATTAGTTCGTAGGGCCGATCAGTACCGGCAATCCATCAAAGAAAAGGCCCACGCCAACGCCAACGCCAGGCGTCGATCTTCCTTCGGAGGACGGTCTTTAAAAACACATTACCGAACCGAAGTCTCCTCCGGGTAACCAATAAGACCGATACGAGATACCGATCCTAGCCGATCGTCCCGACCGTTCAATTATTTTGCAATCAGCCAAAGCGCGACCTTCCCTCGCAGGCTTCAGTTCTCTTCTTGTTCTTCCTCTTCATCTTACTAGTCTTATTTTTTGCCTTCCGCCATGCCGAAGGCCATACCAAAATCATCTTACTCTCTTTCTCCCCCCCCCCCCCGCCCCTCACCTTTCATCTTTATCTCATCTCTCTCTTACCCATTTTCTTTTTCTATCACTCAGCTCACAGCCTGCGTCCTCTTTTGTCCCTATCTCACACCAATACTCTTCTGCGTATTCATCAAATTTATGTTCAGGAACTCGCTACCTCTCGTTCCTCCTGCTGATCCCTTTGCCCAAATATTCCCTTCATCCCCGAACGATATCAAAATGGCATTCTTTAACTGATTGTCCCCTCGAGCTATACGGGATAGCCCGACACTCTCCAACTTTTACGATAACCAACTGGAAATAACTTTGTAACTTTATTACAGGCCTCTGCGGCTCGCAAATCCGCGCGTTATAACGTTGAAAAAAAAGAAGATAAAGACGAACAAGAATAAGAACGGAAAGAGTTCTTTTGGGAGATTTTTAGACTTGGTATAGTAATCAGAGATGATTACTTTTAGAAACACCAAGGGAAACGATCCGATACGTTTTGACAGTAAAATGAAGCTATGCTTATATATATATGTAAATTAACGGTAGAAGTGATTATCGAATCCCTTTAGATGATTTTATTCATTTCTCTTTATCTCATCGACTTTTTACGCCATTTAAACAAAACGCTTCGAAGAATCATCCTATTATATTGACATCAGTGGTTCAGACACTATGTAGAGCGCTCACAATCAGAAGAGTGTATATAATATCCGCTCTATGTATATACGCATCCTGGGTATATCAGGGCCCTACACGCTTTCCTAATGTCCACCATTTGGCGGAGCTGACTCCCCATTTCGGTCCCGTGGAATTATAATTTCATTAAGTCGGCGTTAGTCGGGTCGACGCTCATCGGGTTTGGAAGATGATGCCGATTAAAGCTACCAAGCAGTAATGGGTTATCATTAAAATCCCAAAGGCTTTGCCTTTCTTTCAACTTTTCGTAACATACTAGTTACATATCTTAGGTACTTTATAATATATTACCAACACTAGAGTATTATGACACTAACATAAGACTATCTTCCAGAGTGACCCACTGCACCGTGGACTCCATTGCTACGATCATGATAATCAGAATTACAGACGTTACCCTCTACGTAAATCCCTTCAAAACCAACTCCTCCCTCACTGCCATCTTGTTCTACCTTCTGGCTAGTGAAAGAGTAAGAAGAAGAACAAGAAGAAATTACAAGGTGAGGATGATCGTTCAAATCGGATGCCCCCAAGGATCGGCAGTCAGAACTCCTCATTACCGTCATCATTACGTTCTTTGTCACTTGGATGCCTAAGCGAGCAACCACTCTTGGACGTTAACTCGCAGTAGAAATTACAAGCTCGTGCGTTAATGATGACGGCACTGACTGCGATACTTTGTCGGGAATAAAGTGAAGAAACTTGAAGAAGCCGGTATATAGGACGTTAAGATAAAATAAAACGCTAGTTTAATTTACCGATGGATAAATATTTTTCTCTGGATTTCTAAATAATTGCTATAATATATAGGGATGATGATCAGTGTCGATGACTGTTAGATTTCTTTTAAATACATTTTAAGCGAATACGTCATGGTTCCTATCGGAGGGACCAGTCACATTTAGGTGAACTAGCTCGCGAGATGCTAATTATATAATCGATAATTATGAGAGTAGTTCACCGCTCCTTGTCGCGTCCCACCATATGTATATATGTATATATATACACGTATATATAGTGACCACGATACATTTTAAAGCGTGAGTCACTCGCGTGCAACGGCCAGCCATGATATGTCATTTTTCGCTCAATGTTCGTAATAAGATTTGTAAGGGGATGACGAATTGACCAATTAGAGAGCGATCCTTTGTCACGATAAGGCCAACTGGCCGATATTAGTTAAGCCAGTATTAAAACACGTTATGAGTCGCCATATATAACTGTTGGCCTGTCCACAGCATTGTCGAATACCCGGTGATATTTTTTCACGCGAGAATTTTACAAATTTTCATTATTTCACCGATGACTATTATATATCCATTAGTAAAATGGTACCCATTCGAAATCCTAATAGTCTTACCTGTTCGGTTGCAGCATCGGATCGGTCCACTGGTCCTATAATTCGTAGCCATTAAAAGGGATCCATGAATCCGTTATTCATCAGTCCATTAACCATAGCCGTCTCTTCTCTACAAGTTTTCATAAGTATTTTCTCTACGAAGAAAAGTACAGCGACGTCACATTGTTCGGAAGTTCACGTGAGTGGATAATAAGATAGTCGCCATTATTACTTCTTACGTGTCATGGCATCCGTGGTCCACATCGAAGAGAAAGTTTGATTGACAGGATATATCAATCCTAAAAAATTCTGTTGCGCTCTGTTTTTTCTTTCCTCACTATGTTGAAATTCCCTTCAACTGGAATCTTCCTCCGTGCTCTTCGTTCTTTTCTTTTTTGTTTCCTTTCTTTCATTATTTCCTCGACTCCCGCGCCATGGCGCCGTTAATATCGTTCCGTGTTTCACGAACGGACGTCACGCTCGTTTCGTATTTTTAATTATCGGCTGGCAATCATCAATCAGTTCGCCGGCTTTCCGTGAGCGTAAGGAGAGCGGCTGTCGCTGCTTTTTGCCTTCTGGCGTTCTCGAACCGCACCGGGAACCGGGAACACTCTCGATCGATTCATCCTGCCTGTCACTAATTCACCGGTCATTAAGTCCGCTCGATCGTTATGTCCTCCTCAACGTCCTCGACTCGACTATGCTCAACAATGCCGAACTATGTCTTCTTTTTTCCCTTTTTCTTACATAGCGAATATTTATTTCCCATCCGTTCCGCGTGAATGAATCAAGTCCTAAGTGAACGGTCTACTCAATATTCTGATTTCGAATTCATTATCTCCAACGGTCTTTTAAAAAAATCACCACAGAAACAATAAAACGTTTTTACCCATGCAGCACGTTGCGTAATGAAATCCCAGCAAGAGGTCAAGACTCGTACGTCAATCAGAATACGTATAAGCGTCCGTAATATACACAAAATTTAACTGATAAAAGAGGCACCGTTAACCGTTAATTCTTCTCCTTTTAAAAAAAACGTTTAACTCACGACAAGAAAACTGTATACTGTGAGATGGAAAAAAGTATCGCGTACTGAACTGCCGATAGGTGGCGCCGTATAGTTGAAGCGGCCGGCCCGCGAAACAATCGCCAATGCGAACTCGCCAACCGACGTCAATACGAATGTCAGAATCACATCTCTTGGCTACTTCATAGTACAAATGTAGGATCTTTAAACTTTTCAACGGACTATGTGATTATTGTACGTCCACTCTCTAACTATCGTAATGAGTAAAACGTACCATGACCATTTGTCAGTGAGTAAGGAGAGTACAGTGCGAGGAACGTTGCCGGAGAGATAATGTTTTGCGGCAACAGGTGAGGCAGGTGTTCTCGACCTGAATGCCGCACGGCACACGTCTAATAACCTCGATCTATGGATCAGGTGTCTCGTTCCATTTTGTACTTCTCGAGACGATAATTGCTTTGCGGTAATTTAGTGTGCGGCGTGGAATTCGTTTGACTTTTACGAATGTTTAGGAAAAGGAAGATCATACAGTGACATACTTGTAGCAGGCATCAAAGGAGCCGCCATGGTAAGTTGAACTTTTAATTCTACTATGCACTGTACGAAGTCGCTCATGGCGGAGATTTAGTAAGATTATCAGTGCTTTACGAGAAGACTGCGAAACCATTGTCGAGTTCGTCAGGAATTCCCGGAGTCCCTCCTGGTTCGGGTAATCAAGAGCCTATAATTTAGCCCGATCGAAATGTACGGGCTAACGAACAAAAACGGTCGTGGTTTTTCGTGTTAAAAATCATTACGAGCCGGAGGCATTATAGACCGCGTTATAGTATAGTCAGGGCTCTCGGTATATTAATGATTCCGTAGAAGAACAATTTATAAAACATAAACTTTCTTGATCTTGTTATTATGCAATAAAACCCTAACTATTGAATACGGATCCTCACGGGGTTCGGCAGTCGTTAGTGTTTCTGGAATCGTCGGCCATCTTAGACGCTCGTAAAATAAAATTTTTGAATCTGTCTTCCACTGTTCCCTTCCAAGTATCAATTTTTCAACAATTTCGCCTAAGGTCTTGTTCATCTTCCAATTATCCATATTCTACTAACTAATCCTAAAAATCTCGTTATACCTAATCGAGAGGACGAACAATTTCTACTTAGACGTCGTTAAACACGCCTATACGAATATGGCGACTCGAATGAACCAGCACTTACTAACAGAACTATTACCAACCCTCCCGTACATATATAATGCCTACGAACATTGCCAATTCTCTCGAGAGCGATAATAAAAGTGACGACGTCGAGATGCGAGCCGTCTTCTTCTCTCTCGTATTCGGTCTCCATTCTTCCATTTTTCTTTTTACTCTTTTTCTGTTTTACCACGCGCATACAGGGAAAGGAAAACTCCAGCCGCGCGCTGCATTACTATCTATACCGATATTTTATTCATCCCTCTGGGTGCCCAGTCGGAGTATCCAGAGTTGTATAAGAATATCAGCAAAATGAGCCCATGAAACGTTTAATGTACTTTTAGCAATTCCGAGGAAATAGTTCTCCTTATAATAAAAAAGTTTTTCAAAATCATAAAAATCCTTATAGACACATCTACGTGTCATATTTTCTATATAGGGTTGATATCTGAGCACCACTGTGAACAAGAATATAGAGGAAGGGCACTCGCAGCAGAAGTAGCAGCAACCAAGCAAGGAAGGAAGAAAGCAGCGTGTAGGGGTAGTGGGCGTATAGGTAAAATGGCGAAGCCGTGGAACGTAACGTTGAATTTATCCATAGCATATCCGCGAGCGCACACACCAAGGTATCCGTCTATCTTACTTTATCCCCAGGACGCGGCGGAGTATGACAGCCCCGCTAGCTGATCTATCGCATAAAACATAAAGTGGGGTATTCCATTTCTAAGGGCGCCTTGGATCACGGGAACCGGCACGGTTCCATCCGCTTGAAATATATCGCAGTGCCACCGAGAACTGGGAAATGCGCGGCTCTCGTATTTCTCTTTACTGGCGGGTATCAGGGACAGCTCTGTTGGAAAATAAGCCATCTTCCTATGCCGAGTTGAGACTCTGGAGATGCTGCCGTATACAGGAAATCAGTCTCGGTCCAACTGTTCTTCCATTCTTCTATACGATTCTGATATTCTACCCCTATTTTCTATTTTCTGTTGGCCTATTCTTACAGTCAACCTGTGAATGCTCCCTGTGAACCTGAAGAATTTCTGGAGTAGTGTCCTTTTGTGTGTCAATGATTGTCAGTAGACAATTGACGTCAGGTGACAAGCAGAGCCAGTAGCTTCGACTTTGGGGTCTATGATTAAAAATCAATTTGAATCGGCAGAATCGTCGGTTTACCTATCATGGCTGGTAGGAACGAAGGGAGTAAAAAAAGAGGGAGTGGGATAATCTGGTAGCGTGCCGGAACTTTTTGTTCGAAGGAAATTATACGCCGCGGATCGGATCGCGTGAACGGGAAGCTCGTGGGCGGCGCAGAGCTATGCCAGAAGGGACTCTCTGAGAAAAGAAGAAATATTGTTAACGCTCTCCTTACGAAATCGTCTTTACAGACTTGGCACGCTGGCTGGAAACTTTCCAATTGTACTGTGGATTCAAGGTGAATTTTACCTTGGGCAGTTTGAGGTATTGATTATTGTCTAGGTCGAATTTGATTTCAAATTTTAATGGTGGAAAAGTGGATAGTGGCGTATAGATGTTTGTAGTTGAACGAGACTGCAGCAGAGGGTAAAGAGAATTCATGGACAAGATGAAAGGTACTTGAGAATTGAAGAATAAGATGCAAGGGAGAAATGGAAAGAAGAAAGAAAGGATGAAAGGAAGGAAGAAAAAAGGGAATATTGCCAGGCAGAAGCGGAGGTACTCCGAATGCAATCCACGTACCGACTGCTTTCAAATATTAATGTCACGTGACTTATTATATCCAAGGCGTGTGCGGTGGAGTGAGCCAGAGCTCTACCATCACCAGTACTGCTACCACTACCATTGGAATAAACACCAGAAGCAACAGCACCTCCAGTAGCAACAGCAGAACCAGGAGTACCACCTACGAGGTGGAAAGCAAGGCCGCAGTTGGGCTAGAAGCAGCGGGCTTGTCTGGGCTTGATTGTAAAATTTTCTGCGGCGCATAGTGGCCCATTTTATCGCCTTCCACGGTAGCAGGACGAAGAGGAGGATGAGGAGGGTTGCTAGTAGGTGGAAGAGGTAAAGGTACTGGCAGTGCCACTGGAGACGGGGATATAGCGATGCTGAGGCAGAAGGACGAGGAGATGTAGGAGCTACAAGACCACCCCGGCTATGAGAGAATTGCGGAAAATACTCGAGCACGCGGCTTTTACTCCGCACTCATTCTCGTGGATTCTTTTCTAATTTTTACGCGCTCGCTCATGCGTAATCGAAAAACTTCCGACGCCGTTGACGCCATCCCAGCCGGCACTTCAATCCCATCGGGTTAACTCTTTTTCCCTTGTCGCTCAGGAGGAACACCTTTTTCACTAACCGGCCACTCTTCGAGGGTAAGAAATGGTAGGAAATATCGGAGGCAGTTTAGAATGTTTTTTATATAGGACACCGTAGTGCGTTAAGTGTTATTATTTTGAACTGATCGGACAGCCATTGCCGTAGCACTCCATTACAAGTTTCCTGGTAAAGGCCCCTCGACCTACATCTAGTCCACCTTTAGCTTGTATATCGACACCGTGTTTCTAGTTCAATTAGCATAATAATGATTAATGCACGGCTACCAATCAAACAAAGCAATTTAAAAGCAGGTACAGCATGTCGTTCGCGTGTAGTTACCTTTGATTTACATACGCGGACGGCTGGGTATATTATGACGTCACATGTGCCTACGGCTCGCGTGCACGCACTCGTCAAAGGGTTGAACCACGGTTCAACCCTGTGGCAGTGACGGTCAATGAATCGTTGCCAACCATCCCTCAGAAATCAATCGTCACTTGCATGAGTGATCTTGATCAATTTTTCAATCATGACACAAAGGTAAATAATAGCCATAGGATTCGAAGATCTTAGAGATTTATGCTGACGAAGGGAATTTTATTTAGGGGTTGTTTCGATTTTTATTCAAGATAATTGGAAATCAGGGTCGCTTCGACTACCTTTCCAAGGAGTCCTTATCGATTCGGGTTTCCTACCCACACGGGGTAAATGAGAACCGCTACGTCGCGGGCGAATTTACAGCTGCGAGGTTGGCACTAATATAAAGGGGTTGATAATGATCTTAAATTATCGATCCAATTGTTTATACGGCGGCGCAATTCTATTTAATGCCGCTTGCCAGAGAACGAGCGAACGACCGAGTATAGGCGAACAAGCTGAGCCACCTACAACCTACAACCTAGCGGAATAAAATTTATCGTCCCGGCACAATTTCAGGCTAACTGATTCACTCCGCTAATAGCGAAAGGGTTGAGACTTGATTTATTTATTGGGGTGTATAACCCAGAGCCCGGACCAAGCCAAGTAGACGAGTGCTTGGCTGACCACGCTTTAGATAACGCACCGGCCCGAAACCTCCCGAAATCGTCCTCCTGATTTAGAGATCCTCAAGCTTTACCATCCTGGATCTAGGAAGATCAGATCAGAACCGCAAACCACTAGGAATCACGTTGACTTCACTGACTGCCCAATAACCTTCTACGCTCAGGTAGCAAATTAATAAAGACTCGTCAGATCCGATTCAACAACTGAGAATATAATTTATTGACGTGTAGGATTCTGGTCGCGCGATGCGGGCATCCTCTTCCTTGAAGGCGCAAATGAAGATTGACACCGCAATCATCATAATGCAGTCATTAACTCAGTAGCAGATAAAAAAAAGCGATCAGTTGATTCCGAATCGAAATTGTATAAAGTTTTTGTCGGTGTAATTTTTGGACCCAGCGCCGTGCCATTCTCCGCATTGTTGGCGGCCTGCCACTTCATTGTGATCGCGGGCGGGAGGTCCCTATCCCTTATACCGGGTGGATACCAGACACACAGTTCACATTTCTTCAGTATGCGACCAAGAGCACTCCGACTACGCTACAAATTACGCGGGAGCCAGCATCGCCGCGTGAACAGCCAACGGCAAATCGAATGTCTTTGATTCCTCAGACTCGGCCATTGTTCGATCAGAAATCGGCTCTTTGATCGATCGATCTGCCGCCGCCACCACGGGTGGCACTCACACATTGCTATCGTTTCAGAAAACCGAACACTGCAACGGTATTTCTACGAATGTTCTTCACCTACTACAGGCTGTCTACTGTATTATCAAAATCAGTAATATCGAAGACCGAAGAAAACGAAATTGGAAACTATAACAACTCTTCCCGAAGATCTATTCTCAAGGATTCGTACAGCTGTCATGAGAATCCTTCGGAAGAATAGCTACTCATCTCGAAACCTCCTATTAATTGGGAATGCATTACCGGTAATGATCGATGAGCAGATTGTAATCTGAGCTCTGCTAATGCAGATCTAACGATTTAATAAGAGGCAATCGGTGCGCGGCCATTATTTAGTGGGTCCCTGCCGCTCGGCGTGATTGGCACTTTTTCACATTGGTCCCTTCAGAAATTTCGAATGCTCCCTTAGGATATAGACTATAGATACAGATATATATATATACACACCGGTTAACACTTTATACCGTCTTCATCTGACAGTGCAGAAAATGTAGCAAAAATCCCACATAAAGAGACAAGCAAGGAAGCGCAATGTTAACTAGAGACGTAGATATTCTACGTGGTAGTCAGACGGGTATGGGTTACATATAAAATGGTCTCTTGTTAAATGGGCCAGCTGAATTGCCAGTCGTGCAGCCTGAGACTTGATCAAGATCGAGTCTCCATAGCAAAGGCCTTGGGTATAGCATGCGGTGTGAAAACTCGCCTTATTTTTACACCGTGCTTTCTTTCGCACTAAGCACGTAACTAATGCTCCTAGATACGAATAGCGTTACGATTTATTTCCCGCGATACGACCTCATAATTATTGTGTTAACCGTGCACAGAGTATTTGGTCCCAGGGATGGTCTAGTGGATGGTCATGGTGTTTCAGGCCGAGACGTATTACATTCCTTTTATTTATTCTCACTGCTCCTTTCCATATATACCATATATACACATGGGGACTCCCATGATGAATCTCAGGATTTAATTAATCTCCCAGAAGGATCACAAACGACTCTGTGAATTCAGGAGGTCGCGCCAGAGAGCCGATCGTATAAATTCCACCCCACGTATTGAGTAGTTTATTGCTTTCATGCATTTGCATGCTAAGTAGTCGCGTGCTCTCGAGTAATATCATCGTCCTGATACCATATCCCTACGGTAAGAATGGCCTATCTAGCCTTCGGTCTTCGATATTGCGACCGTGGGACACTTATAAATTGAGATTTTATCACAGCCAACCGAGTACAAGGACCGCTCGAGAAATACCGGATGGTCTAGCCAGGATCTGTAGCTTCCAGTAATCCCATGAAATCGAGGTTAACTCTAGTGGATCCACTCGACGTGCTGGATGCATTAGAAGCACGTAGGGAAGGTGAACGATTAACTTAATCGAAAACTATCGGATCTCATCTTCTTATATCTAGAAGGGAACCTTGACTAAACTAGCCACCTTGACTAGTCTGAGTTACCTATTCTCGTCGCGTGCATTTTAATTCAATGTGCGGGCTACAGTCTTGTAATTTTCTCAGAGCAAATTGTTTCCTTGAATTTCTAATTGCGTCAGTCGATCAGTCTCGTACCTAATATACAAATGAGTTAAAAAATTAATCTTATTACCAAGGGACAGGCATTCTGGGTATTGAGAAGGATTTATCAGTGTTGTATTAGAGTATAAATAATTATGGACAAGAGTTTTAATAAGCGTATACAAGGTTTTCTGGGTTATTGAGTACTTTTGGAGATGTGTTAAAAAATATATAGAAACGGCATGTCTACTGCGTGCGGTATGTAAAACCATGGGAACTTGGTTTGTAAGAGAATTGTAAATAGACTAGGGAACCAGAAGGAAATTAGGACGGCATACGTTCTGGGTTCGACAGTTGGACAGTTGTGGCTTTAGCAACGTGTTAGACCTTTGAGCATCCCTCTCCAGTGCCTCCATTAACCCTCTTGTCAATCCTATGTCCCTGGTCCGATCAGAATATTCTTTTCAATGGTACCAGGATTTTGTATTAGTCAATAAAAGGAGATTCGGGGTCAATCGATTCTGAGTTATTTGGAACAGTGACATAACATAATAATGTGCTTCGAGAGACCTCATAAAATGGTACCTTATCGTGCGAATATTGAAGCCTACTTGCTCTGTTATCACAACGCTAATCTACCCCATTTAACACTCTACTGTGGTATAACACTGGACGGATAATTATTACCAGGGAAAACAGCCGCCATTGGATACTTTCGTAACTTATTGAGAAAGTCCTTGACGTTTCACTCGAGGAAATCTCGAAATTTCAATTTCCGCGCGGAATTAACTGCGTGCCGTAATTGTACGTTTATCAATAGGGAAATCGTAATGAGTTCGAAGATAATGCCCGGCCTATCAGTCTTCGCTGAGGAACAATGATGGATGTAGCTGAGGTTTTCGTGCCCTCTGAGCACCCACCAATCTCTACCTTGATCCAATCCACCCCCTCTATTCACCCACTCACCCACCCTGTGAAAGGCAGCATGCTTCGCAAAAGCTGATTGTTTTGTCGACCTGTACGGCACGCGAGCCATGTTGATAATCCCAGCGCAGTTACGTATGTAGTACGTACCGAATGTAGGTGAAATCAGGTTAACATTCCTGTTTACTGGAAAATTATCTGAAATGTGCATAATGAAAAAAAAAAATGTAAAATTCAGGTAAAGATGACCTTGAAATCGCGAGGAATGTTAAGAAGGGAGGAAAATGAGGTTGAACGATTTTACAGGATGAACAATTTATTTTATTGAATGCTAAATTTCATGCAGGCAAGAGTGAGCTTTAGAGCTGCTAGAATTTATCCTTCGGCATTTAATTAATTCGCGGCCTGCGATAAATTTTACCTAATGTATTTGATTAAAGGATAATGCCTCTGGTATTCACTCACCCCTTTCGCCATGCCGCTACCCTCTTCCTGATCTCACAGGACCTTTATCCGTCTCTCGACCTTACTCCTTAACCCTTTCCTTAAGAAGGAGAATGACTCACCCTCTACATCTCTCATCAAAGACATCTCATCTTTCCAACTCATTTTCCTATTAAATTAAGACCACTGCGTGTCTTGTATCATCACTTCCCATAAGTTAATCAACAACATAACAAGACTAACCTAATCATACCAAATACAGGGCTACATTATTTCTCAAGTTGTATTACAAAAATTATGTATGGAATTTATTCCCACGAATCCAACCTCTACTCTTCAACAATCTGCTTAACTGTTGTGCTGTTTTCTGATACTGATACAACGGTAATCCGTTCATTATCGCATGTTAACATATAAAAACTATTAACTACCTCAAGAATTAACAGCGATAATGTGCGAATGCAAGTGCAAAAAAGCATAGGTCATAGAAACGGTAAAGTTTCAAGAATCCATGGTAGCATTTGATAGAAATAATGCTCATTCGGCAGGTGGACTTGGTCCAGACCACATTAAACCCATTCGTGCATATCGGGTAGCTAGCTGGTACGTAATATTTGCCTTAGCTCAATCCACACTGGCTCCTAATTACTTACAACCTGGCTTCTCAACACTTTCGTGTTGAGTGTTCGCCGCGTACATAATTGTAAACACGTTTATAGAACGGTCTGTATATATTTAATAGACTACCGTGCACCTAGCTGAATACGTATTGGTTTGCTACGTACCACTCATAGATATGCAGCTACCGCGGAGTCTGCCACTCCTAAAATTCATCAACTATTCAATTCTAATTTCCTTCCCTCTGGGAGCTTACGATTCCCACTCTGTTTCAGGGCAACAGGAAACAGCCGCATTTTACATGAGGAAACTTTCTCACCTTTGGAAGGGGAAAGATTTTGAGCGAGGTTTAACGTATTCGTATGGGATTGCACGTATAGATGCTGACTGATTAATTTATTAAGAATTGTCAGGCGTAAGAGTCTTGATTGATCGGTTATAGAATTGCAAAAGTATATTGGCGATTTTTCAGCACTTACCTTTTATAGCTGGACAAAAAGATTAATGCAAGTTTCAGGCTCTCGATTTTTATTTTTTTGCCAATATTATAAATTGCTGAAAGAAAGCATATCTGTTATCCGTTGGATGCTGCAGCTGAGTTCCAGCATGGGGTTCACAATTACGCCAGGATCATCTTCTCTTAGGTCTCCTTCCTCTGGTTTTGCTTCCCTTTTCTTTTTTTCTTTCTCACTCACTCTCTCTCTCTTTATCTTTGGTCATCTAATTGGTCCGTATCTTTCTTCTCCTTCGGTTTTTCTATCGGGGTATTGCGTTTCGCGTTTCGGTACCCTGGCCCGGGGGCCTTGACCCGTGGGACTTTTTAATTATCCTCCTCTGCATACAAATAAGGCCCATAAATAAGGAGGCTGCACTCGCTCGATGTAAATCAATTGATACCAAGAGGGACTAACGCGAAGTAGTGGTTACACTGACTCATACACATATTCAGACTATCACTCTCTGTACCAGTAAATTTGAGACTATTTATTCAGCGTCTTCCGTACTGTCTCGTTCTCTGTCGATCTTCTTCGATTCTAATCTAGGGCCGTTGGCCCCCATTGACCCATCTAATCCCAACGTACCGTTTCCTCTCTACTTTTATGTTATTAATAGTGGCTTCCTGGAAAATCACTCTACTCACACCGCCGATATTCAGCGGTTATGGTACTGTGACTCATTCGACTGCCAGTCGAGTTCAAAGATACTTGGCAAGAATATGGATACAGGGAACTGAATGAACATGGCAGGAACAGTAATAAAAGACAACTAGAAGACTTCAAGCTACGAATAGAAGAAGCACTCTGGATCATCGACCAATGATTTTGGTGACTAAGCTTATTAATAAGGACATACTGTATTTCGTTATGGGAAAGGGGTTTATTTTTATGGGAACTTCATGCTAAAGTGTATGTTTGTTTGAACAGCTGATACAAGTGTTTGTTTATAGCTCTCGCTATTAATAGACGTAGTGTCGTGGCGTACGGTTGCAGTGCATAAACTTTATTCGAGATTAGCGGAGTGACACGCAACGAGAACTAGGGGGGTGAAGTGGTCGAGAGGGATGGGGTAAGAGATAGATAGATACAATGAGAGAAAGAGAGAGAGAGAGAAAGAGCGATGATGGTGTGTTCGTGAGGGTTGGAGGGGGTGCTTCGGTCAGGCAGTCGATTTTTCTTATAGGTCACCCCCTTGGCACCCTTATCGTCTGGACATCGGGTTCTCATGTTACTCTTAATTACAAGCTTGAATATTGCTCCGCCCTGTAGGAACTCCGCGGCTTGAGGGAATCTATCAAAAGCCCTTCGTCGTTTGTCAAAGGGTGGACGGGAACGTCAGAAAAAAATTCGACTCCCACCCTTTCTCGTGAAGAAAAAAAATTGGAAAGACGAAACTCTCCTGGACACTCATCGCTCAGTCCTGATTTGTATACCTCGTGTCAGTGTGTATACGCGGAATCCTGATTTCGTATAGGGGTGGAATTGAGCGACTCCTCATGGCGGCTCGGATAACTCGTGCCGAAAGAGCCTTTTGTTTATGGGATCGCGAGAGCGGCTTTATTGGAGGGACTTCTAGCTGGATATTATGCCATTAGCATATCAGATAGGTGGGCTCGAATCCTGCGACCTTTAAATTTAAATCCACCGCCTAATATTATGCTAAAGGTGAGAAAACACCCTTCGATATTAAAAGTTGCGTGGCTTAGAGATATTATGGGCACCCCACGACCGACAGCCACCAACATCGCAAGCAACTCCGACCACGTCTACCAGGTCTAGCACCTCCATCACTTCCAGCGTAGCTACCTTGCGCCCGTTTGTACTTTATATCCCGGCCGTGGCTGTAATTCAACCAGTTTGTGTACGATTCGTGCCGCTTGCCTACATTTGCACACTTTACACTCGCGAAACGCGCGAGAGGTTATTGCACGAATTTGTCCGGCTCTGCGATAGCGTCGCGACGCCACGCGACACGTACATAACCTTGGTATCATGTCACCTGGAAACGTCTCACGTGAAAAATCATTTTGATGTATCTTCTGGAAAAACCAGTCGTTTCTTTTCTTTATGATTTCACATCCTTCCCCCTCGTTCTTTTTCTTCGTCTCTTTTTCGTAAACCGCCTCTGCCTGCCTCGTCCGTTAGGCGATTTTCATGAAACGACAGGACGGCCATGCGCGATCCCTTATCTCCAGTCTTTTGGTCGAAGGAGGTTGAGGAGGAGAAGGTCGCATAGAACAAGAGAGTAAGAGGAGGAGGAGAAGAGTCAGGGAGGGGATTGGTATCGATTGCCGTGATATCGTCGCGAAGTTAGTTACAGCTACCAGAGACGGCTGGCCAGGGGGTTGACTAGACTCACGCACGCCGTACTTTCCAGGGGTGCCTTTTCATCCACCTTCACCAGCACCTTAAACCACCTTCGAGTAGCTTCGACCCCCGCCTGGGGGCAGTGATGGATCGAGCCGGGTTATCACCAGCTTCGCTACACCCTGCGGCCCTTACTAGCTCTGCGCCCCCACGGAGCACTCCGAAGGGGGTTGGTATTATCGGGCACAAAGTTAAGAGGGCACTTACCTGCGGACAGCTGCTAAATAGAGGCGTTCCTGTTTCAGGACCGGTGAGTTTGTTGCAACCAAGTCGCCATGGCTGCTCGCATAATTAATTTCTATCGCAACCTGACTAATTCATAAGAGTTCTATTACCCCTTAGGGCGAATTGTTTCCTTAAGAAATATTGTCGAGCCTTGTAACCCTGCTGTCTCGACGTCTTTGCAATGAATATGCAAGGTAGAATAAGGTATCGAGTATCGGGAGCCATTGCGGAGTCAAGCAACCGTAGAACACGAGGCTTGTGTTTTTGCTTTATTTAAAACAACACAATTTGTTTGTCCGCTCGATACGCCGGGTGGCGTCAGCGGGTGGGATTCTCCCCATATCCCATATTATAACGCATGAATATAGTATATGCAAAACGTATAGATGTGTATGTATATATATAAACGTATATATATTTGAATGGTCAGCTACGTAGAATGCGGGACCGAGTTCGCCTTCGAATTCTCGGTATGCACCGTTCATCGTTACAAACATAAATCCATAACTAATACGAACAGATTAAAATTTAATTCCGCAACTTACGTCGTGGCGCCGACGCTACCGGGTGGCGAGGGAGCGTTCGGCACGGTACACTCGCGGTACACTCGGCTGATTAATTGAATTTTAATTGAATCCCGCCGGAAATATTAATTGAACAGCCATTGAAATTTAGCTGCTTACCCCTCCACCCTCCCCTCCATCGCGATTATATTGGTCTAACTTTCACTTGTCGAAAATACCTGGTTCGTTTGGCAAATTTCGAAATATATATATATATATATCTGCATATTAGTCGAAAAATTCTTAATATCAAATTCCTCAAATACATATATCCGTACGATATTTCCCATAGAAATGTCAGGATGAAAATTATTGACAGATACCGTGCACCGGTTCGCTCGAAGAAATTTTTTTAAAACAATCCCGCCTCATAAAATTCCTTCATTAAACATCAAAGGTGGCCCATAAAATTGGTGATTTCGAGGAGGGCCAACGACGTGCCGCTCTGCCTCTACGATATATCCCATCGTGGCTCATCGGATCCCATCGCCATCCCATGGTGGGTCCCATGGCGTTGTATGTGTCGAACCCCCGTGGCGCCTCGGCACCATCTCGCACGGTTATTCCTTCGTAGTCTCCCGTCAGATCGGGCCTTGATTAAAATCCGCGAGCCTCCGATATAGTACCTACTAACCACCGAATCCTTGCCCACCCTTATACATGCCATGGCGTTATTCAACACGCATCTAAACTCAGTGGATCTCACGCGTAATCAGTAAAAATCAATTTAGATTTCGGGATTAAACAATAAAATTCTTGTAAGTGACGAATGAGATATTGCGATTTATTACGGATCAAATATGACTTGATTCCATCAAATTTAATTGGTACGTCTTATTCTATTAGTAGTACCAAGATGGATGTCACTGTATGATTTTACTTGGTAAAGAATTTTCAAAGTTTTAACTATATTGAATATACCTACTTAGCTAATAATGGAGAACCATCGTATCTACTATGGCTCCCATGGTGGTAAAATGCAGCTCCGATGGGTGCAACGTGGGTTCAATTAGGTACGAGTCAAAGAGTTATTTATGGGCTGTTAAACGCGAGCTTTGGACCCCCTGCGAATATGGATCTTTTTATATCTACATAGTATAGATGAGAAATACCACCGTGCATCTGTGTATATACATATATATTCACTTCCTTTCGTTCCTTTTAAATCTCATGTTGTATTACAGCTGGATCAAAGCTGGATAGGAAATCTTTTCATTATACTTTGGATTTTCAAGGGTATATCTTCCTGCGTGGATGCTGGATATATTCGGGACGGTATTTTCAAGCTATTCCAATGACACCGGCAGATTGTTTCTGTCATTCCGCATCTCTTGCTTGTGTCTCTCCTTGCGATTTGCCGAGATAGCATTGCCGACAGCTAACACAATTTCCTTGAGGGTGTCTTCCCTTCTCGCTTTTCAACCCTTAGCAGCCATCTCACTCCCTCAAGCCGGAAATCATTTGGTAAAACTCTGGCTGAGCGAACGAGCGCTCTCGTTCTCGTTCTCGTTCTCCTTGGTATAGCCAAGGTTCATTCGTCGACTTGGAACGATAATTGAATTTTAATTTTGTAATTTCTTGGCCGGAACTCAATGTTGCGTTAATCTGAGCGTATTGGATCTGTCCCGTACAGAAGCCTGCCTTATCGCGGCAGTTTCAATTTATACTGTTGATTTGTATCCGCGAATTAAATCTACTGTGTTCCTGTGTACTACTACGTTAACAATCCCTGTACACAATTCTTGTCTGAATTTATCCAAGAGGTATCGAACAATTCCTTAAGCCAGGTTCATATTTGTCTAACTCTAATAAGAGATTCTCAATTGTTACATGTCTCTATGATGTCTCTATAGAGACTAAAGACTGTCGTTGAATAGAATTTCTACAGTAGTTAATAATAGCAACACCCTCGGCCTGAATTTCTCAACGTGGTACCTATTACCTATATACACGCTAGATATAGGTATACCAATTTCTGTCAAACGAACCACGTCGGCAGTTACTCCTGGTCTACGTAATGCTTGAATTCGAGTAATTCGAATCGAACAATCGTCTTTTAACGAACCACGTATTTGCATCGAGACGTCGCGCGCCATTGCGCGAACTCCTGGAAAATCCTAGGACGCATATATTTCTGTCGTTTTGCCACTCTTGAATTTTCTTACTCTCTCTTTCTCTGTCTCTGTCATTCTGCTTCTTCCACCAATCCTTAGTTCATCTTCTCATCCTCACGGAATCTCCTCTCCCACGCATCTCTCTCTGACGTTTATTTTATTTTTCCATTTTTTTTTCTCGGGTTCGTCGACTAGGCAGACCAAGCGGCGAGAGCACGGAAAAATCGTCTGGAAAAACTTTAAGCGTGTTTACTTAACCAATCACGACGAATGAAAATCAGCGGCGCACCGCGGGCTACGTGGACGAGGATGAGGACTCTCTCAAGGGTGGAGACCTTATACCTTGGAATCGTCCGGGGGAACGTCATCAGGCGAACCTTGTAATTTTGATCATTTGACCGCTTACAATTCACCGGGCCCGTGGACTTTACCGCAGGAGTTATTGCACGGTCACAGCGAGTTGGCGATGGGACTTTATGAAATCCAGTGTTGTCAAGTAATGCTTAAATTAAAGCGATCTTATATGACAGCTGTCAAATTTGATTAGTGTACTTCAATTATGATAGTTCACAGTTAGCACGCACTTTTGTTTCTACACGTGCTTATTCACGTCATGAAACTCAAATGATTTACCGGTAAAGTATCATATTTTACATGGTCACGTTTCATATGAGAATTGAAGTTATTCGTCACTGACAAACTCGAGCATCGGTTAACGTTGCATTCAGGCGTAACGCAATCTGTCTGCACTATCGCAATGCATCGAGTATACCGTCGAAAGAAATTTTTCCTACCAACTTGAACTTCAACCCCGTTCATATTCCGAACGGGTCGTGTAGAGATTGCCAATTCCAAGGCCACCAATGCTTTTCTTGTATGAATCCATTTAGACAACTCAGTATTGCTATGAGAATTCTCGTAGGCGATGTCTGAGGCAAAGTTGACCGAGTGAAGAAAAGGAATAATACAAAAGGTGGGAGGAGGGTAGAGATGAGTAGGTAGTAGGTACCGACTCGCTTTGAAGGAACTATCGTAGTAGATAATTCAGCGCGTATCTCGGTAGCCGTTGGCGTCCCTGCAGCACGTTGCGTCGGCCATCACAAAGACAAACCTCTGATGTGGTACCGGAACGTTCCGCTCCACACACAGTCGTATGGGGACGTGAATAACACAAGCACATAAACAGATAAGGCCAAGCAGAGAAAGAGAAAGAGAAAGAGAAAGAGAAAGAGAAAGAGAGACGGCAGCCAAACAACAAGACACGAGATTGCTGCTGACGGCCTGCGAGAGGTTGGCGCCATCGCGTGATTACCAATTTGGAATTGCTCGCTCGCGGGAGTAGCGAAGGACGCGGACGGATTATCAGCTGCCGAAGTGGAAGATGAGAAAAGGAGGAGCAGGAAGAAGAAAAAGAAGAAGAAGGGGAAGAAGAAGAAACCATAAAGCTTGATCTTAGTATCGAAGTCAATGCGGAGATGACCAAGTGGATTGATGAACTTGAAGCGATGCTAGAGAACGAATGTCATCCGTTCTACCGTGTGGATGTGGCTTAAGGAATTTTCAAACGCGAAACCAATAACGTCGATTCTGATAGCGCATTCCGTGTGTTCTTGAACAATTCATCATATACTATGTAGAGACGTACACGTATGCTAGATGTAAATGCTTGAGGATCCGTGCGCAGTGGCGAGTAGAGCCGTGTGGCAAGACACTGATTGAATTGAAGTAATATCAGGAGCAGTGAGTAATGGTCGTTGAGGATTCAAATGTGGCCCTGTCAGTGATTTGTGTGTGTGTACGGATCAGATAGTGTGTAGTCATGCCAGGTGATTATATCGCATTATATGAGAAGTCTGCTACTGTGTACTCAGCCCTCACGGAACGGGCTCAGCTTCTTCTCTGCTTGTCGACGAAGAACTATTGTCCACTAGCTTTGCCAACTGTTCTTGAGATTCTCTACCAATCTGCCTGTCTTCCATTCTCCTACCTCCTTGCTCTGTCTCTCTCGCGCTTCATTCTCATTCGTATTTCTTATCGAGTTCTCAAGATCCTCTTGCAAATCTTCCAACACTTCACTCGGACATCTTTTATTCATCTTTAATGACGTACAGAATACTATTATAAAGAATCGATTGATTTCAATAGAATTTTATGAGTTTTTTTATACAATAAACGTATAGCATGTGGTCGATCGATTAGCAAACGGAATAATTCCACTAGCTATTCTACTCGATAATCGTATAGCAATTCTTTTAGACTATGATCAGACTCCATTTTGTACCTAATGAATATTATCTTTAATTCTACAGATTTCGAAATCTTCAGAGAATAGTATAACAACGTTGAGGAAAACCTGCAGTTATCCCAAGTTCAAGTGGACACAGGATCCGCTTGAGTATCGAGTCAATAAGATCCCTGCCGGACGTATAGGATCTGCCCGGGTGGTCCAGAAGTTCCAGGCGCATAGGGCCCAAGAGAGGAGCCACCAGCCATGGAAGCAAGCGCCCCTTTATCTGTCTGACGCGTAAGACAATGTGGCCCTCCGCATCTGATTGATACGCGATACTATCCACCTATCATAACACCATGCCACCAGCTATACCCAGTGTTCAGATTAAATGCATACAAAAAATACTAAGCATCGGATCCAACTAGAAATAGAGAAATAAAATCTGTTAGTTCTCAAAATCTAACGATTCTTTCCAGTAAGTTCGTTATCTTCTTTAATCGCTATCTATCCGATCTTACAAGTCTTATTTAATCAGATTATTCTACAGGTCATTGAATCCACCTACGATAAGGAACACCCGGTAGATCAACCGAGTCGGTACTCACCGTCAACCGGTCCAATGATATCTCTGATGTCTCGGCGATGATTTATTCGATGTAAGATGGCTGACTTGGGTTACCCGTGAGCCAGGGCGTAAGTACTCTAAACAGAAGCTATTGTGAACGTCCGCATGAGATGGACATACCCCACGCAAGCCTGGATCTCGAATGGCGGAGTAGTGGAGTGACTGCTCGTGCAAGAGCATGCGAGACTCCGCGTTTGATTATCAGTCTCGGATTAGTGGTTACTTATTGTAACCTTTGACATGCGAGCACTCGGATAAAATGCCTGACCGATCAGCGATAAGATTTTGGACATAACTCATCGGTCACAAGTCTTCCGTCTCTAAGTTGCTCGTAGACAAATGTAGATATTTGTTGCTCCTATCCAGAGTCAGATCATATCCCAAGAATGATCATAGTCAATTGATCTAGAGTCTAAGACATTCTTAAGATAAATACTTTACTCTCTATAGAATTCATATGCCCTATTATATACGATGGTATTTATTTATATTAATAACTTTATTATGCATATGACAGAAACCACAAAATAATTGGAAAAAACCCATGCAGGAAGAGGGATCAGTGAGTTGTTCCGGAAGTTGCAACATGACCGTCGACACGCCCTAAACAATACAGAATAATTAACCATTGGCAGACCTCAAAGTTCTATAGTGCGGACATCTGAGCGAGCATGGATAATGATATGTGTGTATTTCCCATGGCGAAGTCTCGGGTCATCCGTGATTACATGGTATCGGTATCGTACAATGCGAAGGGATTCCCAGTGGTTCCCTTAACCACCTCCGCGAGCGTCCAGACGTCCAGCATCCATCCGGCCACGAAGGGTGTGTCCCGGTATGGATGAATGGTTGGCTATCTTATTGAGCTATCAATGCTCTGACTTAACCCTTTTCCTTGGCCAACACAATCCCCCTGGCGAACCTTTGATCTTTACCGACACCGCGCTGGTAACTATATGTTGCATTATGACTTCACTGCACTTATTATTGCTCGCTACACTACTGTTACTCGCAGTGGTTCTCAGATCAATACCAATTCTATAAATTTTTTTGATAATTGCTATTTCTGCCAGACACAAAATTGTCTCTAGCAACCCTCAGCATACCGAAATCACCAAGACCATCCACTGGTCTCTCAATGCTCACCAGCCCTCGTAAACCATCATCATATACCACTGGAAGAGCAATTGAAGAAGAACCGACAGAGTAAAAATGGAAGAGAGTCGCAAAAGGCGAAGCCATAAACAGAACCAATAAAATATTATATACGCGTAAAGGTCTCACGAACAAACGGGCACATAGTGTGGCCCGTCCAAGGGAAGGAGGGACGGAAAGGGCATGAGGGTGAGAGGGCATAATAACAGCTGCAACGTATAATTGCCAGAACGATTGAATTTCTATATTACCGCGAAGTAAGAGCCGTAAGACGTATGGCCCTTGAGAAACGTTCCTACGCGCTGCAACTGTTAGCCCGCAGTGCAAGAAGATGGCTGTGACGCATTTAGAAATGTCTCGATAGAGTTTTAGTAGTTGACATCAGATCCGTTGAATTAGTACAAATCCTTCATTGCTGTTGTTTTGGACCAGGTTGCCGTCGAAACACGAATGAACGCGATTCGCGCCATAACGTCACGGTGGATTCGAGCCAAACGTTACGAGACGGCCGGCAATGAGTTACCGGGCGGAGACTATAACTCGCCCAGTGATATACGACTGTATCTCGGTACCATTTGGCAGACGTAGATATATTATACGCATTCCGCCTCGACGTGAATTTATTTATTCTATAATTATCGCGTACAATTGGTAATGCGTTCCGTGCGCGTCAGAGGGTTACCGCTCACTCGGTGCCCATTTTCGGAAGCTACGAAAAGGCGAAAGCTCTTCTCTCTCATATCCATCCTCTTTCCCATCTCCGTCCATTCCGTGTACAGGCGGCCTCGTGTACCCTCCCTTTTGTACGCGAAAAAGCACGAAAAGCTGCTTACACCAACATCCGGCACTTGAAGACCAGGTCATTTTCAGGGCATTAATATTACCAGTATCATGCCATTAGCACATTTGAGATACGGTTTGTACAGCCAAGGTATGCTTTTCTCACCTTATACAAGTCTGAACCAACCTTCGAACCTTCATGCAAATAGACATGTAAGCTTACAACAGTGTAATCCTGCATCCTTCGAGAGGACCTGTTCGGAGGACGAAGAAGCTTTTTTAAGAGCAAGTGAGAGGTGCAGCTAGGTTGATCTTGGTAGCACTGGAACATTCGAGGCTAGCCCTAAGGCTACGTAACCAAGTGCCTGGCAGAAGGGTTACGGAAGGCTGAAGAACCGGGAGAAGTGAGGTTTGAAGGAGTAATGGCATGGGGGGTATGACCAATCAATTACTAGTAGTGCAGCGGCCCCACACACAGCACCAATATTACCGGGACCATTACCTTTCGCTTGCTACACCTTCCCGACCATAGACGCGGTATGCTCGCTTACAAATTCTCCCCTTGAGATGAACAGGTAATTCGTGTTCCTTATGATTTCATGAAATAATCAATAGTATCATGATATTCATGTAGAGTATCAATTGGTACAGTTCCGTTAATGGAATTATACTGAGGCTATTTATTAATTTAAGATCTACTGTACAGTAGCTGTTCTGACGAATGTTGATCGGAGTGATTACTTGTGAGTTTGATGACTGTAATTCTGTTTTGTATGATCGTACAGTTATTTTTTGTTCTTCTAGGAGGTATATCCAGCTTGGATTTTGCAAGGATGTTTTGTAAATGCTTAACCGGAGATCACCAACGTCGTTTCGCCCCGGGCACGTCCGATGCGTCCCAGGCTGCAACGGGAACGGCGAACCGAAGCTATCGAACGGAACACGAAGACGCTGGCTCCGAGGAGATATTTTAATTATCGTCCGCACGATCTTTCTTGCTTTATGGTCCAATTACTAAATCCGCCCGCGACACGGCTCCACGCTCTTTGGAAATTACGCCCCTGTTCTCTTTTCTGTTCCGAAGACTCTTCCCACTCGCGTGGGCACGGATCATGCGGAGGCTGGTGATTATGTTTGCACTTACTATGTTTTTTCTCAAGTTTCTTGTAGAAGAGGAAGAAGTGAACGATGACAGAATGTTTGCTTAGGTAAATACAATTGTTGAAAAACAAGTGTAACATATGTATACGCTTGACGCAGTATCATTCAGATTCAGCGAGTAAGAAGCTTGCGGCACTGATTCTCAGAGTGCTTGATCTATTTTGGCCATTTTTCATACAGCGTAATAGCGCCGATAAATCAAATTAAACATGATGTTAGTGCGGAGAGCGCGTGCGCCTCGCACGGTCCAGGGCTCTCTAAATCATTGGTAGGCATAACGCATTGGGAGGATCAAAGGAGCGCAAGCACTCTCAGCCCTCTTCCTTTTTATTTCTATCATTACCGACTATAATTACCCTTTAGCTTAGTCTATTTACCTTCTATGAATTGTACGGCTCATCGGAGGCATCCGCCATTTTCACTATTTTCCACGATACCATTTTTCAGAACCGATTCCACAGAAGCAGTGTATCAATGGTTTTGTTTCTGGACTCCCACTATGTCTGTCTCTCTCTTACTCGCGTAAGTCCCTATAACACCGTCTTTCTCGCTCTCACAACCAGCATAGAAAACTCTCAATACTCAAAAACAAATTGACCGACGATACTCATCCAGTAGGAGAATCTTATTCTACATCAAATTCTTAAAATTACAGCAATTCTGAAAACACATGTCGCGTAATTTACATAGTAAAAAAAATCGGAATTTACGAATCGTTCCGCGAGCCGCCTAAATAAAGGAAATGGTTGTCCGGTCCAAGTCGTAATGCACGCATCGCAAAGCTCCAGCGTTCTGGAGGTTACTCTGATTTATAAGACAGTCTCCTACACGGGCTATGAAGTAGAATGCCGAACAACATCATCCACGGCGATGCTCCTCGTCGAGGTACCCTGAGAGATCGCTTCGGATTCTCGGAATCGTCTTTGAGAGTCGGGACACCCGGGAGCACGCGCGTCCCCGTTGCGTATGCGCCATTACGCGTGAATCGCAAGATGCGTGTGTCTTGGACGGTATGTTGAATAGCGCGTGCGTGCATAGATGCATATGTATATACGGTTGCGTGCGCGCGTGCGTCCGTTGCAATGCACTGAGACGAAAGGGGACCATACCAACAAAGTATAGCAGCACCTGCTTCACAGTTCGTCATCCTGGGTGTCACCCACGCTACTTTACTGCACTGCCAACCGTGTTATGCATCCCTGAGATACTACTCATGAGAATCTATGGAGGGATTTTAAAGGCGATCAAGATTCCCGCCAAATCGACCTCAACAAATTCCATAGTCTTTACGTAAATTTGTAACATCCTTAGATTTGGTTTCCTTATCTTTGTTCTTGGCTTCGTCTCGAGTCATCTGTCTATCTCCATCTTGGGCACGAAGCGATGCTTCGGGGGCCACGGGTGTTATTAATTGATCCGCCAGTAATTATATGTAATCAGTGGCGTGGCTGGCGGTGGCTGCTGGCCGGATCGCGCATAGCAAGTATGGCTTAGCCTCGTGGACCTGCTAACTCGTGATAAATTGCCAACCGATGACTAACTACGGGATGTACGGTACATCACTGATGTCTAAGAAGAACCTTTTGGGGATTGGAGTTACAGAGACTGTATAGTATTAGCGAATCACGTAAGTCATTGGTTGTAACAGCTTTTATCGTGATATTCAGGACATCCTGAAGTATCCTTAAGTGCTGGATTAATAAATGCTCAATCGAAATTACTATGAGAATTCGGTAACCAAATTTCGAGGCGCTGGGATAGGACTGTCAGGCATTATGAATGGCACACGCCATCTCCTGTGTCGTTACTATGTTTCATTATAATTAAGTGTACTCTCTGTTCATAAATCATGCTTATACTCCCTCGAGAAAATGCATAAACAATAACACGAATATAGACCGTTTGTCATCTTTGATTGGAATCATTTTAACTGTCAAGAAGAATATTTAGAGTCCACCTTCGTGTACCTCCTTATACTATACCGCCATAGATTTTTCGATATTAAACAAAGAACGATATCCATCAGGGTTCCTCCTGATAGAAATCAAAGATCCTCCACGTTATCAAATGCCTCATTGTCATAATAGTGAATGCTATGAATCAGTAACTAGTCTGTCGGATAAGCGAATCCAAAGTCGTCGGGACGTCGTAGGGCCACTTACGGGCGCATAAATCAGAGTTATTACGAAGCTATTAGCGTTCCGGAGTAACACTGGGACGTGTCCTTCGTGTCGTGGCTTATGCGACTCCCCGGTTCAGCTATAGGCAATAATTAATCATTTTGTGAGGCACACACGGGCGCACGCACACACGCACGATCACGCTCGCGCACTACGAGTGTTATGTCAAGCACGTAGCCTATACTTAACCGACATAGAATATTCATATGGCTTGGGCGCGATAAGAGTACTGTGTACTTACGGCACTGATTGTGCCATTAGGAATACGGACAACCCGGGCTTTCCCTATGCATCTGGGTCGAATACGTGTAATCAAGGTGGACCGTCTGCTGGAGGTACGGGCCACCCCCTGCCTGCAGCCCTCTCTAATTCCAACCCAATCCTACCCTTATTCTATCCCAGTAGTAGCAGAGGAAGTACCTCGCGATTATCATCCCTACGTCATTCTCTCGAAAGAGGAAATAAGAGGACACCTTTCAGGGATAGCGTGACTTTCGTATAATAGTGACGTGACTAATTCTCTTTCTCTTTCTCATTCTCTTATTTTGTTTCTCTCGTTCACTCGTTCTCTCGCGAATCCAACTTAGGTAAATACTAAGTAGTATCACATACTGACGGATGAGTTAAGCTCGGCTTTAAATCCCATGCTTAGCCCGTCAATGTCATCTCCTATGGCTCAGCCCCTTCAGACTTATCGGACGCTGCAGCTAACGGACTGAATATATGAGTTTACCTCTGTGCCGTATCCGCGGATTTCCCTGTCAGACGTCGCGACGCCAACGGCGACGTATATGAAAGGGTTGCGTGTAGATATAGGCTGTCAGGAAAATTCTCTGTCATTCCTTATTATTCGTAGCTCGATTCGTCGAATATTCGTGGCAGCAACTTGTTTGCTTGCACGTCACTCGAGGATTCAAAGTCAAATGAACCTGAACTCTCTTGAACATCAGGGCCGCATCTATGCTGCTACTGTTGCGCGTCTCTTTTATTCGTACGGATGCATAGATGCTGCGAATCCAAGGTTGCTGTTGGGCGAATAGAATTTCTGACAGTGATGAACGAAGAAGAATCAAAGCGTTCTTGGGCAGATCTTTGGGGTAATAATTGTCATAGGTAGACATGTAAATTACACGTGCGGATATAAATGTCAATATGACAGGCAGGCAGCGTCTTGGGGCCTACTTTCTGCGGGCCTTTGCCGCCGGTCGGTCAAAGTGAAATCATTAGTTTGCTTAAATCAATGCGCACGTAAAAGTCCGTGTTATTTATGTCCCGTCATTACGGAGAGATCCTTGTACCTCTCCCCGTGCCTACCCTCGCTCTCAAGATATGATTATACGAGAAGAAGGCGGCCGCCTAATAATACCTGCAAAATCATAAGATCAAGAAGATCCTTTTACGTATTAAAATTTTTCTAAGTTTGTACCTATGCTCTGCGACCATACAGGCACGGCAGCCATATATAATCCAATTGGTATTCGCGACCCGTACGTATGATAGGTATCCTACAAACGATATCCTGAGTCATACCCGTTCGTGGCTTAACGGTAAAGAACTATCTATTTTATTCCTGCGAATATCGCCGTGGTACGTGCTTGTGGAAATTCTACATGTCTTTGTCTTTTTTTCTGTCCGCATGACACCGAACCGCGGAGCTCATACGGTAGCTGGAGAGAGTGGTGGCTGGGATGCTGGGGATCGTATAGAAACTTGATCCAAAGTGACGTGGACTTGGACACGAGGTAGATTCAGGAATGGAGAAGGGGATGACATAGAGGAACCCAGAGTGACTTCACTGGGATGGGACTGATCGTAAACGATCGGGAATCCGCGTCAAGATAGACGCGTCCGGTAATAGGATTGATCCGGATGGCTGGCAGGAGCTGAGCCCGGAGGCTGGTTGGATTTCCTAGGGAATCTTTTAAACATACCACTTAAATGAATCGGGACAGCCACCCGTGACAACGGGTCCTCTTCGATCGGCTGTCGACTCGTTTCTATCGTTAACACGCTGAGAAAAGCAGTGGCGCGTGCATGATAATCCTATCGGTATGTCGGCTCAGGGACATCGGGAGGAGGATCCGTTATAGCATCTGTTTCTATCGACTAAAACGAATAATCTTTTGGAAGCGATGTCAAAAAGTCATCTCGCATAAGACAGTAGCTATAGTTGACAATCAATGAGTACCTATACAGTAGTGCAATACCGGATTCTGTTCAGTAGCCATTACCAGCGGATGCTGTAAGGATAAGAAGTTGCCAGTGAGATTCTTATTTCTATGGCACCGAGTGAACGGCAGTATGGTAGTATGATGGTATGGTGGTATGGCAATACGGTAGGATGGCAGGATGGCAGAGGATAGCCAGCCAGGGCGAGGGCCGAGTCACGTACATAACAAATGATAGCGGAGTGGCCAAGAGCAGGCGTGCGCACGATCTGTTGGTGGTCCTCGGCTCCGGGCGTCGCATCGTTTGTCAAGCCGTCGATATGCCGATCCCGCGGCACGATTACCATATTTTAACGCCAGCGTTATTGGCTTGGCTACCGGCTACCGGAATCTTAAAAGCCGTGTACGACGCGTCCCGTCGCCCGTCGGCCATCCCACCCTGGGACTTACTTCTTTAGGTTCCTGGCTCGTTAGCGTACGTTCCACAGAGCAATCGACTCGATATGAATATCGTTATTAATAAGAAGGCTATCTAGTGGCTCGATCGCTTGGAGCACCCTGTATTCCGTTCTCGTGTTCTTCCTACCAGCATGCCGATCGATCCATTGAGTGGGACGTGTTTTCGATAGCCTACTTAGATTTACTCTGGCAAGGACAGACCTTGGTTTGTGAAATTCCAGTTTTCCTATCAGTTTACCGTCACGATTTCTCACCTCTTTGAAATTGAAGGGATAAAAATACGTTCACCGAATGCACGTATAACGCGACATCCGGCTCTTGGCTGACGAGTTCACGGGATGCTGAAATCGTTGCTTTTGATTTCCGGGGGAATCCGGACGCTTGAAGGAGGCGCGTTCAAACAGAAAGAGAAGCGTGTGTGGAGCGAAAGAGAGGGAGAAAGTCGGAGTGAAAGGAGAGTCGAGGATAGGAGAGAGAATGGGACGTGGGAGTAATGCTTTGGTCCAGGGATGAGTAGTCAATTTCCTTTCAGCGACACCGGTGACATCGACGGAGACGTGGGCACCATTTATAACCGCTGCTAATAGATCCCCGGTAAGCCCGGCGCAGGCCATTTTACAGGTTTTCCGTCAACATTGGAATACATCAGAGAGTCGAGGCACTCGCCAGGAACTAATGGTCCTCTGGTTCCTCTCCTAACACGTTTGACACTCTCCGTCTTTCTCTCTATCGATAACTTAAGCACTGACTGTTCCCAGCTACCATCAAAAGGAGAGAGAGACAGAGACAAAGAGTGTGAGGTATAGCTAGACGTGTCAGAAGAGAAAACGGAGAAAATCCACCCGCGTTTATTCAGGAATCGTTTGGGCTTTGATAAATCGACGATATCCGAAAAATTTGTCAAATCCAACTTGACTCCCCATTGAGAAACGTTTAACCAACCCCCCCGTTCAGTCGGCGTGGAATAACCACACCATTACCAACCCTCGTCGCTTCAATCGAAAACAATTTAAATCTACCCTCCAAAAGGACTTCCCTCTTTACGTAACATACGATTTTCTACAAATACTTGCCAACTTCTCGCTACGTCTAATCAAACTCATTGACAACCACTGCCTTATTCAACGGTAAATATCTCGACAAACGACAGTCGCTTGGCATTGACAGTAGATTGAAATCATGGAGACGAACGTTCGCTTCGTGTTACGATCATTGGATAGGCGACGTTAAATTCGGACATGCTATAGGCACGTCAGTAAAATTGTCATAAAATGAATATAAAATATATAAAAGAATGTCGCATATAGTGGATCTTTGATTTTTTCTTGATTTTATCACGATTCGAATATTGATTAAAAATCTTTACGTTGTTCGAAAATCATTTTACGATCGTCATTTCGTAAACGTCGATACGCAGTCAGAAAGTCGAAGCTTCGAGAGATGATTCTTCAATTTTATATACTAGTTCGAATTCTGAGATCGAATCTTCAAGTAGGGACCAATGGGGCCCTTCAAACTCTACGGTGGTCACCTTAGGTGGTCCGAAATTCTTTCCACTCGAAATTGCTTCCACTCATAAGTGGAAATCGGCCAGTTTCATCCGCTGGCAATAATCAAGCCTCTTCTGATCCATCTAGTCCGGATGCTGATGAAGCGCCATTCGAAGGTTCATCAAAGTATCCTGGTCTGGAATGGGATTGGATGTTCATTTTACTCTTAGATTATTATGGTCAGCAGGTACCTTTATTATTGATCAAATAATCTCATCGACCGGATATCGATTTTATATTGTACTTATCAAATAGTCATAAAAATACACCTACAGTCTGTATAGCGAAGGGCTGACGAACCCTGAATAGTATGAAAGAAACGACTGTGACTCCTGATGAATTTACAAAGTCATTGGACTGTATCGAACACCTATAATGCAAAATCATCGTTCTGTATTAGAAACTCGTAGGTTGGTAACGAGGAAATAAATAAAAGAACCGAGACGCCCCTGTGCGTTAAATCGGCAATTACTCGCCCATCGGTTTACTCAAATTGGAAATTTTCTACCCAATTCACACCGTTTACTCAAGCGATTTTGTACCAATTAATTGGTGATGTCCGGAAGGGTCGATTACTCGCCTAATCATAGAGAAAAAATTGGAATGGTCAAAAATCTTGAAAATTGATATACAAAATTAGAAACCCTTTATAACCCTGTTTATGGCAAGAAGTCATTCAGTTCAATTAGATACTACTCCAGTTCTTACTGGAGTAGTATCTAATTACGTTTTTAAAGTGAACCGTAATCATCGGTAATGGCAGCTACCGTCGCTATCGTATCCAGTGTTAATCTCTATGATGGCGGAGCTCATCTGCCCTTCCCACCCGGTAGCTTCGTTCCCTTTGAACCCTTCGTCATTCCGAACACCCGCAGTTATCCGGGTATTCATCGCGCTAAGAAGCGTAACTTAACTTGTTATATGCTTCGTCATTATTTTGTTTATTCCCTGTCACATACAAACCTTTTATTCAGAGACTGATTCCGTATCAGGAAGTCTAAGTTACGTGGGCACAAATCACGCTCTTTTCAGTGGTAGAGATCCTGTTCAGTGCCTGTAATACGGATGATCATGTCAATTCATGATCATTGATTAATCAGATACATAATATAATGATTTAGGACTACCTGGACTTGCTTCACTTTCAGTTAAAATTAAAGCAACCTAGACTAGGTTTCTTGTTGAAAGAATCATCAGGAGGCAATTTTCCCGAGGATGTCTTAAGCTTCCAGGGCTTAAGTACTGTCTCGGCTACTAATGGAGGTGCAGCTACTTCGTGGCTACCGCTTGCAGCCTAATTATGATTTATAGTCTCTGCATCGTGAACACATTGGATATCGAACAGGGTTCCATTCAGAGAGGAATAGTATACCGCAAGCGTTATCCTTGGGACTTATCTATGGCATCAGTCCCAATAGAGTCAGGATTGACTCCTGCCGTGAAGACGTTCCCTTTTTCTATTGAAACTGTAGTGGAAGGTAGTCCAGTTTTCGTGAAAACAGGTAAGAAATTTCCAACCGTTCGTTTTCAAGTTATAACGAAGAGTCTCCATGGTGTCTATACCTAGAGCAAGAGCATAGGTCCCATAAAGACGATGGAAGGGGCGACTCGAGGCCTTCTGATTATGCCCGTAAATTCGAGACAATAAGTTATAAATATTGAAATTTGCTGCCCGCTCCCCGACTGCTCCTCGGGGCCTTACCTCCACCTGGACACCTTTTGCTCCTTTTACTCATGAGCCCGAAGGAGAGCCGCCGGCGTATTAGAAGACCAGGTCGCCCACGGCGTGCGTGTTCGTGTTCCTGTCGTGTAGGCATCATTAGTAGAGGATACGTCGTACACGGAATCAAAGGGGTGGTGGGCGCGAGGCCGCTCACACCGATACATTATGATGCGCCCTTCGAGAAGAGTAGAAACCAGGACTGGAAGTCAAAGTGGAAGCAGAAGGACAGTATAGGAAGATAAAGAGAAAAAAGAAGATGAAGAAGAGGATGAAGACGACGAAGGTGGAGAACGTGGCGATGTGGATGAAACCTTCGAATCTCCAAAATGCGTCGAGTGGGGCCATGGGGGAGAGACTTCCGGTCCAGGTACGGGGGCCACTATTATTCCTGGGTGCCGCCTGGGTGTGACTGCATTGGAGATGAGTCAAACTCATCGTACCCTAAAGGGTCTCCTCTCTGCCTTCCAAAGACCATCGGAATACACGTAGGCGGACGAATTTCAATCCTATGTATTAATCGTATTGTATTGCAATAGTTGGTTTCTTACATTGAGATAAAGGAAGATCATTGTATATGGTCTGCTATATGAGCAGTGTACGCTCGGTCATTCTCTTATTCTTACTAAGATCAGCCAATTTCAAGGATACCAGTCACACACGAGGCTCATGTGGTTACAACGCGCATAACTACGCACGGGCGAAATTTATGTCGGCCGATTTGATTACTGCGATATAAACTTGATGCGGACACATGGACCGGAGACAAGACTGGGACATACATCATGGGACTCGTTCGGTACTGCCTGCCTGCCCTGTATCTACAGAGATACTTCTCTCCTGCTCTCTGGTACCATTTCTTGCCCTTTCCTTTTACGTATTCCTTCATCATCCTCTTCTTTTACTTCTTCTTCTTCTTCCCTTCGTCTCTTCATTTCCTTCTTCTTCTTCTTCGTTTCTCCCTTCCCTCCTCTCCTTCAGCCTGGTCACACGGGCTGCAGCCGTAAACGAGATAACGAGATCAAATTTATGGCACCAGATTCTCCACGAAAATATGATAATCGCAGCTAATGCCGAACCGAGCAAGAAAACACAACGACTGAGTTCGCGATCGGTACTCGCGAATCTCCGGCTGAGCTCGTTAAGGAGAACGGAAGTGAAATGGCAGGCGGAAAATCGTCAATCGCCTAGTATCGTGCGCTCCGTTAGATCCGGGACGTTTTACCGTAACTGAAGACAGGATGCTGTGAGTGCATAAATATAGGAGAATGACTGTCGGAGAGAGAGGAGAGAACGGGAAATTCAAAGAGGACAGTTTGTTAGACGGATTTCGGGACCGTAGTCGCCACAGGAAACCAAGCGTAGGTTAGCGCTGCGCCATCCTCAGAATTTTATTATTCAGGTTCCTACGGCGGCGGTGAAATCTTTATTTGGAATCATTCCAAGAACAATAACATATCTCGACATTCCGAGCGCCGAATAAAACTAAACGCCGTAACCCAGTTATTTTCTGTTTGCTCTGTTACCCGATCATTCTTCTGATATGATGCGCTCGTTGCTAGTTGGTAGTGCCGGCACGTGTGTATCATCGCACGCATAAATCACTCGGCGAGAATCAGATAGGATTTCAAAAATATAAAATACACCGCGATATTAAAACACGAGGAAAAGGCACGTAACGAGACCACGTGGACGCATCATAGACCCAATAGATCATCATCCAGAATTTTTCCAAAACGCTATGGACCATCGAGGCTAGTCAAGACGAACTTCCGGAACTAAAAACATCAGACGCAGCATCCCTTATTTTCGCGAAGAATATCACGCGGTAAAGGGTAGTAACCGGAAGGAATGACTAGAGGCGCTATTAACAGGGGCTGTTCATTATACCTAGTTGCTCTAGTTACCAGGTAGGTGTCGTAAGGGTTGGACAGTGACTCTAAAGACTGACGTAAAAACAATGTATAATATCGTAAGTCTGCCAGTGGCGGTGGTGGTGGAATAAGGGTGGAGAGGAGGGATGGGAGCACTCAATTCATCAAGGAGTCGACGCCACGTAATTTAAGACTGCTTTTAACTCTTGGGTGTCGCAATTTATGTGAGCTTCTTATAAAAGAATGGCGCTTCGCTACCGTTCCGTCCTCCTCTCACCTCCCCCTCGGCCCTGTATCCACCCCCCTTGGCCTGGCTGAAAAACCCTCGTCGACGAGCCTTCCTGCCACCGCTGGCATCCCTTATATTCGTGCCACAACTCTCTCTCCCTCTCACTCCCACTCCCACTCCCACTCCCACTTCCTCTCGTAATGTGTGTATGTGTTTACTTTTTCTCGCCAATTTGTCACAGATTAGGCAGGATATAAATTCGTGCTACGTTATACCAGCCACAGTTACTTCTGCTACCATCAATTAATGCTCCGTTCATTGAGCCAGGACGTCTGGCAAACCCCTGAGGTCTATGTGATTCATATCAAAGAATGTGATAGCACGGCATTGATAACAGAGATTACTTCATTGTCTTGTTTTGTTTCTTGGTTATATACATCACGTGCTTTACCTTCTTCAAATTCAAATGATACAAATGTCTCGGACGTTTCCTGAGACGGTAATGGACCACAAGTGTTACGAAGAAGCTGGATCCCGCGTAAACGGGCTTTTGCCGAAAATTAATTAGACACGATTCTCGAAAGTCATATGTATTATTAACGAGCACGGTTGCCCACCTGTACCTACACTGACTCGATCCACTGTGGCAGCCAACGCCGCACGCATCGTGCGTAGATGGATCAAGAGAAGATCCCCTGCGGTAGCCTTGCGAGACTGGGCCGCCTCTGGACGTTATCAAATCATCATTTATTTGCCCTTAATCCTTGAATTAATGATTAGAGACACCTCTCTCACCCTCTATCTGCTTCTTCCTTCCACCCAATCCCCAACACTCTAGAAACCTCTCACCCATCCAGTCATGATGCGACGTATCTTAAAGTTGGCCGCATCGCGTAGGGACACGTGCACGCATGTGTCTACGCACACGAGCACTTCACTGTTCAAGTATATCTATATACGTGCACATACCGAGCAGATACGAACCAACGAATTCTACATGGTGATTTCTTGAAAAGATGTGTCTGGCTCTCTAAAGATAGGGTCTCGATCACGATTTGGATAGTGACTTTGCGAAAAAGAATGATAAGGGCGCCCTGGGGGATTTTGCCTGGTCGTTTGCTAGATTTCGAATGGACGATTTCGGGAGTCTTTGTGCGGTAGAGGACAGAGGGGGAAAAAAAATATAATCGAGCAAAGGAGGATAACGCGCTACTTGGTACATGTGGATGCTGTAAAAAAGGATATGTATTCGAATAGAGATTTTCCCATGGGATTCGAAACGATGGCTTTGGGCTAATCGGCGGAGTTCGCAGGAGGCGAACGGGACACCCGTTACATCCTTCAAACTACGGAGACTCAGTGGCTAGAATATATCCCCTTAATTATCCTGTGTGTGCATTCTGAGTGTGAACTCTCCATTAATCATAGGAGAAGAGAAGGGTAGGTTAGGTAGGAAGGTAGGTAGTCGCCTGGTATAGCCGAGCGATTTTAATTCAGACTGGCCGCTCCATATGTATTCTACGGGGCCCAAGGATCATTAGTAACCTTAGGTGGACACCACCGAGTCGTTCTTCATCCTGATGATGTTTCTCCTGTAGGATCAGCTAATCCTCGCGGGTATTGGACCTCGCGAGAAAATACGTGGGTCGGATACAGGGGAAGTGACTTCTCCGATTGGTCGTAAGGCCAGTGTGGACGCGCGTAAAGGTCTTATACGAGGAAAGAAAGCCTGAAAAGGATCGGGCTCTTTGGATGAATGAATCTTGCTACTGTTCGGGGAGTGGTCTTTTGTACGTCCCGCGCCGTCCATGGCATCAATGACTAAGTCATTTGACTCCTTTTACTACTTTTATTTTCGAGCGGTCTCGTATCTTTAAGTTTGTATCTCAACGCTTCTTCCTGCTCCATCAAATCCATATCCTCGTCCCTTCTGATGCACCCTGATCTTTACGACCTGGAAGTTCACGAAACATTACAGAAAATATACCAGCCGCATTTTCCGTATACCAATGCGCAAGTCTCGGACAATGGCACGCACTCGTAGCTCACCACAGCATAATGGTCGTTTCATGGGAAGCAACAACGTATAAAACAAATTGGCTATAAAGCGATAGCTGCCCGTACGGAGTTATTCGTACTCCCTATGTAATACACGGTTCCACAACACCATAGCCTTCCAGCAACGAAGGGCATACTATTCACCATACATATTGGCTTACACGTTTCCCGTCCTGAAACTTGCATAGAATTAGTAATGATATATAGAATCCCGACCCTGAATTTTCAGTTAATCATAAAGACAGTGTCCTGCATGAAACTCAGTTTATAGCGACTAACGGGGCACTCTGTTACAGGGGTACGTTCCTGAACGACCACACATATGGATAGCCCAAAGGCAAAGTTCTGTCGATACGGACACGTGTTGCCTGACACCCTCAATCCTCACGAACCTCCCATAGTCACCCATATCCCATAGCCTCCCATGCAACTCGTAAACATACAATACAGTCACCTACACGATATACGATTCTCTATACGCAAGAGAGTCACGGTGCATTATATTTGCCACAAGAGAATTCGTCGTACAGCAAACGGAAAGGCGCGGGTCTAAACGCATTCGTGACTTTTTAAAAATGTCGCAATTACGTCACAGGCAAACCCGGCTCATTAGTCCTGCCGATAGGTCTTTGTTTCACAGGTCGGCCGAGAGCAACAAAAACTAGAAAGCTCCATAGAAATATATTCTCGCAAGGTACACGTCGGCGGGATCAAAAAGATTTTCATCCCTTGGTTGGATCCTGCGATACAACCGCGGCAGCGATTCCTCTGGATTAACCTTCAGCATTCATCCCGATCGATGATACAATAAAGGTGGACAGGAATTATCGAGCGAGAGGACAAATCTGGAGTCAGACGAACGGATCTTCAGAGCCAGACATAAAGAAGAAATAAAGAAGAGCCGAAGTGTCGACTGTGTCTCGGCTCTCCGTTCTTCGCCATTGAGTCTCCAACGCGATGAAGGCATCAATGTAATCTTCCTACTTTGACTGAAAGGACTCCACGACTATTTCTATTCAGATTCCTTAGGCTCTGTACACCGTACACACTCTCTCTGACATGACTGATCGATTCTGGAAATTACCTTCTGTGTCGTACGTCCAATGTCGACACTGATCTCTCTTCCTCTCTCGCGCCCGTGGATGGTCCATCCAATACGGAGGATTCACTCCTACGAAAATGATGCCACTTAGTGGCATCAGCCATTGCCTTTCGACATCCGTTACCAACCGAATGAATACTCTGGTAAGTTAACGTCGACTGTCGCGACGACCAAGTGGACGATAGTCCAGGTCGTTATCCTGGTCATCGCGCTTTGGCGACCATGACTATCGTACGTCCGTTCTACCGGATGGACAGAAAAATTTATATTTTATCAAGGTTATATTTCTTTTTACTATATCTATATGACTATGCATTCTTTGTTAGGGATGCAATAGGACTCGTGATGATTTTTTTGGATTTCGCATTGAGTCGAATGATTATTACTTAGACGTGAGTTAAGGTGGGTTCCGATCGAAGGGATTCCCAGTGGAATCTATATAATCGATTCTGATTGCATTGAAGCCCAGTAGTGGTGGCGTTGATTGGTGCATTCATAAATATCCATTAGCAGACAATGTCAGTAATGATCGGGCCTGCGGGCTACGCCCTGAGACTCCTAAGGCATCGGTAGCTTCTGGTAGTCAACACAGGAGAAATAAGAACGTCGCTTCTTAGAGATTCCTCTTCTACCTTCTCTTACCCTTTACTACCTTTCCTCATCCGTTCCCTTTATATTCTTTTTCTTTTCTTTCTTTCTTTCTTTCTTTCCTTCTAGACTTACTCTTTCATTCTCCCTTTCGACTTGTTTGTCTCATTGGAATGCCAGGAGGATGAACGCATTCGATTTCAGACTACAATATCGATTCGACCTTCGATCGCCGATTGGATATACTGCCGAGCGACTCAAGGACGAGAACTTTTTGGAAATCATTTGCATATTTAATTGCGTTATTTATAACGCGGATATTGGTTACCGTATTGTCTTTTTACAATTTCATTGGGGATTTTGATTGATAGTGGCGTGTTTTTGAAAATTTGGTTTTGTCGAAAAAGCAAAATTTTTTTCGATTGCGATTCAGATTTTTTTAGGTACACCATATGAGAACTTGTGTCGGCGAGTTTCCATTTTTATTCTCGCTCTGGTGAAGGACGTTACTCACGGACGTGGCCCACTAACACGGGCATAACGAAATCCTTGACAATGGTGGGTTACCTGTTGAGCATACAGGACAGGTGACACACAGCCCACCTTCTTTATTCGTTAGCATCGTATTTTATCGGTTGGAAAGTTTGATTTCTCGGCGCGGCTCCTTCACAATAAAAATCGTCTTCGGCTCCCACGCCGATCAGCAGTCGAGTGAGGTCGGATTTACTTTCATAAATTCTGACCTTAGTCCTCGTCTAAGGATACTTGGTGAATCGCATGCGTTTTTTGCCCACTGTATACGTAAGGTGACAGGAAATCGTAAAAAGGGCAATTTTTATTTTTTATTCACCCTATTTCAAAATAGATACATATATATCGAGTATTGTAAAAACATAAGCTTTATATATAATTAGAAATTTATCTAAAAAAAGGAAAGGGTATCCCAGTGCTCAAATTCTTGTAGACGAACAGCATTCGATTCCTGGGATTCCAAGATTTTAGCATATTCGAGCTGTAACGGGGCCCTGGTGCGTATAAATTAGAATCAATCAACCGGCTTTTCCAAACTTTCTCCAGATTAGCATCACGTCCGGGGGTTATAATTTGTGGGTACCCCCTACTGGGCCTCCTGTACCACCGGGTCCCTTAGGTCCCTGGGCCTGAAAACGTCACGGGAACTGCACCCTTGTCAATATTGATACACCCACCTCCTGGGTCTACCTTGACGTAGAGAGGTTCCTCCGGCATATCTTGGCAACTGGACTATCGGTTCTGGCTAGAACATGGCTGACTGACTAGCTGGCCGGCTGGATGACTGCTCCATGAGAGATCATCTCATGCGAACCAAATTAAACCCTGTCGGATAAATAACAAGCGTGTTCTCCAGAGCCTTTGTTGAAATTTGACGTTTCTGATTATGGGACTCGCTTCACCTTTTTATCAAGTTCATTCGCTCCTTTGTGAGGCTGGATGCGCCCGTATGTACCAATCCCTCCAGAGAATCCTGATTCCCGTAGAAGGGTTTTCACCAGGAGTGCTGGAAGGTCGAGTCGCATCCATTTTCAGTTCAAAGTCCGGATTTAGCCGGAGGTTTTGAAGAGAGCTCAGGAAGCTGGGAAAGAACATGTCAGGAAGTAAACGTACGAGTTTCTCCGAAGTCTGGATTGGGAGGAGGAAGCTGTGGTTGTAATGATACGGATGTTCTTATCAGAGAAAATCTCGACCGACTCTCAAGGAATATTGTAACATGCCCTTAAGGGACGTGCGTATACGCCTTGAAGATCCCGCAAGAGTGTAAGTCAAGAAAAGCAGGGTAACGCGTCAAACACATTTTCCTTCCTTCCAGTCTTTGACTGCTGGGAAGATTTAGTCCCGACTCCATCTTGGACTGGCACGTGCTCCCTACGATAAACTCACTCAGGAAGTAAGTATCAGCCGAGATCAATTTCATGAGATACATTAAAGGAATTGGAAACCTAGGAGAAAAAAAATTTCAAATTTGAAAACAAAGACTTCAAAATTAACTAAGCATACCTGAAATTTTCATGGGATTTTTACGTAATCGGATAAACCAGTAAATTTGTAAATGAGGATGGTTAAATGGCGAAGAATCCCTTTACCGATTTTCCTTGTCGCAACGTTATCCAGCCAATATTTCTCCTCCCGATGAGCTAACTTTTAAACAAGAATTAACTAATTTTCAGATAGTTTAATATCTTACGTATCTCTCAGCTTGAGCGGGTGAACGAGTTAAGTCTGAACGGCTGGCGAAGGAGGGCTATGAGCCTGGAAGCGAAGTGGGCTGACTGACGTGTAAAGACACCTCCGCGTCCCGAAGAATTTAACTAATTATAATATAGGATAAACGGTTTATGCCTGCCTGCCTGGATGGCTTGATGGTTGGCAACCTACACCAAGCGATACTGATACTCTTCTTCTCTAGCACCTCACCCTTCAACTTCCCCATCTCTACACGTCATAAAATTTAGCATCTTACCAGTAAGAGACTATACGATTACCTCAACAATCAGGTTCAAACTATAATTATATTTTTATCACCAAATATTCTTATCAGTAAATATTCCATGAAACTAAAAATACTATAAACATTTTATAACCTATAGGAATTCTATAGGAATATAATGGTTCTAAAATCTATTGATAACCGTAGTGATTTCTCCACCTGCAACTGAATGGTTGTTCCTTTAGATACTTACGATACTTACGTTACACACCACCCCTTAGCTTCATATATTACGTAAATCGTAATGGCTCGTATATGGATTACAGAAAAGCGTAACACTCACGATATACCTCTTCCAGCATGGCTTATATGGGGTGGACTGATTGTTACAGATTTAACGATTCGGTAGAAATTCCGAGTAACATTACAGGGCGCATTTCGCTACGGTTCGGTTAAGAGAAAAGCTAGACTGCGAGAAAAGAGAGAGAAAGCGATATTGGCCGTGTCGCGTTCCGCGTCCGTTCTCTCTCTCTGTGTGTGGCCACGAAGGCATGTATAAATACGCGAGAAGAGCCGCGTATAACAAGTTATGGCAGATAAATTTATAGCATCTCCACTGAAACGCCATTACTTTAAATGCACCCCTCTCTCTGTACCTATATGCCTCCTCGCGGCGCGGCTATCGGCTTTTACGATTTTTAAATAGCCACCGCTTTTTTATGCCCTATCCTTTACAGAACCACAGTCTTCGGCCGCTCTTAGTTCTCTCCACCGTGCGGTAACATTGTTTGGAGAGCTTCTTTTGCAAACAACAACAATAAAAACAAGAATTTTCATATGTATCTCTCTTCTATCTGTCTTGCCTTACAATAACAGTAAATGATGCTCAAGATGATTTTCAAATTCAATTGACAATAGGGTACCGGAAGGTTACCAGTAGGAAAAGAACTAGAGGACAATATAGGTCCACGAAATTTTAGAAGACTGAATGATTGAATGACTGACTGACTGACTGACTGACTGACTGACCACGGTGGGCCTGCTTCGCAGCCATGCCAGTCTTGTGCGCCCTATAAGAAGTGATCGTTACTGCTCGCCGCCCTATAATCTACACGGGCTAATGACGTCCATTACGTTACTGCGCCTTGCCTGCTCCGACCGCTCGCGTCGTCCACTCGCTTGGCCACGGTCCTGATACGCGACTCTTCATTCTCTCTACTCTTCACCCTCTTCTTCTTCTTCTCCTTTGCTATTCTGAGCAACCCCTTCGATTCTCAGCGTGCCAAACACACGGAAGGATCTTTCAAGTCGATTTTTAATTTTTATCAGAAAAATTTTGTTTCTGGCTTTATATGGACTTTTGAAATTGTAGAAATTTACAAATGCTACGCTGGTAGGGGAGGGGTACCATCGCGACTTCCGGTCACTAGTAATTAGAACCAATTACATTGAGAGAAGGCATTGAGAACTCATTGTACTTGCTTTGACATGGTGACGTCTTGCGTCTGCTACCTACTGCTGGCTTGGTGTCTCCGCCCGTCTCCTTTCAATTAATCGCTGTTCTGGAGAACCTGGAGGGCTTATTATTGTTGTTTGATTGCCCAAGACTAATTTAATGATACGATACATACCGGGTATAGATAATCGAATGTCAATCTGACTGGCAGCGTATTCGCAATGTGATAGTAGGTAGTAGGATATATATATATGCTTTTCCGTAAGAGTTTGCATGATTTATTTATCCGTATCTTTTTATACGCCCCATGATATCAGTTCTGTTCACACATGATACGTGCACCCCTCGTGCAGAAAACTACCCTACACCCAGCAAGCTGGGGGCTGATTAAGAATTACGAGATGATAACAATTAGATAGCATCACGCATGTGTCAATCGGTAAAATTATTGTATGCACGCATTGCTTTTCCGCAAGGGTTATCCTGTGTTTTATCAGTCGCAAGAAGTTATTCAAGATGGCGGATATTTTTCTATGCGGAAGGACAAATCCATTGCGTATATATGTATCGTATACTGGTCCGCTGTGCATTTTCTCCCTTGGTCATGTCCAGGGTCTCTTGGCAGTGTCGGCAAGAAGAGCCAAGAGGCTAATTAGCGCATTGATTGTTTCGCCTCGTTAAAAATGTCTGGAGGTAAATCTCTGGTTTATTATCCGGAACGTTTAACTTTTTACCGCGATTCCCTCGTCGCGACGCCGCGCGCCGAATCTTCGATGGCTCCGAGCCAAAGCAGTTCCAGCGGGATTAATGCGTATTTATGTGTGTATTTCCGAAAGATTCGCATTGCCTATCCGCAGTGTTACCAAAACCCAGGGTGGTAAAATCTACGCAATCAAGAGCACGAGACTATGGCTATGGAGAATAAGGAAATATAAATCGATAATCCAAGAAAAGCCGACTTCCTCAGTAAAATGGCGTCGGAGCCACCCTTCCATGTCGGCGTATCAGTATGCTCAGCTGAGCATCGATAAAGCATAAATAGTCCACAGCGTTCTGGAACGCAACGGGCCCTGGTAATACTTTGCCACCCCGGCCTGATTTTCAACCCCTAAGCGTCGCGGCGCTGCGGCAGCGTGAACACTCCAGGAAGGGGGTGGTTTTAAGGATACGTCAAAGACTCGAAAACAGATTAGTGGTTAATTGATGACTGCAGCTATCGCTAAAGGGAAGACCTTGCCAAGACTTGGCGAACCTTTGGCAACCTTTGAAATAACCTTTCCAAGTTACCCGGACGTCGATCAGAGATCATCAACCAAGACGTCGAGACTTTCCTTATTCCAGAAATTCACTGAAATTCACGTAACATTGACATTTCTATAGTAAATATTTTTACACAAAGAAATCGAAGCATTGGAAATAACCAGAACCTTCTGCAAACTTTCAATCTTACCTGTTTATCCTAAAGGCGTCGCGACGCACTGGCGGAAGATAGTTAAAGACGTCGACGAGACTAACCTGACTCGAGTCGCTCAAGACTCTCAGGATCACTGTAGAAGTATATACGTTACCGGCGGAATATGAGGAATAGGTATAGGAGGTGGTGCTGTAAGGTGTTGCTGAGGGTAGTGTGATGTTGATGGTGGGGTAAAGGGGAGGGTGGGTCTCTACCGGCTGTATACATAAACTAATTACAATCAATCACTGAGTACACGTACACACTCTCGCAAGGAGCAACACCGTCACGAGAACGCAGCCGTTTACCAGCTATACTCACACTCCCTTGACTCCTGAGGTACCACCACCCGTTATGAATTAAAGATCAACCCTTTATGTGCAGTGGGTTTCTACGACGCGAGAGCCACCCTGTGATCAATGGCAAAAGTCATATTTTGAGCTAGCTGCGATTAATCAACTACGCGATGCGTTATGTAATTAACGAGGAAGGTGTTTGCGCGACTGAGATCTCCACCCTCCACCACCCCCTTTTTGCATTGGAGGCTTTCGGGCCCTGCATATAACCACCCTAAAACTAGCTACAGCCAGCCTTCACTTCTTCAGGGAGAAATTCGACGCAGCATCCCTTTGCTGTATCCGTTTATTATCCTTTCTTGTTTCGAGCGACCTAACCTCTTGGACGTCTGATCGTTTAGGATAAAAATTCTTACACGATGCGGTCTAGTGGAATTTGATAGGCGCTACTGTGCTAAGGGATGATTCTCTTGGGTAGGATATTGGTGTCTCCTTGTAGCCGATAAGTCGATGCGTGATTAAAGGGTGGCATTCTGCTTTGAAGGCTGCGCTCTCCTTCTACGCGAAACTCGCTCTCCATTCTAACGGCAATAATTACAAGCGCGGCTTAAGGGAGCACTTCTCTTTGAGCTTATCGATTGCCCAGAATTAATAATTGCATGGCAGACTCCGCTCTCGTACTCTCACTTTGCTCCTCGGGAGCTCGTGGCTTAGTATTCTAGGATCTAGAGTCTAGCTAACCTAAAAGGAGATCCCTGAGCTTTGAAAGTTTTCAAAATCCTTTTCGTTGGCCCATCGGGAACGACCTGGAGAATCTGGACTTCGGAAACCTGGGGAAATGCGATACCGGAGATTGAGACGATAAGTGTATATATGTCAGGATGATCGAGGAAGATTGGGTGCCTTTTCTTGCAGATTTATTGGGTTCACCTCATGAGAGAATTGTTTTCAGCCGTTTTGGTCCAGTATACCGTTTTTTCAGTATGGCCATCATCTGATTAGTGGCTTTTGAACGGTTTATTTCTGTAAGCAAGAATTTTTTATATTTTCAAACAGGACAGAGTGTGACAGTTTTTTTGCCTTCGGCTCAAGTATTTTGATATCCAAGTGATAACGAGGTACCTTGATATCGCCCGTACCATCGAAACTGATAAACAAGTAAAAACTGGCATAAATTCCAGATTTGCTCCTTATAAATCCAGGCAGCGGCAGGACTAAGGGATTTTACTAATTTCCGTTTGGTAGGACTCATTCCTCGTCCAAGCACAAAAGCAGATAAAGAAAAGGATGCGTAAGATGTTGGTGGTGGTGGCTTTTCTTTTTTTTGTTGTTGTTGTTAGTTTTGCTCTTCCTATTTCTCTTTCTGTTTCCTTGGGGCCACGTGCGCCGGGAGTGGGTGCGCTCAGGCAATATATTTCTGGGATCCTTTCCTCCTTCGTCCGTCCATCCATTCATAATATGCATATGCTTTTGTTGTCCTGTCCCTGTTGGGCCCGTTTTTGTTAGGCCATTAGGGGCCCACGTATCAATTTTTCTTTGGGCCCCATAGCCAGCAGCGCAAGGATGAAGACGAGGAGGAAGAAGAAGAATAAGAACTGGAGGAAGACGAAGTATAAAACGCAAAAGTACACAAGGACTCGTCTCTGCGCGTCGAAGATCGTCGAAGCTCATTCCGCGGAATGTACCTTATCCCATTCTCAATGAAACTCTTCGCGACTAAGGTGCAAGTTCACGACACGATGGACACGTTTGCCGGCACTGTCCAAGGCTTAAATCACCAGCATTGCGTTTCCCCCTGGAAAGATCTATTAATTTTGAGAGTCCAAGCGAGCGCACTCCTACAAGACTCGCCGCTTTGATAAATCTCCGCCATTAGACATCACGATTTAAATTTATTAATAATAGAAACCGGTATTCCTCGCCTCGGCCCACCTTCGCTTGCGCATAAATTATTATAATCAGGAATATATCCGAACCCGATAAATTATCGGTGCATTCGAAAATACAATACCGATCCCAGTCCCTGACCGCATTCCCTTGAATCAGGAATGTCAGAAGGACAGTTATCGAACGAGCATATTGACTAACTATTAATTTCGACTAGTTTTCCTGAAACTCCGCATCTCTTCATTGCCTCAGCCCCATTACCCTATGGGGAGCAGGTTGTGATCTATGTCTGCCAATTTTTCATCCGAAGAAAGTTGCGCATCTACCTGCATGCGTTCAAAAGCCGAAGGCAACACGAAGTCCCGTAAGAGCTAAGGAAAAACAGCGAGGGACAGGCAGGTAAAGTTAACAGTTTGCCAACAGGTCAAAATCCGGAGCAATTTTCCCTAGAAAGTCCGGAGGCGGAGAACAATGGAAACGGGAGTCGAACGGTCAGGCTTCCGACTGGTAGATCGAGTTTCGGGCTAAATTTGCACAATTTTCTAATTGCCAAGGCTAATTAGAATCTTCGGTAGGAGATTGCGTGTCCTCTGTTAGTTCAGTAAATTAGCGAATATTCCGGAAATTACCCCATAGAACTAACTCTCTGTTATAATCTCGCACCCTTTGACGCTCTTAACTCTAGGAGACACACAGGGTCAAACCAGATACATAAAACAGCATTCCCGATTGGAAGCCTATCGCAGGATCTTCCATATCTCAGGTCTGATCTCTACTGGTGAGAGACCCGTTCCTATATCGTGAAGAAAAAAAAAATAAATAAAAAATAATCAAACTTCTCCGATCGGCAGGATCGGTATACCCAAAAAATATAGAGCCATACCCTCCTTCGAGCTCATCCCACTCTCGCCCTGGGACCAATACCATAGAAAGTGGTCCCATAGAAACGGTAATGGCGGTCAATAAACTATCGATCGAGGGAATGGAGCGTGGAAAGAGCAGACCTAGACTAGAAGGATAAGGACTCAATAAGAAGCTGGCCGCGCCCAGGAGTGCATCTCGTAAAATAAATCGGTGACATCCTGGAAGGCTGGTAGACGATTTGTGTGACGGACAGGTCTCGAAAGGCCACCGGCATAAAGACGTCACAGGCTCGTCGGTCGAGTTCCCGTAGGAACTGGTATCGGCAGATTCATTTGTCTGTTTGGGATCCCGTTGCCTTGGGATACCATGTGGTCGTTGATCGGTTAACCGATTTGTCTAATTCAGAGAGAATGAGAAAGGTAGTCATTATAGACAGCAGTAAGATTTTTTATATATTTCAATCATCAGAGTATGGACCAGGTATGAATGCTGTCGAATATCACGTAAGCGCCAATGAGAATCCAGCTTCAGTTTTGGAGACGATATTAGCATTAGAGAGGCGAGTAGTCTGGTCTGGCTCCAGGTAGATCCAACGTCCTACGTCCTACGCGTTCCTCAAACGACAACCACACCCGACCTGGACAATGGGCTGACGCACTCCAGAGCTCTGAGTTATGGCGCCTGGACCAAACTCGAATCTTTCCTTCGACTATTCGATAGCCGATTTCTTTACGGCTAGATCCTGGTCAGATCAGGTAAACCAAATCTGGATCCTCCGTCCAAGAGCACAAAGACCAAATTAAGACGTTCAAGTAGATAAATTATATATATGTATATGGTATACGAGATTATTGATTTGAATGAATGATATTATTGACAATTGACCGAAATAATTTTTCACAGTTTAACGTGTTGAGTTCAATTTGTTAATTCTCTCTATTAGGCAGGGCATTATGGGATTCGTTTTATAGCGATCGTTATCGGGCCCATCATCGAAGTCCTACGCCCCTATGGGGATAAAACGTGAGATCGAAAATTCAAATGGTTAATAAGAAATGGTGGTCGGTAGACAAAAGGTTGTACAGCGGATGAAGAAGAGACACCCGCATCCATCACCCCGTATTGCCGTCTTTGCCCGGTAATATCAATTTATGTCCCATAACGGACTCGGCATGATTGCATCCTTCACGGCAGTGCTCCAAAGTCTAATACCGTCAGCCTATAAATTCTGAAATATTAATAATAACTGTTCCCTTCGCACTCGACCTTCCACGATCCACGGTCCGCGCGGCGGTCCTCTCCCTTATCCCTCCCCGACGATCCCACTTCTCGTCGTTGCTGCATTATCTGAGAATTTATAGCCATTTAGACAAAAAAGCTTCGGCTTCGCTTTGGACTCCATTCAATACGAGGAACCGGACGATTTATATCGCTCGCAGGGTCGCTGTCTTTCTACTCGGTGCCGCGCGTCAAAATTTCGAGGGAAAGAAAAGCGGCCGCGCCACATTGTATCGCGCGGACCGCGCGGAAGACAGATACGGACTACAAACGCGGACTACAGACCGAAGTAGCATGGAGATGAGAGAATGAAAAGTCCTGGTGGATATACCCGCGAGAGATCAGGGAATCCTGAATGCCCTCCGAGAAGTACGATAAATTTTCAAAAGTCCAATGGGATTTCGAGAACTTTTGATTCGAGCCGTAGGAATACTGCTACGAGTTAAATGCTCACACTACTCTAAGGGAAATGGGAAGCATGAATAATGCATAGAGATTTCGATTCGCGGATTAAAATGCTATACCATTCGTGACCATATAGTGCTCCTGCACGATGGTACGTATATGAATTGAGTTTCCGAGTTGATTTTCAAAAGCAACAAAAGACCGTGGATAAATTTTGATTTTCTCGGGATATGATTCAGTGTCGTTGTCCTGAAGTGAAAAAGGCGCATTCTCGTGTGTCGCGATTCAGGATCGCTGCTGCGCGATGACAGGTTGCATTCTGGCACGCATAGCGCGCTCCTCGAGATGGGTATTTGATAGGATGCAGACACGTAGACGGCGTGTATGCAACGACGGGCTAGATTAGGACGATATAATTACGACATTAACATAAGTCAGCGGGCAGGGACAGTCGCGGAATAGTAATCGTGTCGAACACGTGCGCCATCGCCGAGTCGTTATTTCGTTCTGCAGTTAGAGAATCCTCTTAAGCTGGGTCAGGGTTAACCTCCTAAATGGTTGGACAGATAGGAATCGGTTGGGCATCAGGAGAAATTATTGCTGGAGGAATCGAGGTTGATCTGCTTATACGAGAAAGAATGAGAAATAATAATATTTTTGTAATTTCGCTAAAAAATTCTATATCATTGTCTTATGATCTAACAATGAATATACGATACACTGATAATCTATATATATCGAATATTTATCGATAACGGGTGTAATAATTAAACTTCTAATCTGCTGTTCTAATCGTGGAAACTGCGCTGCGAGTTCGACCCTTCAGAAAAGCTAACTAACTAATGAAGCGGTCAGGTAATCATAAAAGGCAGCCAAGTGAGTGGATGAAGAAATAAAAATGTCTGAACCAGAATGGTGGTGGGAGCAAGAGAGAACTCACGGTTTATCCGAGTTACCGATCGCGTAGATTCCAAGAACCGGCCGAAACAATATCATAACTCCTGACCCGAGAACATCCTCCGTAAATAGAAATCCTCGTACGGCTCGTATGTCGCATCGTTGTACTGCCTACCATACTGGGTACCTGTGTCTTCCTGTGATATCAGCCTCCACGAGCTTCTACTTTGTATTCCAGCTACGTACGGGCCACAATTATAATGCGCGTTAGTCCCGTGTCAGCGGTCGATCGGTTTTGATGTCAGTCTGACACAACTATTAACTGGCAGCGGTATTGCTCGCCGCTCCGTGATTGCAATTTACGATCAATTCTATGGAAATTGGGAATTAAAAATGAAAAAAAAAAGGGAACAGTAATGGTTTTCTAGAAACAGTATTACTTAAGACTTTCGTTCCGTCCTTTCACTTTCTCTATCTTTTTTCTTTGTACGATATCAAAAATACAAAATTCCCAAGATCGGATGAAAAAGAGAGTTTACACGTGTAGATGCGTAGTACCAAGTTACTAGGAAATCAAAAAAAAAAGTGGACATAAATTTAAAGTCTTGAGAGATTCGAAAGTGTTTTCGAGGACCAGATACTGCACTTATATAAGAGCAGCATAAGCGTATCGTCTATACTCTATCGGTAGCTCTTCCTTAGTCAGTGTTACTACAACCGACTCCTCATTGGCTTCTTAAGTTGGTTAGGTTACTCCGCTTGGCTAGTCGGTGGGCTTCTTGGCGTGGTTCTCCTGCGTGGAGTTGCCCCTTCGAGTTGTCCGAGGTTAGTTATGGAGCCGGCGGGCTCGAGAGCAGCCCGCGCGGTTACAGAAGTATTTGAATGGCTGTCGGCCCTTGTAAGACGTCAAAAAGTCAAAGGGAAACCACTAAAATCAGTTAGGGATCTCAACTATGCGTGGGACGGAGAGAATCGTGCAGGCGCCGTGTTCAGGACGAGGACGTCCTCTTTGCCGAGAGAGGAGACAGTGCACAGTGCATAGGAGTTTCGAGAGAGCTTCAGTAGATGTACTAAGATGTACTGTCACCAAGAGAGGCTGCAGAAGGACCACTTTAGAATTCACGTGAAGCAGATGGGACGTTTATGGAAATTTTCCTCTCGGGTCTTCACTACCTATTTTACTCTGTTTATCGATTTTACTTTTATTCCTTTTTTTTCTAATCGGATAACACTGAGCAGCATCCACTTCATTTTCTACTTAGCAATAATAGTATTACTACAGCAGCAACTCTCGTTGGGTCTATCCATCGTGTTATTTTGAATTTTCATCCATATCGACATGGACCATTCTGAAATCTTCAGAGACAGATGCCTGTTATGGATTACATGCAGTAGCCATAGAGCAGAGGGTGAAACGCAGTGGAATGAGAGAGAGAGAGGGAGACCCGAGATAAGTGTCTCCGGGAAGGTAAAAAAAGGACAGAATCAGCTCGTGAGCCGGAGAGGTCGTGGAAGAGGAACGGGACACAGAGGGAACTTGTTATGCTTTGAGAGATATGGCTGAGGCCTGCGGAATACATAATTTTGTAAAGACAAAAATGCTGCGGTCGTGCCTCGGCGAGTCGCATTTTTCCTTGTTTCACGAAATGTTCACCTCCCCCTCATCCCACCTCACTTCCCGTCGCCTATCTCCTCGCTCCGGTAATGCGCCGCGGAATGAGAAACGTTTTGTAAAAAATGTATCCGCATCTTCGTACCACCTAGCCACGGATGATCCATGCGAACTGCCATCAGTACACCCCACAGGGCTCTTTTCCTCTTTCGTCCTTTTACTCTTTTCAACTAGACTGAGGAGCTCAGCAACGCTGCGTCGCGACGTCTTGTACCTTCGACTATCTTATATACTACCTGCATGAGAGATCTGCCTACCTATGTAGACGGACAACCAACTACCATCATCAGGCAGTCCCTCTGGCTGATTCTTAAGACCGAGAGTAGGGAGTCTTCAGGAATTCGATGACGGTCCCCGATCGATGTAGGTAGACGCAACGTGAACCGTTAGTCGCTTGTTGACGAGCAACTGTTTGGACATTATGCCCTGCTTCCATGTAATCTCAAGATCTCCAGGAGGTTCGGCGGTTCCTCGCCAGGATGGAGGAGTAAGGACAAACTGGTCGTGTGGCGATCCATTACACCTTCCAGCTGGTATCTTCGCGAAGGATCGAAGACAAAGGCCCGAAAAAACGTGTCAACCGAAGGTAGCATCGCGCGCGCGACTTCTCATCCAAAGGCGTTGTGGAGCTGTCGACATTGACGGATTCGCGTTGCTTCTGATAGGATCGCGGTCCTCTGGAATTCGCCGATCTATCATTCGCTCCTCCTACTCCTCGTCTTACTAAGGATTTCCAGGACGCGCTGAGATCGCTCCAAGGATCGCTACTGGCTACCTGATAAACTCATGGAGGACGTCTCTTAAATCGATTGAACTCTCGTAGACCTTGAGCGACCTGAAACATCTGCCACGCTATTTAACTATCAGTCGGGTCACGTTCGCCGCTGACGAACTTTACCTTTTACTGCTAAGAAAAGATCAGAATTCGATATAGCCAGACCAGTAAGTCCACTACGTGGAAACACATGGAATCGTGGATACGAGAGCTATATTTTTTTTTAACTTGAGGACCAGCTTAGCAATCTGAAATCTGTATTTTTTTAAACGATCGAACGTTTACAGGGATACAACTTGTACAAACGTAACGATAACAGTTATGTTCTGAACATTTATATGCATAAAGAGAATCATCGATAAAGAAAGTATAAGAGGAGCATATGTAAAAGAAGTAATTATCTCATTAATCGCGACGGACTCTGATCATTAGGAAGCAAGGGCATTAAGGATGCGATCAAAGATTACCGGGAACAGGATGATTACGCGTACGAAGCCGTCCCCATCCTAGATTCCAGAGTCATGTCCCGAAACAAATTAGAATCCAATGGAGTCTCCTCTCTCGTTCTCTCGTTCTCTTACCTACGGCATAACGCGGCACTGCTCTAATCCAATTTATTGACTGTATCCTTTAACCCGGCGACGCAAGTCCCGAAGCCGTTAAATTTTATTGGCCCGATAACTCACCATCTTGAAACCGATGCCACACGAAGGCTTCACATGGCCAACAGAGAAAATACCACTGCTGATACGTAACCTTCTTCTTGCTCTTCTTGTTCTTTAAACGTTTTATCATAAAGTCCCCTGATGCAACTTAATATTTTCGTCGGTCTTGCTCAAAGCCCATGAGATTTACTGAGGATCTGGTAACATAAAGATCAAGCCTACCAACCAGTCAGCCAGGATCTGAAAAAAAGGTACTAGCACTGTCACTGCCATTGGTGCTGGTCCGACGTGTCTGAGAAACAACGCGAGAAGGAGTAGTGATCTCCTGCTGATCTCGATGATCTTCCTTGACGCTCCGTGAGGATGCTGAACGAGATGGAGCAAGAACCCTGAAATAGAGTCATTCCGGATGCCATGCATACCGGACTTAAATCGACTCCCGATATCGATCTCTTCTCTATCGACAAGACTACGTGTCTTCTGCTGTCACACAGTTCAGAATGTTCTTTATTACTGGTCGCAATGTCCCAGAATGTTGACTAGTACGTAGAAAAGGATAATCGACATGTTTTATGACTCTACTTAATTTTCGATTACCTTTATAATTTAATTTTTTTACATATATAGTATATTAATAGCAGTGCCTTCTTGTATTTTACCTGAAGGAACCCCGATTATCCCATGGCTGAATTAATATCTTGAAATGGAATACAAAAAAATGGAATGATTTCGTAGAAGTTGAAAATCCTCTCGATCGAAGAAGAGTATACCTAGTAAGGTTACGAGCTCGTTATTGTTAATAAAGCTGCTCGTAAAATGGCAGCTCGGCTGGTGCAGACGTGGGTCAACGAGATGGTCAGTCGAGTTTCGGTGGATCCTTTGGGAAACTGTAAACCATAAAGCACTTGGTTGTTCATGGGGTAAAGACCGCTTACTTGGGATGGTTATGGAGGTGGACGAAAGGGTGACGAAGAAATGGTAGGAAATGAAGAGAAAGGAGTAAAGTTAGTGGTGATGGAAGGACGAGGGGGTGAAGTGGTAGGTATGAAGGGAGGACACAGTGCGCACGGTGAACTGACCATTAACAATTATAATAAAAGGCCGCGCGTACGGCTACACAAGGATAATTTTAATTTAAACAAATGGTCAGGAGGGCGGCATCTTTGTCCGCGTCTTGTATTATTTATGCTCGACTACTCTGCGCGCACGTGCGCCGCTGTGTCATCGGCTGGACGGCTCTCTGCTGCTCCGTTGCTCCGTTGTGGTCCCGTGTCGTGTCAATGTTTTCAGAAACCCACGGTATATTCCTCCTTTGCGTGAGATTTATGTTATCGAGCATTCGCCACACAGTCTACTCCCTGCCTACCTGCCTGGACACTCCGCAGCATCCAGGTCCATTCTACCTCGCATAACATAACTAAGTACATAAGTAAGTCGCCCTTATGGATCCTCCTTGATACGCGCAACCGGACTACGCGCAGATCTTTTAATCAGATTCTCTGAAAGTGGTACCATGGACCGTTGATGCTGTGGCTCCTTTGGCTAATTGTCGTGAATAAACGAATCGGCGGTTGATGCTCTTCGAATTCGCGATGGCCACTCTTTTGCCGGAGTCTAATAAAGCGGGAATAAAAAACCGTAGGCAATATATCGCGGAATTAAGGAGTAGCGTTGCTGAATGAGAGAAAGGGAGAGAACGAGCGGCGAACGTTTGACATTCCAGCTATTATTGGCACCGGCGAATACCAACCTCTCTGAGTCACAGACATACATGAGCATCGGAGAGCGGGCAGTCCTGCTAATTTTTCAATTTATTCCTCCAATTACGGCGAATTGCGATACGCCGACAATTGGCTGTTATTAGTTTCGAAACGTCGAAAGTTCCAGGGGTCGATTTGCCGATATTGGCGCGCGTGCACCGTATCGTTTCGATCGATACCGATTATTTTTTCAAAAATATCGCAACGGTCTGATCGATCGATCGAAGGATCCTTATCGGGACTGATCTACTCTCGCTCTTTCTATCGATCATTTTAACTCATAATCTTAGTCGTCGTGGGAGAGTTCGCGATCTCAGAATAGATCCAGGCGGTCTAAACGTTCATATACTGAAATACCGAAGGGATTGAGAGGGAGGATGAGGATTAAGAAAACGAAGAGAAGAAGAAGGAGGAGGAGGAGGAGGAAGACGAGCAGAGGTGCGGGAGGGTAGAGTTGCAGGAAACGCAGAAAGGAGCATTTGTGCGAGAGACAGGGCGAGAGGAGAGGAGAGGGAGAGTGAGGTGAGGAGTAAAAGAGAGTAAAAGAGATTGGAGACTGCTAGTGGAAGAGAGTGAAAGAGTGATTCACTAAAGAAGGAAGGATGCTGTGTCCCGAGCAGTGCGCCGTGCTACCACGCGGGCCTCTATACGCCTTTGATCTTCGCCGCTTCGCTTCTGCCTCGCTCTATCGACACTTCATACTTCTCCGGCTGATCGCGGCCATAAAACATTATACCAGAGCTCTTCGAGCCAAGTCGACCCTCGGAGCCATTGTGTCCGGCATTACACGGCCTTATGCACACCCACCACGTGAGTGTGGGAGTCGCGCCCTCGGAGGTTCCGCGATAATGTCTCCGTCAAGGGTATCCGGCCCTACGTCCTCTTCCACCCTCTCTGTATTCTTTGACTTTTTTTTTCATCTTTTCTACAAATTTTTCTCTCTACCTCTATATATGCTTCCTTATGCATATATATCATAGCCTTGTATCATTTTTTGCACTGTACTATGCATATATATGTATGTTTAATTTAATGTCAATTTCGAATTAATCAATAATCGATAATCGTTTATTTTTCTTTCAGACTGCAAGATATTATTTGATCATTCGATCCTTGAAGCCTGTACTCGTATCCAGACGTACATACTTGGACGCTTGCTGGATCCCATTTTACTCTCACCGGTTCGATGCTTAAAATAGAGACGATCTTTCATCCTGCATCCACAGAGGGAAAAAAGGTCAGTCAAATTCAAATAACCCTTTCAGGGAATGTTTTCCTAAGAAACGGCCCGATCGCGTTACACAGTCTAGGCTTCAGGATCGCGCATCTCTTTTCTCTCTCTTCTTCCTCTTTTTTTTCTTTGGAATCTAGAAGTCTACTTCAGGATCTTTTCGACCTACCCTGCGAGACTCTCAAGAGGTAACGGATCATGTTACGTTATTGGTTTTCAAGAGGGCCACCATCTCTCGAAGCTACCAGTCATTTTGGGACTTGTGATATCAAAGATACTTCCTATATTGGGACTTAACAAACGCACTGAATTAATGCCCACGTAAAATGACGTTGTTGATGCATCAGTGTGAATTCCAGTCAAGTCACAAGTTATTAGTCGTATGGCACGTGGCGGGCACGCATATCCCACGTTATTAATTAACCTGATAGACCGTAAATAAAACTCGGCTCTGTCTCTGGAGACGAATATAAATAAATAAACATACGCCACTAGGTGGCGCAGTACGTGCGCCCGATGCGTTATGTTAATTGGGGCGTTGTCTCTTACAATCCACACGCACCTATTCTCATTAGACTTTTGCTATCGAACGACTCGTTACATTTATTTTATAGCCCGGTATTATTTATAGGTCCGGACACGTCAGTCTCCCGCGTCACTCGATCTCGTGCCACACGTGCAATGTCGTGATAGGACATTATTAGAGATATCATTGTCGAGAGCATTCAAGGAGGAGTACAGCATGACGTACATAACCTCTCAGGATTATCTCGCCAGGCTCACCGGCTTATTCCCGTTCCGGCCACTAGGGCCGCATCTTACGTATGGTAAATCCAATGAAAATTTGTTAAGCACTCACGGCGACGAGTAGCGCGATAATTTGGCGAGTCGAGTAAAAGTGGCAAGTAACGAGCCACGTCACGAATACGACAGATCATCGTGCCTCACTCTCGCGAGCAACAGGGGCTGCACGGAATGCTCGTTATGATCCGGTCTTGTCCAGGGTCTGGGTGCATTTAGAACGTCTGTATTCAGGATGCAGCATCCCACGTGGTCTGGACCGCTCCCGCTTATATTTATACAGCTATTGTACCCGAAACCTTACCCGATAACTCACTCTAATTAAAATATAAAATAGTGGAGCTATGTCTCTCTCTCTCTTTCTCGTGGTATCTTCTTTCATGTATAATGCATCATTATTATAAGAATTGTCACTCTCTTCGATGATTCTATCTTGTAAGAATACTCGACTCACGTATAAGACTATTTTGAAGAATTTAGATCTGTGTATGTACGAGATGATCTGGTCGTAGTATACGAAGGGTGGAGATCGGGCATGCCTGATTTAATGACTCCTAATACCTGGGTATTAAATAAATTCATAGAATCAATCTATAGCCATTGTCTATGCGCTTTTAAATCTACACCGCGGCATATACCTGATGGCTGTGGGACCAGTTACACCTTACACGTTAGACGTTACAAGTTACAGCAGACCGTCCAAGAGAGCCCGCACACTGTACCGTGTAATTTGTGATGGCTGCCATTACACACAAAAAATCTATTAGACTTTACCTCTCCCAATGGAGGCCCATCACTGACAATATATGTATATAAGTCCCAGGCTGTAGATTGTTGCTATAGTGGCGCATGGCGATTCACGATGATCGCGAATTTCAATGGGAAGCGACGAAAAAGGAAATAGAAGGCACAAAAGGTGGTACCTTCTTCTGTAACCTCGAACTTGCATTAGGCATATACGAAGCTGTACTACTATACAAGTACGTACTACGTCCTGCTCGAAGCGTGCAGGTAAAAGCAAAATCGCGAATAACCGGATTTCGCGCTCGATATTCTCAAACGCTACTCGGGGCCTTTTGATCTTACTTTATTACGAATCTGGTACGGTACTGAATCCACAGATGTGCTACGGCTGTCGTTATTCCTATCAGCGTTATCATTACTGATTGCTCGAGCGGTTCTGTGAAATTCATGATGAGCCGTTTAACGGCTTTCGATACCTGGCTAAACGATCTATTATTTTGCGGAATAATTTTACAGTGCCCTCGCCTATCGATATTACTGTACCGCATAGATCTTTTGTCATTTTCATCTTTTTATTATGTAAGGTCGTAAAGATTCCTTCGTGGAAATAACTAGGAGCGGCTCGTAAGATACTTATTCTATACTTTATCCCCGAGCAATTAACTACTTTCGCCAAATTGCAAGTCAATTAGACGAGACTGATAAAAACGCTAATTGATATCGCCAGATTACTCGGAAGCGATCATACGTAATGATTAGCCATTTCTATTTTCCTTAGAGAATGTCGATGAATTACTTTGAGCAATGAATAATTCTATTACACTGTATACTTTATGATACTTAGAGGTAAAATGACGTTTGCAGCTCGTGGTTAATTCTCGAAGTGGTCACTTAAGCTGGATGCTTGCTACGGAGACACAACTAGTTGCTTAATTCCATCAAACAGGCGGGTTCACGCGCCGGAAGCAGGTTTTATGAAGAGCACACATGTTAACCGGGCGGATTAACATTAATTTCAATAGCACGCGTTCCGTAATGATAACAAACAATTAAGCCAAGTCAAGTCGCTCGTGGTATGAGATCATCGATGCTCGTGTGAGGGTGTCGGAGTTAAATGACACGTAGATGGCGTGTGCTGCTATTACACTCGTTAACACCATCTACTAACGTAACCAATAGATTATGAACTCTGTGAATTAATATCGTTGACTCTGATAACGGTTCTCAGTCCGCTGTACACATCTCGGTGGATACTCAACAAGCTGATGATGAGATGAATCATTCGTAGCATCCATATAAGACTGTATAGTTTCAGTACCTGAACTGTAGGTCTCTAGCTATTATAGCTCTATGGGTATAATAATATAATAACGTGTTAAAAATAATATAGTAATATGAGAAATAAGAGAATATTGAAAAAAATGATAAAATATATTTAATTAGGATTATAGTTAATTAATTATTCTTTTATTTTAATACTGATGACTATAGGTATGATTATTATCGATTATCGTAACTAGGGAGTTCGATTATTAGATTTAAAATTTAATTAGGTTAATATACCTCGATCAAAGTATGAGCTCCACTGGTTTCTTGGTGTAAAATAAAACACCACACTGGATCAATTAGTGAATGAGTACCGCGACAATATCCTGTCTGAAGTGTCGTACTCTCTCACTCACTAAATCCCTCTCTCTTTCTCTTGGCTATGCTCTGACTGAATGCTACGCCAGCAGTAGCATCAGATCTCTCATACTAGTGACATCATAATGACGTCATAACGTCATTCCGATAGACAGTCTCGTCGCAACGATCCATGGATCGTGATCCGAGTGTGGCGAGGAGTGTGCTGAGAGATCGGAGAGAGGAGGAGCGGGAGAGAGACCGGACGAATGCATTACTCAGGGATTGCCCTCACGCTCGTCGTTCAGGCCCGTTTACAAATTAGCAACCGGCGACCGACTCTAATCCGTCGATCCCATTGGCAGTCATTATCCAGATTAAATAATTAGCGAATAGCTCGAGGGAGTGGAGAGAATCGAGACTTTTAAATATTGAGAGTAAAATTTCAAGATGTCTCCTCGATCTTCGACTAGCCAATAAGAAAGCATTAGAGGGACTTCACACAGAGCATGAGTTCAATACTCCGTTTTCGATACTGTAGACTCTATGATAAGTTAGACTTTATCGGATCTTTCTGTCATCTACACTTCTCCCTCTTTATCTCTCTCTCTCTACCTCAAACTTAACTCTCTCTCCTTCCTCTCAGTTTGTCCGGCTCTTCTTCGCAAGCGTCTCTCTCCTCTCTCCTTCACCCGCCAGCACGGAGTTAATGAACGCTCAGCACTCTCGCTGTCGCTCGTTGATACAGTGGCGTCTTGGCCCACGCGTCACCATAATTACACCATACACGCACGCGTGTCCCATACTCCGTGACCGAAATACCAAGTGCACTCGTCTACGCTTCTTACCGATCCCCCAATGCCAAAAGTGCTCCCTACACGATTACCTTTTAATTGTCGGCACGTTCCCTCTGCTTATCCTCTTTCACTCACTCACTCTCTCTCTTTCTCTGCCGAGTCTTAATTAACGGATTAATTGGATGGCACCAGCCAACTTGTAAGAATCGATATTTATATCTGTATACAAACTGGTATACAGGGACTATACGCAATCCGTAGAATGGCACTGCAGTTCAGTTAGCCAGAGGAAAGTTGGCCAATATCAGAAGCCACTTCTAAGAGTAGTCGAATGTAGATTCCGCAAGTTTTCCACCCTTTTCCGCACCGCCGTAAAGCACAGATTGCCAAAGCAGCTAATACCAAAGTTTTCGCATCATCTGCCGAGCTATCTTCCATCTCTTCGGCTCTTTCCACGCTTATTAAGTCCCACCAGTGATTTCTGCCGGCAGAAGGGATTCGCGGTACGCCGCCGCCTTTAAGCCGTCAACCAGGAGTCCCGGCTATCCAGAATCCACCCTATTAAACCTATCCAGTCTATCTATCCAAAACCACCCTGTATAGTAGTGGGTACGTATACCTACTATAACATCTCGTGTCTCGTATCCCACTATGATTTCAAACTCAGTTTCGCACCCTCTTTCGAAATTCCTAGGATCAGGAAATAACAGAATCATGATCGTTTACCTTCACGCAAGGAGTAACCAAGTTTTTTTTGGTTTTCGGAATTTTTCCAAAATTATACCAAGCACCAAAAGTCCACGAGGGTTCAACCACATCGCGTGTTACCTCTGGCACTGTGCTATTCTATACCCTGTCTCCATTTCTCTGTCTCTCTTCTTCTCATTTTGCTCTCCCTCTCTCTTTCTCTCTCTCGCTCTCTCATGATACGACCGTTACACCAGGGAGTCTGGTCCCCAACGGTTTTATGGGTTTATTAGAAGCAAATCAGGAGGATGGAGCCTCTAATCAAAGATACTGACGAGTGAGACTGTGGTGGTCTGACATTATAGTATTATCTGCTGCCATTGCTATAGTATACCTTATCCTTCGACTTCTCCAACCCTCTTTTCTCGCCGTTTCCACCCTCATCCTTATACTACACTCGTTAGAGGCATTATATTACCTCTCTAGCGCCAAATCAAATCCGTGATTGTGAATACTGCCGCAGGGATTCTCTTATAGGGACGCCACTTTACTTACCTAGAATCAATTTCGCGAACCCCATTAACTAGCTAATACGAGTGTCCTGTTATTCGCAAATAAGGTATCACAAATCTTTTTCCGAGGGACTGTACTCGCCAAGCGAATATGGTAGTGTCGTCTGGTAAGAATTTCTGTGGCGTCTAAAATTACTCTTAGAATATCGAGATGATTTACAATCTTGTTATCTTTATACGAACAGATTATCTGATACCAATAATTTATACTATCTCAGCTGATAAAACATATGGCGAATTATTCAGGCGACCAGATGATCTTTATAGAGGATTGTTCCATCTGATTGAGAAACACGGCGAATCACCAAACGAACCATAGGAATTAACCAGTCCCGTAAAATTTAACGAGGACGAGTTATAATTATTTTATTATTCCTGATCGTAAACTATCAAACAGTAATCGTAATAATATGCAGTAAATAATTTAATGGAGAGACGTCTTCTATATCAGTACCTTGACTATATCTTAGAGAACGTGTTAAGCTCCATGTCACAATCATAAACGCTTCAAAATCAGCTACTTCTTGCAATTGATCGAATTTACGAACGAGCTCTCTGGTTATTAATGAACAGCCAATATTGGATTATTAGCTGAGCCAATAGCGTTATCCCAGCTCGAAACCACTTGTTGATCGGAAAGAGGGCTTTGTCGATTTATCCAATCCTATACCAATTGTCCTTTCGCTTTAATAACAGTCCGACCAGTCGAGTCGTCGATCGAACCCAATCACAGATAAATTACAATGAAAAATAATAGAACCGTAAGAGGGAGATAATAACGAGGAAAAAGGAAAGAGCAGGAAGAGGCTGTTAGTAGCAGTAAAAACGTCAAATTATACATGAGATATATACAGTCGTGATTATTCGGCATAAGACAAAGCCTATAGCCTTTACGATAGCTCTAGAGATCTCAAGAGGAAGCGTACATAAAAGTATAGCGAACACTATAGGACCTCATGGGTTAGCATAGTTAGGTGTAATTTTTGCCGAGTATGGAAAAGTGAATCGTCGTTTATCAGGTGAGCCGTAACCCTACTTGAATTATCGATCTTTAATGATTCCATAGGAGCGCCGTAGCCCGTAGGCCGTGAGGGATATTCCGCTAGACATTCCGGACAATAAATCTTGCCCGTTAACCATTTGGCCGGACAAAGGAGTATAGCGAGGAATGGACGTGGCAACGTAACGACAAAGGGGCTAAGTGGTAATTATTTATGCGTTATATAGGTAGGTACGGCTGGGAATTAGACTGCCGTTAAATCAGTATAGACTCGTACTGAGAACGGGACTGGAATTGGGACGGTCGACTCACCGAAAGCTCTGAGGCCGGCCAACCCCTTTATCCTATCATATCCTATCTCATCTCACCCTATAGATACTCTTTCTCTCTCTCTCTCTCTCTCTCTCTCTCTCTCTCTCTCTCTCTCTCCCTACTCCTCCTTCACACCCACGGAACTTGGCGCACCCCATATATACCGGACACCAAGAGCGACTGACCTAATTGTGACTTATAGCGTCTCTAATAGAAGCACCACCCTTTCGCACCTAAATCTACACCCCGCAACCCCTGCACCATCCTTAGCTCGTCTTCGAATCTTCACGATCCCGGAATGACGATATATCTCCCAAAATGTCCTGCGTATATGCGGTATCCAAAATTGTCCTCCAGGTCCATTTGTCCATTCGTACGTTGTACGTATAACCTTCCATTATTCTCCGCGGCAATTTCTTCGCATCGCATTCTCGCCAGGATTGTCAGTGGCAGACAATGGCCTTCTTCGACAGTTGGACTCCACGTCCTACGATGTGACACCAAGGCACGCACGTGCGTGTACCAGTGAAGACTTAACGGACGTACGGCACGCATCGAGAGCGAGCAACATGTCGGGATCGACAACGTCGGAGCAGTTACCTGTTACCTGTTGTTTCTGTTTGTGGAGCGAGTCACTCACCGCTGGCGAGGAGTGTGCGAGCGGATGAATGAGTATAGTGCAGGAGAGACTGTGGTGAAGGAAGCGAGAAAGGGAGAGAAATACCGAAGTGATAGAGGAGGGAAGAAGAAGAGGAAGAAGAGAGGCCGACAGGTGCGTCCTGCGCCACCCAGCTGCCGCCCTTCGCCAGATATCATTCGCTTGTATGTTGGTAACGTGTATAGCATATATATATAACCTATAAAACGAAGCTTCCGCCTAAGATCCTCCTATTCCGTATATACCTATCGATTAAAGTTACCGCTATTGAAACAGACGGCTGTAATAATAACCAAGGCCAGATATACATAGTCAATTCATTTGTAAGAAAATTTCTTACCGTGGGAGAATTCTTGTATATAAAGAATATATATGTTTATAGTAAATTCTGAATATACGCAAAAATACTTATTATCAGATAGGGTCCAATATAGGTAACTGTTGTACAGTATCCACGTATATGGAAGATGAAACCCTTAATGTGGTCAGAGGGAAGACCAGTCGCTGGACACGTAGCTGGATAAGCGAACCCTTTGATTTTTGGCTGGTTAGTCGAGGATGGGAGGGTGGGTTTTGTAGGCGACGGGGGTAGCTTAGTACCGACGTCAAACCACGACTGGATATCAAAGTCACTATTTATAACGAGCCTTGAGCTTCACTCTCGTACACGCCTCCATGGACGAGAGATATACGTATGTATAACACTGCTGGTGAAACCCGTGTCCGAGTACTGTGTAAGAGAGCGTAAGAGAGTAAGAGAACGAAGGGTTGTGCGCGAGGGAGTCGGATAAAGAGTGAGAGAGAAGAGAAGGACTGGGTCGTCGTATTTGCATATAGAGAGCGTTAGCTAAGGGAAATAGAAGGCGAATACGTGACAGCAAAGCTCGGGGAGGCAATTCTTCGTCCAGAGATGGACACTTCCTATCAGCGCGTTCATTAATAACCGGACGGGGCTTACCCGTTCATAACTCGCGTTCATAACGCGTCGAGGTGTGAGGACGGACTAAATGACCGAAGCTGGGTCCTAATGTCTCGTAAACGTTCTCTTTCTCTCTCGCGCCCTCTCACTCCTCGTCGCCTTCTCGTTCTCTCTTTGGACAGAACAGCCTTATCTGTCGGCCGCCCGAGGAAAACTGTACGTCATTAATGTTCTACGATAGCCACCGAAAGAAAGCGGCTGATAAATTACGAAGGAATATGTCCACGCTTCATAAATTATATCCCTGAGCCATGGCGGATCAGTGAATTGAAGAGCGAGAAAGAAAGACGGTAGATGACGCTCTTGACGACGTAACTGTTAAGCAACCGGATCGAGGGTGATCGAATGTTATTTTTTTATCGAAAATTTTGTTTTTCATAGTTTCAACTACTTTTTGTTATTTTCCACCATGTTTTGTTCTTCCTGTAATAAATAGATGCTGGCACCCCGGAGTCGTTTGTAATTCCGTATTAATCCTCGGCGCGAGGCGAATGTTTTATCGTGGCGGCGTACTTGGTTTGTTCTACGGATAAATCCTTCCGGGGCGAACGGGATAAATCTGAATAACACGTATCAGTCGCGACGCCTATGGCGTCCCTTGATAAGGGTCCGAAGGGGTTGCGGTGAATGATTAGAGATATTAATATAGCAGCGGAGCGCGAAAGGGTGCGAATTCGCCGAGAATAAGGACGACACCCTATATATGACTGCATGTGTGTAAGGGGTTACATAATTCCTTAGTTGTCATTAAAGGAAGCCAATATTGAGAAACACGTTACAAAAGGAGACAGAACGTTTCTAAACAACGAGAGAGAACGAAGATCGTATAAGGCTGAAAGAGCAAGCATATATGATAATAGGATAGACTGTAAAGTGAAGAGAGAGAGAGAGAGAGAGAGAGGGAGGGAGGGAGTATCGTCCTCGTTATCTCAACAGGACAAACAGCAGCGACTCGATCTCTCGTTTCCAAGGAGGTTCACACATATATGTCCCATGTCTTATGTGTATGCAGAGCCAAACAGCAAGCAGCGAGTCCGCAAACTAATTCTAATCTGGCGCTAGGAACAAATCGCTCGCCATAAATTCGGCCCGGCGTAGAATAGCACCGAGACATTTCGTAATCGAAGATAAACCATTCCCCGTCCTGCGGAAGATGGAACTATCGTTGGTATCAAAGTCCTGGCCTGGAGGACTCTCAGGAGTACCAGAGGATGGAACAGTGCGAGGGAGGGATGACGGGCTTCCAACTTCCTAGATAAATCAGAGATCCCGCGAAGCGTCGCCGCCCTTGCACAACCTGCTAATACGGCTTAGCATGGTGTAAGAATTTCTAAAGTAATAATATATAGAAATCAAAGTAAATAAAAAGAATGGCCGAACCGTGTTATCGTCCTTTATCAATCTGTGGTTAATAATAAAAATACTGTTCCTTATGGTAGGGTCCATTAAGACCACCGTATCCAATAGGATCTTTGACTGTCCAGGAGCTAGATCCTTATGAGCGTCGGAGGGGGTTTGTTGCTCACACCCTTGTGGACATCGTCACTCATCGTATACGTGTACCCACTCGAATAGCCCGATCTCCATACATCACCGGGATTGAAACATTTCCTTATTATTACCGCTGTCGGCATAGATTAATTCCTCGGTATTATATCAGCTCTCGCTTCTAGCTATTCGGATGGTTCTGTTCCGTCCGTCGACTGGGGTGCCTTTGTTTAAATTGGACTCGCCATCCACCCCTCAAGCAACGAGCAGCAGGGCCTCATCCCTTTCCGGGCCTTCGTGTATATATATATATACTATACGTCGCTCTCGTGACGCGTCGCAGAAATTATCCGACTCTCGCCGTTGTATCGAGCGATGGTAATCGTCGCGACGTCGACGTCGAGGCCTGTCGAAAGAGCGACTCTGTCTCGCTTCCTCTCACTCGGTAGGATCTTGCTTACTGAATTTCTCCCTTTTCAAATCTCTATACGTTTCTCAGAGTGTCCCTCCTATTCTAACCATCCCTCATCCCTCTTCATCCTGTAAAGTTATGTTCCAAGGGGATGCTGAGTAGGTACCTTTCCTGCACCCTGTATTATGTATTTGGATACGTAGGTGCCGTTACTCATTTTTTTTAATCACGGTAATTGGATCGGCCCGAGCATTAGACAAAGTAGAGAGTCGTATACTGCATTATCAAAACTAGCGAGGGACCTCGCAACCAACGAAATCATATTCATTGGTCCATTTATCTCGAAAGATTTGTGTTATAAGTTATGGCTCATCCAGCGTACTGCGTCCGTTCATTTCTTATGTATATGTAACAGGTAGTTAAGGCTGCGTTCACACGAGAGACGAATTCTCATATTATCCAGAGAGAAGTGGCACAATAAAAAGGAAACTTTTAGTATCTGTTAGTATTCATTAGAAAAATCATTATTAATCTTCTTTTTCCAAATACTTCTCAGAGTCTTTGTTACAGTAGAAATTTTGAAAAATTCCTTTTTTCTCAATAGTCTCCCCTATGCTATCGTACGTCTGTGTACGGTGCCTTATGTTAGGGCCGTGAACACCGGGAGCCAGGAATGTTGATCTACGAGTTCGAACCATACAAATCCCCCCCGAATGGTAAACTCGCCGGTCTAATCCTAATAAATAAATATTATTAATATCCAGCTCCCGTATTTGAATAGCCCAGCCATGGCCAGAGCAATTGGTTGCCAGTCTCATTGAGCAGTGTATATATCCAAACGGTTAGTAGACTCGCCATTGGAATAAGAACTAAAAAGAGAAACGAGAGAAGCGACGAAAAGGAAGAAAAAAGAAATTCAATGAAAGAAGGCATCTCTCCATTCCTTCAAGGCAATAGGCAGTGGCGACGAGCGAGTGCCAGTTCGTTCTTGTATTTTCATGCAAAGCCGCCCGCTCGAAAAATCGAAGGAGACTTGGAACGAGGTCGGAGCAAGGTCGATCCTTGATCAGTATGGCCGGTTTCTATGCTACTGATTGTGAGAGCTCTCCTATCAATGGTTACCGGATGCGAATGAATGAAGGCGGTACTTTGACGATATTTCTTTCCCTCCCTATCTCCCATTCTTCTTCTCCTTCTTTATTATGTGTGTATTCCAGTCTCGCATTGATCCATATACAGAAGTCTTAGTCTCCCAAGGGTGTACGCACGACCATTATACACCCACACACCAGCGTCTTCTTACTTGGCGGCTTCACTCTGACCATTCCAAGAGTACGTCCTGGGTAATGACGGACAACGGGAGGTCCACCAAGGGCGGCCTTCCTCGTGGTTCGGACAAAAAGAATGAGCCTAGTCCTGGTGTTTTCCGGGGGTGACTGCAACAGATACCGATTCGATAGGCGTATCCTTTTGAAAAATTGATAAAAATCACCAATAAATACCTACAGGATCGACATGAAATTTAATGTCAAAGATGAATAAAAGCAATGAAAATTTTCTTCGCGATAGAAGTATGATCTGGTTCCTGTCCAAAATGCCCTGTAGAAGATATCATTAATTACGTGAAATAGCCAGGAAGATGACGGGACGCCAGGATTATTTACTGAAATCTAAGTTTGTAATTACCATGATGCATATACTATACACATGGTTAGAGGTATCGGTAGTGGGATGTACCGATCTCGTTATAACCTAGGATCTTCTTAACCTTCCTCTCCTTCTCTCTCTCGCTCTCGTCCTCCTTCTCCATCCTCTTCGTAGACCCCTATCTTCTTGGCCACGTATTACGAATTGCACTCGCCGTCAGCCGTACGAATTAATGCGCGTAATATGTTGGCTGCGGGCACGTTTACGGTTTACGTTCCCTACGCATAACTAACCGGGACTGTAGCGCAGAGTACGGAGGATACAGAACATCGAGTCCTCTGCTGCTTTCGTTCACACTTTTTATCCTCTTCCCCTCTGCCACCTTCATTTATCTTTTTTTCTTTCATTTCCTATATGGCTCTCACACTACCAGGTCGCCGCCTTGTCTCTCTTCCCTTTTCATCGGATTCTGTCCTTCCTACGTAATCAGCTTTCGATTATTTATCGCTCTATTAATCCGGGAATAGGTCCCAATCGGATGCCCAATTTGTAATCGTTAACCGAACGCCTTCGCTACTAGCCAGGATCCCTTTATACGAGGCTGGAATAAAATTCCTACTTGGCAAGCTCTACGAATTTAAATATCTATACTAATCTGGGTCCTATATGTTTTACGTCATACGTGGACACCTGGATATATAGGTTAGTAATGCAGAAGATAAATATATATATATATAACAGTGGGTTTTATTGGAATTGATCGAAGTCATCTTTACATCGATTCCACTCTTAAGGATATATCCTTAGGGCGCATTCTCGTTAGCGCGAACCAAGAGCGAAAAGGACTTCCCACCGAGGCGACGATGATCGTGGATGATTTTCTATATTATTTACGCAGGCTTCGCAGGGTCTCCCTAATACCTTTCCAGGTTGCGAGTTCGTTCGGGAGGCCCTGGCAATGATATATCGGCTATTACCCCGAGCATAGCACCTGTTAATGCATTTCCCTCTCATCCCCGTTATCCCCTCTAAGCACCCAACTTCCCCAGCACCTGACTACGACTGCGACTCTGACTCCGCATCCTATCTTCACCGCTCCTGAAGACTCCACACTACAACCACACTCACCGACCCCATTCACCGCGACCTTTTGCTTTCGTTATTTTCAATAAGAATATCGCAGCGGGGGTGACCGCGGCCGATCTTGGAATTAGTCCTGGCTTATATTTCAACTCCGTCGAGGTAGAGCAGACCCTCTTTTCCAATATCCGACTTCTCCTTTCATCCCGTGAACCCGACCGGGGACGAAGGGGAGACCAAGTGGTAAGAAGTCGATCACGAGAAAAGACGGCTACGAGCATTTAATGATTTTCTGGAGCAATCAGTAATTCATTCGATGGAAGTGTCTCTCGTCCTGGGTGGTTCCTCCAAGTTGCTCTCTAAGATAAAACGATAAAGCGAGAGAGGTACCTTGGGTTATTTTCCATATTTCAGAACTCATTGGGCATTCTCAAATAAAATACAACGGTAATACTTTCCTGTCTCATCCATACCGCGGAGAAGTAAGAAGGGAAGTTTAATACCTTCTTAAATATTCCTTCCATTCTTCCCCACCTACCCGGGACGGCAGGACGCCTTGCCATCCGGGTATTAGAAGAGGGTAGTATTCTTAAAGGTAGGAACAAATAATACGATTACGTTCCGTTTCCGTTTATTAAAGAAACAAGATATTGCCGACTGTCTCTGTCTTCTTCGTTCCTTCTTCCCATCCTCGCATCTCGCTCTCTCTCTCCCTCTTTCTCACTCGCTACGCGCGCCAAGTATCTCTTCTTCTCACCAGTAAGACTCTGCCAACATTTTACGAGGCATTCGATACGAAACTCGATATTAAAATTTGCCGCGAGAATTACGCGACTTGGTACCCAGAATGAAAGAAGGTATTAAGTCCTCTCTTGGGGGGAAGGGGGGGGGGGGGGGTGTAATCAGACCGAATTTCATCGTTTTGTTCAATCCTTTATCGTTCTTTGGATCGATATGAGGATTCATTATGCATTATCCAAAAATATCAATTTCAATATCAATTGACTCGGGGTATTGTATAAGATTAGATATATATGTGGTATATATATATAAGGTACCAATGTCAGAATTGTTGCTGAAGATCAACCGGCAGGTAAGGGCGTATCTATAGTAGTTTTACTACAGTGTAGACAACAAGTACGGTAAGTTACGTTGGCGCGAGAAGCGTGCTGAGTCAGCTAATTTATTCAAAGCTAGATAGCCAGACACTGACTAGAAATGTGGTCCAGTAGCTACGTCCGAAGTCATAGACGCGAACAACCACCCACCTAAGAACGTAACAACGTAGACGTAACGCGCACGTAGTCTGTAGATATATTGAGACACGCGCCAACGCATTCTAATTATCATGTGCATAATGGTGGCCGCTCGCCAAGCTTTAGAAATACATCAGAGCCTGTCTGCTATAGATAGGTACCATGTGGATTCCACCGAAACCGCAGATTCTCTTCTGGACATTGAGACAACTTGGGAAAAATTATCATTTTGGAGGATTTTGAGAAAAAGATTTTTTACGAGGAATTTTTTTGGTTTTCGTCTTTTATGGTATATGCTTGTTTTGTGATTAGGTTTTTTTTATGCGTAGTGAGAGTAATGACTGTATCCGAGGAAAAAGAGGAAGATTGACGTCGTGTAAAATGACGTTCCGGGGACGTCATAGTGATACGTATCAGAGATCTCTGGTAGAGCATTCGCGTCGCGGTTTCCTATCGCTTCAAAGGACTCTGGTGCACGTCTTATTTTTCTTCGACAAAGCCAATCTTCATGCGATGTTTGCCGCCATCGCGGCTTGATAGATGTGGAAATAATTATAGTAGAACGTTCGAAATAAGAGTAAAAACCATGTCAAATTTTGAACGGTAATGACTTCTAGTCATGCAACAAAAAAAGTCTGTGACTCCTGGACGAGTATCATAATCGAAGGGACTTCAGATTTCTGAAAGTACTGAGATTGACATTTGAAAATTTGGTAAAAAAAAATATATTTCATCTCGAAATAAAAAATAATTTTTACACAAACACGAATGTATCCTGAACCAAATAACGATACGAATGAAATGAATGATCAACAATACTGCAAATCATTCTCGATCCTTATAGACGCTATCGGTAATCCTCGTGAACGTTCACGAGAACTCTTCCTCCTCCTCCTTATTCTTATTCTCTCGTCTCTTCTCCTACGGACTAATGCATCGGCGTGCCCCGGGGCTCGGCAATGCCTAATTAATCCAATTAATCTAGGCTGGCACAAATGACCTCCACGTTCGCGTCCCGTAGTCCTCAAAGACACGCCGGTCCCCAGGACGGTTGCCCACGGTTGCCGCCTCGCTCAAGCTGATGGACCGGTCGATCTAACATTCCGAGAAATTAACGATTACCACTGATTTATATAATTTCATATTTTAAATTATTGGCCGTCATTAGCGACCGCTGGGGTATTAGTTCTCGGTGACGTGTAAAAGGATCCTCACGACTCTCCTCTTCTTCTATTCTACCACTACGCACTGCCAAGTCCAACTTCACATTCATCCTTCTGCCCATCGTTCCTTCTTTCGTTCATCCGTTCATCCATTGGTCCATTCCTCTCATCGTAAGTCTATCCACGTAGATGCCTGCCCCAATACACAGATACAAGTCTTCAGGAGCGAATGCCAGCGTATAGGTGAGCTGGAATATATTATCGTTTTGTTCCTGAGCTCTCGCCAGGGCCAGGGCCGTAGCCAGGGCCGGGCTGGTTGTCATTGGCTCATTTGTTAGACGCCATCCAAAGCATGCGGGGTCTTGATTTAGTGCCTCCACCTCAAACCGCGTAGCCCGATCTCCCATCAACCCACCATCTCACCACCCCCTCCCCCCAGAACCCACCCGCTCATCGAAGGGACAAAGACACGAATTCAACGTTCGAAGTGCACAAGTTCATGACCCCGAGGGCTCTTCTCTGTCGGCGAGTAGTCTCTCTCCCTACTCCTTCATCCCGCACTCTTCTCTTACTTCTCTTCATTACTCCATCCCGCCCTTTCACACTCTTTATGTATGGTATAACGTCTTCCTCGCAGCATCCGTATATGAGCTACGCGATTCGTCAAAGTAACAGACGGATGGACCGACGGACAGATGCAGTCCTGACCGCTTCTATAACCTCTTCAGGAATCAAGACAATACTTAATCCTTTCTATTCCAGTTATTTTTATTCTTTCTTATCTAGTTCTTTTCTAGTTTCTTATAGCAGAGCCAGGTATATATTGTACATTGGCCAGCACGTGGTGAACCTACCGCAGGTATCGGATCGAGTCAGTGTACGATCCAAGAGAAGAAATTCTTCCGCATGGCAGGAGCTCACGGATGCTGCGAAGACGTCGACAAGAAAGGCGCGCTAGGATCAGGCGTCGCGGCGACATGACTCGACTCGATATATAACTCGGTGCATTTAACACGTTTTCATTTACGTTTCCACGTAGCGGCGTCGCGCGTGTAAGACGCGCGTAACGCTCTCGTGACGACGCGACGTGGCGTCGGATCAAGAGGAGCAGGGTGAATACTATTGAGCGATGGTCGGATGTCCACTGTGGCCGGACCCATGGGCACCCCGCAGCTTCGCTTATTAGTTTTTCTATCGAAAGGCGTAGCTCGGAAAATTATATTATTGTCGGTCGAGGTGGGACTTGATCTCCTTTTGCTTGAGTGTACTTGGATACCTATACAATTATTTCAGTATTCGGATTCGTGAGTAAAAGCATGAATGGACCAACGGTGTGAGAGGACTTTGCGAAACAGCCTGCGTATAATGGCTGAGCCACTGACTGATCGTGAGATATCTTCACTGGAATACATTACGCGAATGGTATGAATCGCGGAGTATAGATATATGGCAAGTGGAAGAAAGGGGAGCGATGCTTAATGTCGGACGATAATTCTTGTCCATAACTAATCAGGAATCACGGGACAGCGGGGGGGCGTCTCGACGGCCACCGCCAAAGTCCGTCCATACGCGTCACCTCCCTTTGTATTCGTTCACCAACCCAAACTACCAATTCCAAGTCCGACAGCCACTTTTCAAACTACACGGAGTACCACACTGTGTAAAAGAAAGGCCTTATAAGAGGCCATTCCTTACAGCGATCGAATCGTATCATAAACAGATAGAAATTCCCTATGGAATTTACAGGAGAGAGAATATATATATATATACACGGTGAATAATAAACGTGCGTTTCTAATCCAGTTTTGATAGGTCCTTTCGATAGCCAATATCCCGCTAAGAAGGTGTCTTGGATATAAAAAGATTGAAGTGAACGCCGTTCCCTTCCTGTATTATCTGCACCTGCAATCTCTTCGGTGGCTCAAGATAACAGATAAATTACCTGGAGCAGGTGTAGGTGGTCCTGGACGAGGTCCAGGACTTGGGGATCCTCGGGTACATTCGGTATACAAACGGCAAAGCCGTACTTATACGGTAGCCGAACGAACCCAGAAATCTAATTGTCGGTCTTCGGGTATCGCGGCGGCGGCGTCGGCGGCGCAGGGCAAATTGCAAAAATAAACAGGCGGACGCGAGCGACTCTGGACCGGTAGCTGTTTTCTGACCTTTTTTTTTCTTCCACTCGTTCTACCTTCCTATCATTCCCTCTTCTCTCGGGAATGGAAATACTAATTTTGCGGAATACGGTGGCCGGACTCTGCGGTAAGCGCTCTTCTCGAAAGACGCTCCTCTGGTATGGGTCGTGATTACCTGCGGATAATTATAGTCGACGTGCGCACGGCTTATAGAGAGGGTGGTTACGAAGCGGACGTGTGCTTGCATTTGAGCATGTGTGAGGTCCTCTCTCGGGGTGGACTTTACATATCTACGTTGTTAAAAAAAAACACTCTCCTCCAAAAAGTCAAAAGCATCCAAAAGCCACTGATCCTGATTTCCTGATACTGATTAGGACTCCAACTGAACCTTTAGGGCCCTCACTCGAGATTAGTATAGGGCCAATAAAGATTTATTGCGGCGTCCATTTTAAAGGATCGGCGTCCTTTGCCGATTTCGAGGAAAGGCCTGTTTTTTTTTAAGATGACCAGCACTACGTTAATTGTTCCGTTACGGGGGCAACTTGGCTCGGAGTGCGACAAGGAGGAGGTCACAGGAAAGAGAAACGAGTCGAGATATAATTGCTGCATCCTCTTAGTCACGTGCCACTCGCGTGGTACCCCACTATATGTATACATATATGTATACTCGGAAAAAAATCAATTTTGCCATGCTCCAGAATACCAGTTAGTAATAACGTCACTGGCAAAACTATACGTATGTGTACCACGAGCTATTGGCTTTCTGTCTCAATAGATTTTCCATCTCTAAGAAAAGTGACAGGGTTCCTCTCTGGATAACGTCAAATTGAACTCTGCATGACAGACCCCAAAAACGGAGACACAAGTTCCAGTGGTGAATTCAGGATATGGCAGCTCGGATGGTTTCGGTAGTAGAGATCAGCCATTAATTTCCTTTCCAGAGAAAAACTGAGTCGAGCTAATGGGCGCCACGGTCTAATGCCTCCTGCTGTGTCTCCCGAAGTCCCTTCCTTCTTTTGCTCCACTCCCACTAATGGCCACTCTTTGATGACAAATATCAGCCGAAAGAAAATATATAAATTATTTCGGGGAAACTCCTATCTCTCCCCCTTTACCACCCACTCACCCTGCATACCCCACCTCCACGTCATTGATCGCTTCCTTTTCTTCTCATTCACTCCTTTCTTCTTTCCCCCATCCCTCCGAGGAGGATCCTTGTATATAAAAAAAAGGGACCCCTCTCTCAGTGGAAAAACACACAACTGCCTATTTATTTATTCTCTTTGAATTTGCAACGGAGAGTGAAAATATTCTCATCATTCGCGAGTAATATTATTCGTGCTTACCTATATACGAGGTAGATGTAATTTTTCATAAAGAAGATGTTACAAAAAAGAACAGTGGAAGGTGTATTCGTCCTGTTGGACCATCGTCCGACGTTCCCTTTGCCAAGAGAGCGACTGGTTTCACGCTTACGTTAGACCTTCTGCGGCTCAGAACTGCGCTACACTTTGACAGATAGAAAAACATCGGAGCTCCTTGATAAATTGCCCGCGAGAAAAAGCATCGGCCACTCGAGAAGAGAACGAGAAGCAAGAGAGAGAAAGAGAGAGAGAGAGACCAAGAGAGACGAGAATGATTCGCGAGAGGCTCAAGAGGATGGTACCGTATAAGAGAGGGAAGGAGGCGCTAAGAACCGGATACACGTCCCTGTCGACTGGTTCCGGTATTGTTCCCGTTATTATCAGCAAAATGAAGGAAGGAGGAAGATGGAAACAAGAAACGAAGCACATTGTACCCGATTATCGTAATCCTCTGGACACATTGCGCAGCATCCTTTACCAACCGGATGATAAACTCTGAAGCGAAGAATTAATGCATATAAAGAAGTAAAAACCGGTAAGAAGAGTAGCGTCTTATGGACGTTCGTTATATATACATATACATAGCAGGTAGTGTACACGAGTAGTAAAAGTAAGAATAAAGGAGGATGAGTAAATGAGAGGAATAAGAGTGGAAAGATGAGTCAGGGACAGGCTGTATTATATCGTATGAAAAGCAACCTATCGGGCCACCCTGTATACGATGCTCTCCCTCTCTCTCTCTCACACACACTCCCCCTCTCTATTTCCATAAGATAAATAAAATCATCCGTATGAGTATTTACGTAGATGGTTAAGAAGATAATGGCGCGCTTCCCCTCTCCTTTGAATTTCTGATGGGGACTTACGTTATCCGATCTTATGGGACTCTTCGGTTGTTCGAAGATACACGTGTATTATATCGACGAGGATCCCATAAGCTGATACTTGGCTATTCGTTAACCTATTCGCTAGACCAATCATTACACTGTGATTGGTACCTTGAACGTTAATGCACGTATTAACATTCCTGGATATTTTCATTTACTTCATGAGTATATTGAGATTCTCTAATAACACTGTGGAATTTGCACGCGACGCACTCCTCCTTCGAGGAATCCTTAATTGGACGTCGCGGCGCCAGGGCTTTTTTTTATATCGTTTTCTTTTTAAATTGTCAATGATAAGGATTCTATGGTATCATAATAATATGACACTTTTACTAGTATTTTTGGAGGAATGTTTTTGGATGTAATTTTCATAAATTCAAAATTCCAATTTTATTGTGATATAAAAAAAAGGAGTGGGTGAGAATTAACTGGTTCGTATAGAGAAACTCATCGACAATGTGTTTTTTTTTTATATTCGACGTATATTCTGGCGACGTTTATTTTTACCACAATATGTCGTAGGTGTCTTTCCCTCTTACTCTCCCTCCCTTATTCAGCCGCTACCTTCCCCTGTGTTTCCACCCTGAAGGAGGCCGTCTTTCACGGCAGGTGGCCCAACCTCAGATTGCGCAAGGCCTACGAGGAATATTTTCTGATTTCCGGGACCAATTCCGGGGCATTTGTCGAGGGCGATAATAAGACTTTATGCTTACAGGACGAAAGTGTCTTGATATTCGGTCCTGGGGATCACTTCCGCAGCTTCCCTAAGAGGCCCATACCGAAGCTGGACGTATCTACTTAGAGCCATCTACACGAAATATATATATATATCACAAGAATCCAGAATATAATGTTGGGATAGGTATGGCAGTTATAGAGGATATGGGATACCTAAGTGCAATCGCGAAATAGACGTTGGCCAAGTTACGTTGAATCCACGTAGTAATTTAAGTGAGATACTTCTGAGGAAAGAAAGTGGCTGCGACTGCGCAGTACGGCGGAGAGTGGCTTTCCGCGCGAGAACCGGCAGTAATTACGATATAGTTTATCGCTTGACTCTCGGGCCCGTATTGAGAATGGGAATTCGAATAAAGACTGTTTACAACGTAACGCGCGGCTATGATATTTATGATATTCAGGCGGGCGAGCGTCGGCAGCATAGCACAGCACAGTACATAGCATCGCCACCCATGGACTATACTCCCTTCGTTATTTGCTGCCATGATCAGCGGTTATTAGCAGTTAGCCCGTACAGCTTCGAATCTATACGTTCGCGTATTCGTAAATTCGTATTTACGTCGAGCATATCTTATGCAAACGAGACGATTTCGTACCGCTTGGATATTTCAAAGAGTCCTTATTAAACCAGCCTTGAATCTTTGAATGCACACGTTATATTACTTGTGTGTATAAGAATATCGAAAAAGGGCTTAGTGTAGTTTTCATTTAGCTCTGGACAATGTTAAGGAAAATCTTATGATAATTTTTGATGATACAATTCACATATGAACTTCATAAAGATTTATACTTGGAGCCATAGTACTTAGATAGAGGTACCTTGTGTGAGGTGACATAGTAAAGTTTGAACTGTCCATTGTCACTGGGTAGTCAAGCAGTTAGGCTCCTGTGTCAAGGGTTGTAGATTTGAAGAGAAGGGCTAAGGGACCTGAAAAAGCTTGAGCGTAGCTTTGACCCGCAATAATAAGTGAGCTTTGAGCTTTGACCGGTTGCGTGCTTATGCCGTAGTCAGGAGACAAAACACAAAAGGCAAAGTAATCGTAGCTTGAAATTATAATAACCAGGCGTGTACGGACGGCTTTGCTTGTACAATAAGTAAGTTGCCGCGGGGGTAATTTTCAGTGTTTAAGAGCCTCATCCAATTATCCACGACTGAGCTTGTCGTCAGGATGCGAGAGTCCGCGAGATGACCGTAGCTACACGTTTAACTATCAAACGGTTGTGAGGTCCTTCAGAGATGAAGGGAGGATCAGGTGGGGAGATAGAGAGGAAGAAAAAGGGCAAAGTGTAAAATGGGATTGAGCGAGAGAGAGGGAGAGAGAGACAAGGGTAGAAAAAGGAAGAGCCAAGGGAGCTTGTTTGTATTAACAGTGTAGACAGAGGCGTGGGCCACTGCTCAGGATATTACGTAAGTCTGAAAAATGTGCGACGAAAACAAAGTGGACAGCTCTGTCGAGAACAAAGGGCTTCTACCTCAAACGATAAAGTACGAGGGTGAAATCGGGAGTGCAAGTAACAATTGCCATGAGGATTCGCCTTTCTATCCTCTCCCGTAGGAAGAATCAGGAGCGAGTGCGTTCTGTATACGTGTGAGTACATATAGTACGGTCCAGAGGAAGAGCTGACGGAGCAAGGATGCTGTATCGAGAAATGGGAGGTAATCCTGTTATAGGTACCCCATCTACCTGTCGGCAACAGGAGTATGGAGTAGGAAGTGCTGGCGGATCAAAGTGCCTCTTAATCGAAATTAATATCAAAGTGGCGAGAGAGCCTTCGGGATCCGGAGGCGGGCCATGGCTATCCGGTTGGACATTCCAGGGTTTCCATCCCAAGGGAGAGCCATCGGTGTTCAAACTGCAGAGATCTCGAAATTAGCTATCCGTCTCTGGGTCCCTTTCTATCGCACCCCATAAGATAACAATCCTTTGAGGCTTTGAGTCGGGCCCGAGAGGGAGCGTACCGATAGATGAAGAGGGGAGACCAGGAGGGACGTAGGACCAAGAGTAACTGAATCTATACGTATGCCGACGACGTTGAGAATCATGAGAGAGGAGAGAGAGAAGATAAACTAGAGAAACACGAAGCAATGGATGGTTCAAGTGGAATGGTAGCGACCACTAGCCGGCATTTGCCGTCTGTATATAGGTATATATATATATATTGTTTTCATGTCAGTATACCAGAATACTAGTATAGGAGTGAGCAAGAGGAAGAGGATGCTGAAGCTGGAGCACAAATCAATTAGTGGGGGGCCTCGGGCTCTTCTCTCCAGAACTACCCTATACTCTCTAGGCAGACCTACCTCCTTCTCTCTCGTCTTCCTTCTACATCAGCACTACCCTTTCTCACGAAACATCGTAGCTCCTCTACGTGGTAGCCACACCGAATACAGATTGCGTTTCAATCTATGCGCTAACGAGTGTTTAGTGTTTACTGAACCGCGAGCTCTCCCTGTGCTTTGCTACTGTTTCCGCATCCCTAGGTGTAATAACGAGAATGTGAATGGGGGTGGAAACAAGGACAGCGATAATACGGAGGTCTGCCATTATGATAAGTATACAAGAAAATTGATAAAATTCAGTTGGAGGTAAACTTGAACTGTACATATGTAATAATTATTATACTTCTCCCATAAGAAGTAATGATTTCCGTATGGGGTCCAAAAGTAGTCTTCGAATATAGAGTGGGATTTAGTTTTCGTTAAAGCTCCATGAGCGGGGTTAACAAGCCATAGGCGGAGTTAGATAGATGCGCCACTCTCGTATTTAATTATGGGAGTATTTTATCAGCGCAATGCCATTGGCCGGCGTTTTGCCGTAGCGCGTGTGTCTGTCTGGTATTTCGAATAGCGGCGGGTCCACCGGGTCTCCCGGGCCGAATATTTATGGGGGCCAAAGTCAAATTAGTGGCGTACTGCGTGCACCTTTTGATTAAGTATCTGTTAACTAAAGGTAATACTTAATAAAGTAACACTGATTTAGTACGCGGTGCATCGCCCGTTCGTTTTCCCATTCAAAATAAAATGAGATATTTATGGCCTATAGACCTGCCGTTGCCAGAAGACTCCGATGGGATTCGAAGGTTCCTATAGAGAAGACCATACCCGAACACCAATAACCAAGTCCGAGCATTCTGTACCCCATGTATCCTTTTCACTTCTTTCCCTTACCCATCCTTCTCCTTTCACCCCCTTCTGAACTCACAACTGTACTACCACTATATTCCCTATACGTTCCTTTTTTTATTCTTTTCTTTTCTTCGAATATTCACTGATCGGAGAACTCGTAGATGGTGTAGGGAGCTTCAGGTCGACTCTCGCCTTACCTTAGCATTCGGCCATGATATTTATGCGTGTTCTCCGATGTATCGCCACCGCTTTGCCAGGTCGTCAATAACACCTTCGCTGGCTGATACCGTACACCTTAACCGGGGCCTTCTTCAGCATCCGAATATCCGATTGCAATTTGTTCTTATTTGCATCAGAGCCGACTCCTTATAACGCATCCTTTTATTATTCTTATTTTCATCTTATTTTTCATCAACGATTCGTTACCGGCACTCATTCTCAAGCGGTCACACCACAGGATTTACTTCGGCGTCCCGTTTCGATCTACCGTGGAATCGATTCCTCCTACGAGATAAGGAACTACTACGAGGTAAAAGCTGGTCCAGGAGATCCGTAGAATCGGAGGAGAGAGAGACGAGTTTTAGGTAGGTATCTACCGAACCGATGGAAATAACGGTAGAACTAGTGATCTTGTGTGAAGTTAGAAGAAACCGCGGGGGGGGGGGGGGATCGGCAGCGGAGGGGGAGGACGAGGAAAGAGAAGAAGGAAGGTAGGAAGCGCATGGATCCTGTGGTCGCACTGTAATGCGTCTTGGGATGGGCGATTAGCCAGAGATGCATTTTGTCCCCGACAATAAAACATTTTTATGTCCGTCCTGGCTGTTTGATTTCAAGATTAGCCGAGAATTTTTGGGCGAACCCGCATATCACTGTGATTTACGTCGAATGAAGGAGGGCCCGTCGCGATGGCCCTGTGGAGAAAGGTGGAATTCTCTTAAATTTCAAATTTATACCCGCTTCTGTCATAATCTTGATTCTAACGCCCGGCCGCGAAGTCATTTGTTTCTTCTCCATGCACCATGGTGGGCTTATTTGTCACACGTGCGCGACTGCGCCCTCTCAGGAGCCAAGTTAAAAAAAAATATATATCCCACATACCTATACCCCATATACAGGATTATACAGTTCAGACATAACAGTCACATTTGACAGTTGTCATGCCGTATACAATATACATAAAGACCCCATAACACCATGCGGAACTTTTCATATTATAGTGACGACAAATTGGGACTTTCTTTTTTTCTTAAATAGGACCCAAATGCCTTTTACTTTCTCCTAACCTCTTACCTATATCTATCTCTACCTGAATTCACCCTTTCCGTAAAGAGACGAGTCTCGTATAATCCATATCAAAAGGATGTATCAGCCACTAGAATTCTAATTACGTCTGTGATTCCTATCTCGGCCTTCGATTAAACCATTCGTCACTATTAAACTGACATGGGTACTCCATACGACGTTTAAATGTAAAAATTCGTATCGAAATAACCGAAGGAATAAAGGACGTGGTACTTGAGACACGTTCGATCGGGATCTCTGGATATTTTAGGTGGTACAGAGGGATAGTGGTTACCCCCCGTTGCGAAGACGATTTAGTGCCTACTGGTTGGGCCCAACTCGCCCATGGTGGTCTATATCAAGACAGAGGGCCCACTAGATATCACCCACCTTCTTCTCTACCTTCACAAGCATTTCTTTATTTCTACCCTTCCCTGCCATGCACTCTGAGCTACCATGCATTGGTACTCGTGTCGCTCAGCCTCGTAATTCAAAGCAATTTCTCATGCCGCACGTCCACTCCACGTCGCCCTACATAAATTCAGCAACAGAGTTCGGTACGATCAAATGAAAACAAAAAAAGAATATACGATAAGGACAAAGATAAAAATTTCAAATTTCTTCCAGGAATTGAGATGCGCATACACGTGTGATTACTAAGATGCCAAGGATTAACGATAAAAAAATTTATGAACCTACCCAAAATATGTCCGCTATCTAAACAGTGGATCAGCACCGTGCGTTCCAGCGAAATCGTAAAAGCGTAAATAAAGTAATTTGAATTCAAGTGATGCGTATATGGGAAGTCCATCTAGAAAAGAGTTGACAGCTTGAATATCGAATGGGTTCGTCAAGAATTCGATAATAAATTAAACAGGATCGATTTACGAGCTGGGAGCTATTCGAGTCAGTGACTATTAATATTATCGGTATAGGAAATCGTGTCGAGCGATCTTTGGATTAATGTAAACTAACGTTCTTTGCATATGGTAATGAAAACATCAATTAAGCTGAAGCTCTTCCACACGTACGTCTTATTCACGTATGCCATGTGCCAAGACTTACTAAAGATTTAGCCGAAGGCCGATCGGTTATCGAGAAACGATTAAATTATTCCTTCAAGAGATATTTAACAGGCGCTATTTCGGGAAAGTACCGTTTTTCAATCTTTTACTACCGATCGACTATACACCACGTATACCGCATCCTACGCATCATTTAAATGGCAAATTTTAAAGCTGAGAAATCTGTCACCAATGAATCGTATATTTTCTCTACATTTATCAGACATCCTGTCATACACAGAATCCACTGTGACGCAGTATTTACGCGCTATTGATTTATCGCTGTAAATCATTAGACCCGACACCGTTATTGGGTACTATCAGCGATCTGATGATTCCCACTGCCAAAGATATACGATTAACCAACTGGGACCTGGAAAGGGACTCGGATCAGGTGGCATTCAGGAATGCGAAAGGCTTTCGCATGAAATATAAGGTAGTAGCGATCCGACACACTGACACCCCTGGGACATCTCCGAGTATCAGGGATCCTGAGGGAGGTGAGGAGTAAGATTGTCGGATCGGCTCATTCCAAGAATGCATTCCTTCTCTTAACTCGAGAATTATTTGATACTCGTCAAAGCTTTTGAAACTGGTTAAACGCAGCTTCAAGGTCGCTTATCTCTAACCTAATCTTCGTCATTGGTTCTAGACGTCTGCTATACCTTGACGTACAAGATGACCTGAGTTCGATTACTTAAAATTCTGAGTCATTAGCGTGTTAATAAGTGTCGTCGAGGGGATAACTGACGGGTCCGCTTGATCCGCGACGTAAAAGTCAAATGCAACGGACCTATTCACTGACATAATTACCAGGAAGGAAGGGAGACGAAGCTGGTGAGAAACAGAGAGAGAGAGAGGTGGGGGGACCCTGGTGGTACGCATAAAAAGGTCGTTATTAAAAAGTTTAAATGTCTATTAATTACTCAGCGCTATGTAAAATTCCTGTGTGAGTGTATAAAATGCATTTAATTATCGCGTCATACTGAATGGACCAAATCAATGGGTCCCTTTTAATAAACTGAACTCTTGAAAAACCTCGATTCGTACCATCTAATTGGAGAGCACGTTTCGTCTTTATGGACGAGTGTATACTATATAAATTTACATATATAAATATATATTTTATATGCACGTATCTTACCATCCACTCAATCCCAATGCTTCATCGAAATGGATGCTGCATTTTTTCCCTCTCCCTTTCTTCTCATCTGCTCAAGTACCATCCCCGTGCATCCACACCTTGGTATACGGTAATACCTGCATCTGGCCAATTTCTAATTAAATTTTCTGACCAGGTAGATTGACCAGAGTCTCTCGTATCCTCTACTACGAGGATACGCCCAGTTCGATGGTAATAACTCTGAAGTCTTCGGTATATCCAAAAGGGGAACGCGACGCCATTTCTCCAGCTAGAGCTGCACCCCTACTTACGTACACTCTGCACCCACCAATGTATGTACCTTCGTGTATTCTCACACAGCAATAATATATGTCTTGCCGTAGCGCGTCCAAGGAGCAGAAACTCCAGAAGTGTCACCGAGAGCGAACTTGGGACGCTCGACCTGGGCCTCGGGACGACCACTTACACATTGTTGACCCACAGCTGATATATCGCTGCTCCTTCTTGCAAGTGGTTCTCAGTAGATTTTCGAAATCCTTGAACATCGATTTTTTTTTATACACAAAATTACCTAAATCATAGAAAAGTCAGAGCAGAGTCATCTTCGGATCCTGGTACCACGTGCATTCTTTACGCAATAAAAAGTCCTGAAGAATTGTACCTCAGTCTATGTAGAGGCATTTGGTTCAAGTTTCGTCCAGACTGATATTCCTGGAAGATTTGTTCCTACAGGAAGTTCCCAACAGCTGCTTACATCCTCGCAGTGCCGAACTTTACGAGCATCATAGACTATGCGATCATTAAATTGAGAACCAATATTGGCAACGTTCTGCGGCGCAGCTGCCAGGAACATAAACATACGACGTATAGGTACACGGTGGAAGGTCTCGATATATATTGAGTGCACGGTGTAAGAGCAGGACGTACTCTGGCGCGGTGCAAAGCACTAATTTGTAACCAAGTTGTCGCCCTGGTTTGACACTGCAGTAAATACGGGGGTGATAGGGTTGTATATCACCCAGGGTACCGGAGCACCACCACGTGCTGCCGGCGTCGTTTCTGTCGTCGTGCCGCGTGTCTGACCTTAAATAGTATTCCTGGGGCGCGAGCCTTCGAACCTTTGCTATTCGAACCTACATGCCAAACCCAGAAACCTTCCAGAATGTAGGTATATAATATACATACATATAGTTGTAGAGGTCCATGATGCATATACGTATGGTATAAGGCACCCTCCTGAGAGAGTCTCCAGCATCCGCCAGATATTTGAATTCTTTTTATCGATAGGTATAACTGTGTTAGATTTTTGTTGTATCTTTTTATTTATCTCTTTCTTATATTCGTGTCTTCTTTTTTCTTGTCTCTTGGTCGGTTATATTAGCCGTTGTTTGGCCAGTTCTTTTCGGCCGATGGGAGCATTCCTGACAATTTACTATCCGCTCCAGGGCCATGTATCAAGTGGACGTATCGGAGATACAAGCAGCACCAACGACACCGACGTAACATACACGCACGTTAATTGCTCGGACAAATAATCGCTGAATTATGTATCCGATCGTTTAAATATTCCATCGCTATTTGTCTTAGCACCATTGATACACCCGTGTTTATATGGTTGGTGTGTGGGTATACGTGCCTGTGCGTAAAGCGGAGTTCGTATATTCATAGGAGAGAATGGGAGAGGAAGAGAAAGAGAGAATGACAGTGCATCTACGAGAAACGTTTGGCCCTCGTAAAAGCCAAATAAATTCGTGGTTTAGCGGCTGTTATTCCTAGCCGGGCAGAGTCCATCAAAGTTACGTCCACAACGCGGCGAGTTATTCGATCGTATCTGTCGGCTGTCAATTAGCTGATGCAAATGCCCAGAAGTTCATGGGTTTTATGGGAAATTATCGATTAGCACTAGAAATTTATGTGGCGACAGTCGCGTCAATGTTTTTCTTGTTTTTATGGAAGCAATATTTGGAGGCTTAAGGGAAAAAAAGGATTGAAAAGTCTAAAGGACCAAAGTAAAATGTCGTAAGGATAATTGAATCATTGCTCGTGGAAAAAATTGTTATTTATCGCTTGGATATTAAGGATAAAGTATCTAAAGGCGACTTTTCATAAAGTGTGCCATGGCAAGTGCCGTAAATCCTGGTTTCGAATCGCACGCTGGATAATTGATCTCAGGTTGGCCGACAAAGAGTAGCCATATTCGGAAAAGCCAGAAGCAATTCCGCGACCCGGTTGGAAACTCGTTCTTTCATGGGCGATTAAAAATGTATCCGACAATACGGGACTTACATCAAACGTCCCGGGCAGGAGCTTTTTACCCCCTTTCTTCCTTTGTCTCGCAATTTCTCTTCTTTCTCTCATCCCCACGGCAGCAGCCAATCGCTCTGGCTCTTTCACTCCTTTGCAATTGCGCAGTTTAAGTATCGTGGTTGTCTCTCTGTTGGTCTCACTGGGCTTTGGATAAGAATTAAGGAATGACGGAGAGTGTGCAGGGGATGAAATTCGTTATTAAAATTAATTATTCAGATCGATAAAATAGCGATATAAGGTACACTGGTGGTGGCGGCCGTTTCGACGAAATGAATCATAAATTGGAGCTGGTGCAGCTCGAACAGCCCTCCCTCGCGGCCTTGGTAAAAGCAGGCGGTCTGCGCCCCCGGCTTGTGAAAAAGCCCTAACCCTTTATTCTTTATTTTTACTTATTAACCACCTTGATTTATACGTAATTGTACGTGAGAACTTTTTTCATTTTTTCCTCCCTTCCACCACGGCCATGGCTCACGGGCTTCCTTAAACTCTTATTCCGCAGTGGTTCTCAGGCCTTTCCGCCCGAGCGCCCCCTGATTAACTCGTAGAATCGAGAGAGCCCTGTAGCATCCCATAGCGGCCTATAGCCCTTTGGTATATACTATACCTAGCCCTATTCTCACTGGTGGCCCGCTACGAATCTCTGATTTGCATGAGCAAGGAATTCCTTCGGTTAAATCTCCCCCGAAAGCCAAAGCGGTCCCTTTCTACCCTAAACCGCCACCACCAGCCAGCCATTCGCTCATCCTGCCAAAGGCAATTCGCGGAGGCCTCCACCTCCTCCTATCGGGACCGCATTTTAATGCGAGTCTAATTTTCGATTTAATTTCGGTAAAAATGATCTGGGCTTTTGCCCGATCCTAAAGCGGGTAAGGGACGTTCTGAATTCCCAACGATCTCTCCACCCCCTTTATCTCCTTCACTCTTGAAAATTTACATAACGTTTCTACGGGTACTTCGCTCGGGAATCGAGTAGCTCGATTACTCCGAAAACCGGTCAAGAATTACCGCGGAATGGGTTATGGTCCAGGTTGACAGAATTTTATAAATCTAACCGGAAGAAGGTATTGAGCGTCACTGCTTGCGAAAGGGTTGAAGACGCGGGGTAAAATTTTATATCTTATATAAAGGTAAGGGATTTCCAAGGCATAACTCAATTTGTAGCCAATATTATTTTATCGTCGTATATTTTTTAATTACTTCACTTCAACGCCTCCACCCCCTTGATCCACCCTCATCGGCACTACCACCACCATCAACCACTGGCGGACCTCTCCTCTTTCTTATTAAGGTACGTCGTTCCCTTAAAAAAACCTTTGGGAATCGAACTTCAACCCTTTTCAAATCCAACGTAATTTTATTCTATTATGAAACCCAGGGACCGCAGATTCGCCGAAGCGATCACGCGGATCCCGTGCTTTTCCACAAGTTCGCGAAACCTTTTATCCCGAGCAGCCAACGTTGTGAATTGCATGCGATCTTTTCATTGAAAAAGCTCTATTCGTCATTCTAAAATCTCCTAATAATGGTGAATAAAAATAAACCAGTAATTTTACATCGAGAAAGTAATGTCTGCCATTGACATTTGTCATTGTCTAAAAACTTCTATAGTAGAGTAACGAGATCTGATGACAATTAAGGTAGTTTCTTTTATTGCAGATTGCATAAAGATGGCGGCACTATGCGAATTGCAGGTTGAAGACTCTCGATGGTGGAGCAAACGTCATGGCGTCTCGACGGCAGATGTCTAGCAGTGCCTATCCGGTTAACGGAAGGGTTACAGAGCCAATAAAGGGTGTCGGAAGATGTATGCGCTAATAATCGAAGAAAAAAAGGTGTCCAATGAAAGAAATTTACGACTGGCTCTAATTAAGGAAGGGTGGCTGTCGCTGCACTGGTCTACCCTTGCGATCACGCCGGAAGGATTAATTAATTCAGAATATATCAATTAAGAGGCAAGGTTTACTCTTCCGCGTGGTTCTTTCTCTCTTTTTTTCTTTTTATTGCAAATTGGACGTGAAAAATGAGGCCTTGATTAATTTCCCGGATAATTTAAAAACGAAGGGTTGGCGATGCTCTGGGAACACAGAGACCACGACGGCCGCGGCGAAGGCGTCGCGACGCGACGGATAAAAATTCAAGACGCGAAATTGCCAATCAACGCTCCGAACCAGGGAGATTCTCCTGCCCTAACAGGGTTAAAAAATTATCCAGCTCTCCAACCCCATACCGAATTTCATCGGCACCCTACACCCTGCCATACCTAACCTGATTTTTATCCTCTGCCATTCCCATTACTCACTCTTAAAACCAACCAAAGAATCAGTACCACATCCCCCACTCCCTTACTCGCGCCATTCCGAATCAACAGTGGCCATACAACAGAAAGTGCAAAAGGTGCAAAAATTAGAGAAATGATACTAAGGAATGGAGAGTTCACTTCTCTAAGCATCCGAGCGCAGCAAAAGATCGCAAGAAGCAAGAACTTAATTTGTCTCTTGGAACGCAACTATCGGTCCGATCGGGCAGATGTCTTCTCATCTACTTCTCTCTCTCTCTTTCGCACTCCTTCCCATACAGCTACCTCTCTCGCTCCTCCTCTCTCTCTCTCTCAGCTCGATCTTCCTTCCCTCAAACACTCACTCGCCTCACCTTCCTCACCAGTGTGGTGATCCCATACCTTGGGAACGAATCGAACAGTTTCGAGGTTTATTTGCAACGGGGCAACACCTCAGCCATATGGTGACAGCCACGTCAATGTTAGTCGCCACCGTCTATACTGGTAGTTGTAAATACGAAGGAGAGTCGATAAGTTAGTTAACTAATTAGCAAGCCTGCCGACAAAGCCAATCTCACCGGTGAGCTCAGCCGCGTCTGTCGCCGCCGTTTTTACATGTAGCCTCCCACCCTACGGCTACATCCTCCTCTTTCCCCTATTTCATTTTTTTTTACCTATACGCCTTTATTTTTCTTTCTTTTCCATCACTCTTTATCCAGCTTCCCTTTTACATGGTATTGCTCTAAAAAATATTCCCGGGAGGAATCGTTATATTGTTATCTCTGATTGATCTTCGGTATTCGATGGACCAAATTATCTTTCTCTCTAATTACAATTGTCTACCTTAATACGTTTGTTGTATGAAGAATATTATTCTTTGATCCTTTCAAATGGTTTAGTCACGCTTTTACATTTTCTCGGACTTGTGGGAATAAAGGTGGATCCGAAAGAGACGAGATGACAAAGTGGTTATAGTCGCAGTATTAATTGTCTTTATTAATGCACCCCTTTGACATATCAGTGCATAGAAGAGGAAGTAGCCCCTTCCTATTCGCATGCGAATACAGTCGATATAGACAGAGCAGACTGGAAATGGCAAGTACTCATACACTGAGAAATACATCGAGAGGCAAACCAGGAAACACGTAGGTACAAATGTATTTCGCGATGTTTCCAAGCCTTTAGTCAAAGTTCGAGCCGAGCGTCGTTCTGATGCGCGACGGTTCTCATTCATGAAAATCAGCATTAACGAAAAGGGTTCACGACGTTAGATAAAATTCATATCCTAAAAAGTTACAGTAAAAACAAGTAAATAGGGAAAAGTGAAATTCTGGTGATTGCCAATGACTCAATGATTTTTTATTACGGTAACCATGCAATTACCTGCATCAAAAATTACGCAAAATTACTTGAAATTGCATTGAGCCAATCTAAAGAAAAATAATAACAGCTTAATCTATGATATCGCGTGTAAATAAATTATATCTGATAAAGGATGCTGGTGGTCCACTGAGAAGACTCGTGAGAACCACTCGAGGAATATACGGTAACGAACGCGAAGCCCCGAGAGTTCAGCGACAATAGCAATTATTGTTGATGCTGAAATTTCAATTTTGCAATTGATGCGTCGTCCGGGAAGCGGGCAGTAACGCGCGTACAGCCCACAAAGATAGTAGCCATGGTCAGACTGCAGAGACACGAGGCAACCAGAAACCATCATAAAGGTTCGGTTCTCCTTTTGATACGGCATATAACATATTTAGTTAGATATATTATTCGGTTTCCACCTATTGTGCGCTCGGAGAGCAAACTTTCTATTTGTTTGAAAGTTGAAGGCCTGGTACTAGCCGAGTCGCAGGGGGTTCGGAGCCACCCCCGTGCGTGCCAGAGAATATCGTTTTGACGAACAGGGGATCGGAAGGGGAAGGGATTCTAGTGCAGTGGTGCCCTTTGTACCAGTTCTCTTCCTACCTCCACTTCCTCCTCATCTGACTCTTCCGCCTCTCGGGAAATAGGAAACGCTCCGGCAGTTCAGAAGGATACATAGACAGCACAAGAAGATACAAGCTAAGCTAAAAAAGCATAGAGTTATATACTGCTATATAAATATATACATACAGCAATGGCCTCGAGGTAGGACACGTATTCGAGTTTTTTGACGGTACTAGAAAGTCAAAAGGGGCCAGAGAACATAGGAGAGTCATAAGGACCGAAAAGGGCCAGAAGGGATTGGAGTAAACTGCCGAAGGAAAAGTTTTCTAGTTTCTCGTCGATCGTCCTGTTCGCTCTTGGCATAAGAGGAGAGACTACAAAAGAGATAGACTGAAATAGTGTCGAATAAATAGTGACGGTATAACAGAAGTATAGTAGAGTCAGAAAAGAGAGAATAAGTATAAAGGGATGCTTGGTAGGGACCTAACGATCTCTCGGCATACCAACAGTCTTAAGAGGGCCGCTTTGAGAACGACGTGCCTCGATAGATTCATCGAATACTATCGAAGGAATTTCGCAAACAATTCCGGCCAATCGACACACTCTCTGGGAACCGCTTGGCGGCCACCATCTCAAGCGTCGTACCTATATATACCGGTATCGTTCCCATCTCAAAGAACCAATGTAAATGCAATGGCCGCGAGCTACCAAATTGGCAGGGTCCACTATACTCCTTCCAGATACTCACTGTCCAAGTACTTCGCGCGACTCTTCTCCTTTGCTTTCTTCTCTTCTCTTCTCCTCCTCTCGTCTCTTTCTCTCTCTCTCTCTCTTCCCCCTTTCACTCCTGTGCCGCCTCTCGAGTCCATCTGTGAGAACCGTGGCCATCGGCTTTAAATCAAGGAGGCCCTAATTCCCGCAAGAAATCGCGGGGCGTTGTTCCCAGGATCAGCTGGCCGGCTGACGGCATTTCTCGGACATACCATCGTACCTCATCGACCAGTTTTAACGCTCTTCTTTTACCACGTGTGTGTACATCAGCTATTTCCACGTAACGCACACCGAACGGACGCTAATCACCACCCTTTAGCTGCCAGGAGAACAGTGCAACGTACCGTAGCGCATACTGCAGTATGCAACAATGCATTTGGCACCTCTTAGAAAGTATCGCAACGTCATCTTGTAATTTTTCTGAAAAATTCACCAGGAGTCCGTATATGCATTTTTACGTCATTCGCGTCATTTTTATATCCGGATACTAAGACATTGTCAAGGTATGTATGAATTGTTGTGACGAGTAAGAAAAGTGGTTGGTAGGGAGTCAAAAGGCGTCACGATCACAACAGCATCCAGAAAATGTCGTCCGGTTCGGTATCTTGCGTTCTGGCAAGTGCAGCGAAAAGAAGAAGATGGCGCAGCAAGGAGAAGATAAGACAAGAACACGTAGAATGCAACTGGCTCGACCTTGGCTAGGTCGAGCTTACGGCCTCACGTACGGCTTTGATTGAACCGCGAGTAACTAACCTGAAGGACTCGTCAGGATTTCATCCCTGTACCATAATCCATGAAGTGAAACAAGTGAAACGGGCACTCCGAGCGCTTTCCTAAATTCTCTGAGAAAATTCGAAGCTCGTTCCATTCAGAATTAATCCAACGTTCGGGACACGATTCGTTCGAGATCCTTAGAGTAAGTAGGACGCGGCTTAAACCCTTCTTTCCATCCAGACGACAGCCATTGTCGTAGCTAAGTACAGATTTATTATCGCGAGAGGGAGATAGACATAGAGAATCTTCATTTACTTTTACCATCTTTCATCTCACTCCTCTCTCTCTCCCCCTCTCTCTCTCTCCTCTCTCTCTCTCTCTTACCGAAGAGAAATAAATTCATCGAGTATTCTATTAAGAATCTGCACTCACTGGGATAAAACATCCAGCTGCCCCAGGGATTCTCTCTTCCTGTTTCCTTATCCCCTTCCTCCTCGTTCCCTCTTACCCTCTTCCGCTATACTCTCGCCAACACTCGATCTCGCTTCCATTAGTCGTCAGGCAGCTAGGAAACTAAGGCAGATTGGTAGGTAGGTATCAGAGCCACTCAGTTCTCAATGCGCGATCGTTCCTTGATCCAAGGATAAACAGTAACAGGCCTGAGGACAGTTCGCTGCTATATATTCTACGTGTAATGATATGGCAGGGAGTAGCACATGCTCTTACCTGCACACTATATACCTACTGCTACCTGCAGTACAGCCTATTACGAGAATGGTCGACAAGACGAGTGGAGGGAAGAGGCCATGTAAAAAGGTAGTAAAGAAGACAGAATATAAAAGGTACATACACGAAGGAGTCAATGGCAGCTAGCATAGTGGCAATGGCAGTGGCAATGGCAGGCTTACGTATAGAAGGTGCAGCTGTCCGCCGAGAGGCTCACACGAGAAAACGATAATTAGCTCATTTCAATAATTGACAGGCAGGTACTCGCGAGTCGTAACGCATCTGGCGTTGAACGGAACGGTTCGCGAGAAACCGAAGCCTTACGTATTTTTTATCTTACGTACTATTCTATCCTAGTCTGTGGGTACTTGTGGCGCACTCGTATACCGCTCTCCTAGATAGTTCACTATGCTAGACTGCATTATCCTCACGACGGTCTTTACGCGGCCGTAAAACGGATGCGCAACCTATACGATTCAGTGCAACTTGTACGGCCATTGTTTTCCTCGGTGCGTTCTCGAGAGTGCAAGATATTCTCTATCCCTCTTGTCAGGAACGACGCCACCACCGCGGCGTAGCTTATTCTTCTTCTTCTAATGCTCGTGGTAACGACGGCCTATGCCATCGCAATTATTACCATTTACGCGGATCTTGCTTTGCCACGGTAATAAAGTTCTGCCCTGCGTCGGCTAGAATTCCCGGTGCAACCTGAGAATTCACGGCTTCTCTCAGAGCGTTAAATGTCTGTAGTATCATTGGTATCCCGAAAATTGATATTCTTGGCCTTATGGGTCTTTTGTAGAAATTTGTTGCGAAATAGACGGGGTTGTGTATATATGTATATATCTGGGTACCTGTGAAAAATCATAATGGGGTTCTCAAGGTTTCATTGGTGACAGACCGCGACAGTTCGAATTGAGACATCAACAGAATCATTAAGATGATATATATCGGGTCTGACTGGTTATCCCTCTGGCTGGCTGGTTGCCGGCTAATAACTATCGTCTCCGTATAGGACTACAATATTTATTTGATAAACAAAGTTCCAGAGCCAGCGGTGGCAGGCAGGGGTGTGTAAGTCTCGGAGGCTTGTACCAGTAATGGCCACGATATATTAGGAAAGTTTCGTCGGGCGTAGTTTGACGTCTTTATAAGAGGCAAACAGCTCGCCTACTGCTAGGCAGTAGCTATACTAGCATCAGCCCTCTGACTCCCTTAGTAGCCACCCTTTTCCCCATTGCTATCATCGTTACCACTCACAACACTCACGATAAATAACGTAACCGACTCCCAGTGCCTTTATCGCGACTACTGTGTGCTCTAATCAGGGCGAACGTTCAGGCACGAGAGTGTGGCTTCCTCCTACGATTTTACTTTCTCCTCTCTCCTCTCTCTCTTTCTCTCTCTCTCTCCCACCATTCCTCTCTTCTATTCCTCTTTCCGTGTGGCTTATCCGAACGAATTGCTTCGGTGGAGGGTTATCTGCTACTTTTGGGATTTATGAAAAATATCGGACCCGCGACAACGCGATCCTTCACCGACCCTGCCCTTACTAAAGGGCGGCTTATAATTCGCCACACGGATCACGCGATCCTCATGATTTTTCCTCGACACAACAAGCCGCCTTTCCAAAACCACTGTAAACTTGTGTGTGTCCAAAGGGTTCGACTGTTTCTAAATTTTCGTAAGTGTATATAGACACATGGTTATAACACGTTCGTACATTTATTTATGTGTGGGTTAACCCTATCCGTATACATATGACGGCCACCACGCGAACCTACGATGGGAAGGCCTCTTAATCGTGGCCCGTCCGAGTTTCGAAGTTTACGGGTTAAAGACCGACGGATTATTAATGCACGGATTTCGTGATACCGAGTTCAGGTCAATATGGCCTAAGGGGGTGAACCGCGAACGATTCACCCTCGACGGACGACCAGCCGATCAATCGACCAATAAAGGTGGCCTTTTACTTAGAGAAGAGCGAATGGCAGGGTGGAACCGTGCGAATGTGAAACGTTGATTGCGGGATTGGAGTTTTCTTGACTAACAGGCGAAAGAATGATTAATATCGTTTAATCACACTATTTTACCAAGGGGGTGGTTTCACCCTATTTTTAGTTATAACAAGTAATGCACGTGTCTCTCTCGTTGGCTATGTTTATTACGGGATATTACTTATTTAGGGAATTGTAGTGCACGATTAGATATGCTATTTTTATAATTTCATTCCTTTTTGAAATAATGTATTATCTCTTATTCGTATCGTTTATCTATCCTCTCTACGACTTTTTTTTTATCAAATTAGTCATGTAATTTATTCGTGCGCATTGGATTAGCCCGGTGCAAGGGCGATCTTCAGTGCATTCTGGCACGCCAACGTTTTATGTTATAACCACCACCAAGCGCATGATAATTACCGCGATAATGAGAGTTTATGATATAGCTACGACGCTGTGCAGGCCCAACCTTTTTATTTTATGGTATTTCACATGGGAGAACGCAGGGGGAGTAATATTCAGTCAAGGATCTCAAAAATACACGTAATATATAAAAAAACGTTATAAAAATTACTTTGAGAGAACATTGAGAAAAGTCATTTATCGAAAACCCCGTCTTCCCCGTCTTATCAAACTAATAAGATTCGATGCTCCTTATATAACGACGCTGGTCGACATTGGCGACGCTATGGATGAGATGAAGGGACGCTTCGGCGAGGACGTCGTTAAAGTTCTTGAAATTGGAATGCAAACAAAGCCATTATCGTAAAGTCAAAAGGGGAAGACAGGCGTTTATTTAAAAGGGCCCGTGCATTGCCGCGACTACAAACAGACCGTCAGGGTAGAGGGGGGTGGTTCGCCCGGGTGCACGAAATGTATGAAAAGTAATTAAATCCACGTTCTGCGGCTCGTAGGCATTAAGCATTACTCCTTCGAGTAATCGCAAGCCGCGAATTCTCACGACGCTCTTGCGATTCTCCTTCCCCTTCCCCTTCCCCAACGACCTCATACCCATTCTGCACGTTCTCCAAGTAGAACTACTGTTCTCCATAACCTCTGCCAGGGTCACGAGAGCACCCTTAATATCCAGGACCTGTATAGGAAACAGCAAGACTCCTGTCGTGTGTTCTACTCTGACATGCTTATATACCGGGTTGACGTTATACTTTCAGTATTCGTGACGAAAAGTTAGTTCGTGCCCTCGGTGTCACTCCTCGATAGAAATAAAAGAGTTTTAAGCTTTTTCTGGTTAAATATAAAAGGAAAGGGTTGGTCCTTGGCATTTGGTAAGTATAGTGGGTGTAGCACGGAACTTAAAGGAGAATTTAAAAGGGATGGAATCGGGGTGTTGCCAAAAAGGGGTTTGGATTACTTTTAGGTGGTTTTACAAGGGTGGCCCCAGGACTTTCTGAGAAAGCAATTTATTCCAGGCTTCATTCTGCGATAGACTCCAGTGCGCCGTACTTGGATGGCGAATCACCGATAGGGATATACTGGATGAGCTTAGAGAATATTTCCATCTGGCGAATACCACTGGTAATCAGATATCTAAGTAGGTTAATAAACGGGCTTCATCAATGCTGTCGGATTCCCATAGAACCAATCGGGCGCGTATCACGCAATGGATACACGCAATGGATCACACGCATCTATTTCCCAGCCTGTACCTCCTTTATCATTGCTTTACGATATACTGGGTGTACCTGATGATTCATGGCAGACGGGTATAACAATAAGATTTCTTTCAAGGTTCAATACATTATTCAACAGAAAGGCGCATTTGAGTGGAACGACTTTTCTTCTTTAGATATACCATAGAGATTCTCATTTATTTTTTCACAGTCAAATAAGCCACTGATTATTGTCTTCTATATTATATTTACTCTTTTCGAATATCAAAGGCGGTTCATAGCCCTCGCTAACTCACGTAATAAGACGTGCGTGTCGGTGTATGATGGAGGCAGAAAATAAAAATACGTCATCAGGAAGACGCCGTCTAAATCCACAACACCATACGTGCGATTCCCACGAAATAATAGAAAATAAATATCGTCGATGATCAGTCTTGAGGATGAGCCCTTAGTTTCACTATTTACAAATGATACACTCGTGTACTTCCTTATAAAAAAAATTTTCAAATTTCCTCAACACATTCGAACTAAACGATATCCCTGTACAATAAAAATATATAAAATATAAGAAGCAAAATTAATTTTTCACTATACCTATGCGTGTCGTCACCCATAACCTGAATAATTCTTCGATAAAAAAATACGACAATAGCCAAAGAAATCGGCCAGCTGTTTTAAAAAAAAGAAATTATCGCCACGTTGTTTTAGCCTGCCCCATGCAGCGGTGGTGCGGCGGGTAGCAGGTGCAGCAATTAAAACCACCAACCATCATTTGTTTCCCTGACGATCTTGACGTATATATCTCGTCGAGTATTTTTATAGTCATAGTTTCCTGAGAGGGCGAACGAAGCCGTCTGCTGCCAATGCCAAAGGCAGTCAAGTTGAGCTACCAATGCCAATTAAAAAGTTTCTGCCAAAGAAATCCACCAAAGGACCCATCCAAACGGTATACCTATAACTTGCGTGCACCAGTTAACCATACAGTTCCAATATATCCTACACTTAGTATACAGCATTGTTACTATGGCACGTAACAAGTGTTCAGTACTAAAATATCCATATACCTAAAATACAAGGTACAACCCAAGTAACAAGAAAATATCGCGCAAATGGAATTAACCAAACATCTAAAGTGGACATCTCGAACGTTACAAAGGCGCAGCACTCGAACTTCGAAAGGGTAACAGGTGGTCGGGCAGGAAACATAGACTGTATAAGAGCAGATACTGGCTAGTAGTTAGCATAACAATTGTAGAACGGCTACTATGTTCTATGCGTGGTCGAATGATTTATGCCTGAGCATATATTGCTGCACCTTACGCGTCTTACCAGTTTCTTCAAGTTACTCGTCTTGCATGCGTTTAACCCTCTGCATGCCTGATGGAAAATCGTAACATCGTATACCTGGTGGGTTTGTCAGACCCGGAAATAAATGTAATTTTTTTTCTACATTTAAATAATTATTGTTATTCTCCAACGGTATTGGTCCTGAAAACCTTTGGGCGCGCGGTTTAGACTTCACAAAATTATTGTCATATAAGGCTACTGATGGGTCTGACAGACCCTACCAGGCATGAGAAGCATTAAAATCCTCCATTAAACTATTTCTTTATTTTCCTTCACAACTCTTGATTTCCTGTTACAATATTTTTCCTGGACCGTAATCCTTCCCCGCAGCTGTTTTCCACGAGACTATTTCACCTGCGTCGAAGAATTGCGTTATTTCGTACTTTCCGTTGTTTATATACCTATACACCTGTATTTTAACTGAAGAAAAAATTTGGATTAAAATCAAGCGAAATCTCGAGCAAGGGATCAATTAATTTCTCGCTATTCGATACGCCAAAGGCAGATGGTTCCTTTGGGTATCTTCAAGAAGGACGTAATAATCCCATGCACACACACTGTGTACGAAATAGCAAATCATCCTCGTAAAGAGTCGCGGTGGTCAGTCAGCCATCATGTGAGTATATATATATATATGGAGTGGGTCGCCGGGAAGTTCTCGAGTAAAGCGAGTGACTAGCAGGGAAAAAACCTAACTACAAAATAATGAAGGGACCCGGGACATGGACTTAGTGGAGAGAGGAAGAGTGTTTCCGGCGGATACGCGTCATTTTTGTCACAATCGCGGCATCAAGCGTTATAAGGTAGCAAGGTACCTTGCTGCTACGTATACGGCGGACCTTGTCTTTATTTCGTATCGATAATGATCTGTAACCGTCGTTCGACCACGAGGATCACGACAACCTCTATATGACGACGTCGACCGCGACGACGATCGGCAGGACGATGAGACCGAGCCAAGCGTAACGTTTTCGAGGGCTGGGAAAGAACTTTCCTTAGGGTTCTCCTTCAGCTGTGCGTGACGCCACGCTCGCGTATAAATTATCCAAGACAACTTTATCGAACGCGCATCGATTACTCGTGGAAAATTCAAAAAGAATAAGGAAGGAAAGAAAAAGGAATGATCGCGTGATCCCGATGCCACGTATTGTATATGCTGTATATATATATACACACCTGTACGAATAAGAAATAGAAGAGAGGTACGTCCTGCATCTATATGTCGATGGGGACGCCGTGCGCCGCGGCGCGCCGGTAGCCTCGACGGCCTTAAACGATTTTCGCGAGACACGCACTGGTGTCTGGTAGGCGTGCGCTCACGCCTACTAATTACGATTCTAGACGTTGTTATGCTTTCTGAAAGGCGTGCGCCTTTGCCTGGAGGACTCGCCACTCTTTTCTCTCTCTCTATCCTCCGTCTTTGGCACAGCTGCCGATTCGCCGTTTCTCTCTGTACTGCCCATAGGTATGTCAGTTTACGTATATCTCAGTGTCCGAGGAGAAAAACCAACACGTATAACCAATCGAAGGCGGCTTTTAGCCTCTGGGTAAAGTCCCACTCGTATTATTTGCAGTCGCGAAACCGAACGTCTGCCGTTGGTAATTACCCTTGAGGAAACGCGAAGAAAAAGCGTCGTCTTAATGCAAACGCCACGCTCGGCCGTAACTCGTTAATTATAGGCCGCCTGCGAATCCTGCGATTGATCCTTCCGAGTATATAAGCAAGAGCGAGGAGAAGCCCCTAACAATACCAACACGCTGTCGATAACTCATGGCGGCACGCGCTTGCAAAAAAGCACGAAAAAATTAATTGAAAAATCCCTTCTCCTCTATACGTATACTAATATTCGTATAGTATATATAGTATATATATATATATATATTGCGTCCACGTTACATATAGAAGATGCATCCTGACTAAAAGGAACCTGCGCGCTTCTTAACCCCACAGCATCCATGGTCCAACTATTCTCCATCTCCACAAACCCGTAGATCCACTCTGCCAGTAATTTAATTCACCGTCATAAAACGCAGAACGACGCAAGTCCCGGCGGATTGACACGTCAAACGTAAACACATGCAGATTAGATATTTTACTATGATAGTGATGCGAGAGAACCTCCAGCAAAGGATCCTCTCCTAGGGGCCTTGGATACATGAATCCCGATTACATATATGCCAACCGCGGTTTTCCCTATGTGTACTTCACATATATCAGCCTCCCGACCTTCCGTATCTGCATGACGATATTGCCGAGTGGATAGCTCAATGTGTAAGCGAATATTGGTTATACATATTTATAGGGACATTGCGCTCTACCACGTTAACTTCATCAGTTTTCTTCGTTTCTCTACACAGTCTTTGCCTTCGTCCTTCGATTCCATCCAAAAGTCAACTGTACGACGGAACCGAATATACACGGAAGAGAAGCGCACGAAGAGGACAAAGGAAGGAGCATAACGAAGAACAGAGAAGGACAGAACGCTTTTGTGTACGTAACGAAGCGGAATTGCATCGAGCGGAACAGGTGTCGTATAAATCGGTCGACGAGCAAGGTGGACAAAGTGTGTCCTAAATCGCTTCGATATTGTGGAAAGTTTTTTTTCCTATTTTTTTGTTCACCCGCCTTAAGGCCAATTTGCAAGGTGCAGCCAGTCGCATTAGTCAAGGTACCTATCTCGATGCCAGGCATCGCGTAACGGTATCTGTAATATTCTCACTTATATTTTCTCGAAACTTTTTCCTTCACCTTCCTAAATCGTTATGCGCGTCCCCTTCACCTCACCCCATCACCCCACCTTACGAACAACGATAACCACTCTTAATTACCTGGCAATCGTGACAATTCAGAATCGATTAGAGTACCGGCAATTATTCCTTTCGTATCCGCCATCAACATCATAAAGGAGAAAGCACGAGAATTGATTTCCTCGTTTGACGTCCGCATCGTGTTCGCGGCCTCCATGTCTCACGATCGCTCACTTCTCCTAGGTCTCGCCCCTCCTCCACACTGGTATACTGTACCCGCAAAACCCCCTCCCACTCATCTCGCCACACCATGCACAATAATGTAAAAACACAAGTAGACGAAGAAAAGACTGTACCCCGATAAGATCTTCTCGTGCTAATAATTATTGCATTAATTACAACCAGGCAAAAGCTATGACTATGACTGTGACTGTGACTGCAACTATACGATGATGTCTGAATGTACGGGCGCATCGAAAATGCACGCTTTAGCCGCCTCGAAAGTCTCTCTTCGTTCGCTTCAACGTGTGTACACGCGTATGATACTTACGCTGTGCTAGCACCTCGGTCAGGCCACTCGATTTCCCTTGATATGTGTTGGCAGACGCGCGTTGCGCGATGGTCGTCGTGCGTTTCCGTGAGATGGTGGAAGGGAGAAAGAGAGCGAGTGAGAGAAAGGCGGAAGGAAGAGAGAGAGAGAGGAAGTGGTATATAAGAGAAGAGGTGTATATAGATACGATGGCGAGCATACGCGTGTAATGAGAACGAAGAGCATTGGATCTCGTCGCAACAGTCTGGCCCGTTGCACATCAGTCACGCGTGCCAACTAAGAATTCGAAGCTGTCGCACGCGGTGCGCAATCCTGTCATCTTCGTGCCAAATTCCCGGAGACGCGTCATTCTCGACGCTAGATGTCGTGACGGTTCTTTGTGGATCGGTAATCGAACGAGTCAACTACGATGGAGTGTCTGTAGACTTCATATGGTATAGATATACATATATAATGGATATTATATACTGGATACTAGATACATGTAATTAATAGAGACACTTTAATATTATAGATACGTACAATAAAACGATCACGACTTATTACCGGTTTGATCGGTTCATATATGTATTGTATGTGGAGCTATGCTTGTGTAGTATCAATAATCCATATTTATATCTACCCACGCTCTTATATTACAATTACGACTAATTACTAATTACGAGCGCGTAAATCACAATCGTTTATTGCATCTTCGCTTTCGCTTCTTTTCCTCCTCCTCCCTTTGAGACCATCGCGACTCTGTGCAATGGAACAGGAAAATAATGCTAGTCTCACTGTCCACCTACGTGGACGCATTTAAGGCGATCGTTCGCCAGGAACAAGCAATCGCGAATTTAGTTTTCTTTACGCACTATACTCTGTACGCTTGACCAATGTCTGGTTTCTGACGGTTGCTCAATGCGTGGGAGAAAATTGGTAACGCATCCGGCTCTTTCCTGGAAACTCCTCCGAAATCTATTAAAGTGATAGTGTATTGTTCACTGGAACGCAACGAGTATTACGATATGGGAAATAAATAATTATTTCAAGGAAATACAGACAATTTTGATAATTCCGTATAAGGACGTGTCTCTGTGATTTTCTAATGACGTCATGTACCGATCATTTTATTACAACCATATCTGCAGTCAGTTAGTTCGGTATAGTTTTAACTACGTACCGGTTTTAGTAGGTATAATACGGCGGACCACAGAAGGGTTGTAAAGGTAACATGTTGCACACGTCGCGAGTATCAAAAGAAGTTATTATTGATGGCGTATTGAAACGGTATGAGCGCGGTGATAAAACGCGTTGGGCCCTCAGCGCCACGGAGGTCTCCACTTAACGTCCAAGATTATATATGGGGGGGCCCCAATGCTCTTCTTTCTTTCGGGCCCCACATGGGCATCAGGCTTAAATATATTATATCGTATCCCGTCACGAAGGGCCACTTTGTTTTCTAGCTATACGTATTACAATAGCCACAAACGCGTCAACGTTGCCGGGCAAGTTCTTTGTCACGTGTCTTCCTCCCGTCCACGTCTGCCAACGTAAAAACCTTGAACCGGGACGACACTTTTGCCACTTGCAAGGAAACACAAGCAAAAAAGAAAAAAAAGATATGGTCAGGGCGAGAAGAACCACGTTCAAAAATGGCAGATCGGTTTCGTAGTCCAGCCGTGAACGGAACGGTCCGTAAATTAAGCAATTTGCTAATGATATTCTTACCTCGCTCGTATTTCAACGTTACGTCCAGCTCTGGTTTTAATGCCGGTGCTACATCAGCCGATACGGCTTGCAATCTTGGTTAGACCTACCTCGCTGTATTTAACGGCCGCTGTATTTTATACTTCACCAGAAACCAATAGCCACGAGAGACAGAAGACACCAGGAGACACCCAGAGAAGTATGGAATTATGGATATCGCACGTGGCTTTGTATCCTGTCATTTACGTTTGTATATATTGCTTACGTTTCCAGGAATATTCTCATCTGGAGTCGGAGAAGAAGTTGCATATTTATATGTATATTTCTATGTGCAGATATATATGTATATACAGGAATAAAATGTCTCTTCGATGGAAGGTTAACCAAGCACGTCGTGGACGCGGTTCTCGTTTTATTTTAGCAGGATTATTTCCCGTCATATTTCAGATCGGGATTTGTGTACCCATCGTCCCTTTGTATTAATAATAACTACCCCCTATCTACATCCATCCCCCTCGTCCTACAGTCCCTCCTACAAGCCCTTCCGGCCGCGAGAGAGCCCCTTGTTTTTGTTTAGCGCTGCCCGAATGAGGGTACGCTTAAATCTTAGGATTATGGACGAGTGTCACGTAGCATCCCTTCCCCCTTCATTCCCTCCGCTTTCTATGTACACTGCCCTCCAAGTTTTGCGAGCAGAGAAAAACTGGGGCAAAAAAGTGCACGGACTTTTGGGTATAAGTGACAAAAATTTTCCAGCCCCATTACGGGGGTAATTTTGGGAATTCGTGATACCGATCGGAAAGACGTTTAAATAAGGGTTGAATGTAAAAGGGATGTTACTCCTAGTACATTATCGGTGCTGATGCTGATGATGGTTCGGTTATTGTTAGGTGGTTCTGAACGTAGCTCGATCCCGAGGTCAAAGGTGAGGGTTAATGAATGAATCGCCGGATATTCAGTGCAGCCACAAAGGAGCCAAGTCGAGCTACCAAGGCAAGACCTTCCCTTAATTAATATAGATTACTTCTAATTGTATATTTATCTATTAATTCATATTAAAGGGCCAACGAGTGTCTTCGGTCGGTTCATTCGGCTTAATCGGCCGAAGGGTTGTAAATTGATTGATGCCTCGGTACCGCGCACCCTTTGTTCCTTTTCTGACTACAGTCAACAAGCCGCAGAAGCAACAATAACTAAAAGTACTACCAATAATCATCAGCTGTAAGTATAAACCTTTATTTCAATCTCTCCTTTACCATTTGCGATTGAATCAATTGAAACGCCGTCCTTCCCCCTTAATAAGACGTCTTCGAGTTCCAGAAAATTCTTAATAAATTTAAATAAATTTTATTATACACAATTAACCATCTTTCAAGTATCAATTACGCAATTTGCCAATGGATATACCCGGTGGCTTTAATTCATTTTTACCTGATAATCTGATTCGTATATTTGTGAATGGCCCTGTATGCCTCTATAGAACTGTATATAGTAGTGATGCCCTTAGCTGGTACCTATCGGGCATGTTGCTATCGGGAGTGTTGCTTTCGAACAAAAGTAAATGAAAGCCGCGACTTATCCGCGGGGATGCTGGTTTTCTGATTGAATGGCTCCGCCGGAGGCACTCGAGCGAGTGCCCGTCCCATTCTCCATTTGATTTCCGAGGAGGAACACGCGCTGTCGAGCGAACGAGAGAGCGAGGTAGATGAGGAGTACGTCAGAGTGAGGAAGATAGAGTCAGGGATAGAATAGCGAGAGAGATGGAAAAAGAGAGAGAAAGCACACGGCATTTGATATCTGAAATCCCCAATATTTTTAAAAGCGCCCAGGATTGAGCCACCCTGATCCCCGTCTAGCACGACCCTCAAAGGCGAGCCTTCTGCGCGCCCATTAAAATACGAATAATAATTATAAGAGCGACGGCAGAATGATCAGTCCGTTTCAGACAGTGCGATCGCCTGTAAGTCTCTGTCTCTTCTGAGCCAGGAATCCAGAAGCAACGACCCCTTTCACGTTTTGATCGTCGTCGAGGAAGATTCAACCAGGAACGACCTTTTCTCTTTTTCATTCTTCCGACCTTCGACCCCTTCCATCAGATTCAGTGAAATCACCCACTGGAGTCACTGAGAAAATTCCTATATAATATTCGCGATTTGTTTTGGCCTTATATTGCATGGTTTAGAAATATTTTTTTTTTGGGAACAGATTACATGTTTATTCATAGAAGTGGTTGAAGTAGAAAAATTATAATTTTATTCAATTTTATAAGAATAATGAAGGATTTAGGATAATAGCGTGTTCGAATTGTCTTAGGAAGCATCGTTCGGGAAGGTGGCGAGAATTATCGCCGGGCCGGTTGGACACCGAGCGTCATTCTGTGATTGCTCGTTAGCGTGGCCACGGCCCCGTGTCTGTCACGAAATCGCTGATTATCATCGTTCAAGGAAACCAGCGACGCTACCCGCTATATCGCTCTTAACTTGTATATAGCAGCCATAGCGGCCATTACTACTTACCTACGTACCTCAGCCATTCCACGACTTGCTTGGCTAGAAAAAGCTGTCCGGGAGGCGGTGGCCGCCACGTTCGACGAGCGTAATGCGTTCACACATCGGTTCCTTCTTCTGCACGTGACGCACCTGAAGCCACGTGAAGCAACATGAAGCCACTTCAATGCGCTGTTGCTATTGTACGATTGTGACTGACTAATTTTAAATTGCGAAAGACATTACGTTACATGAGACATATTTGACATATTAAAGTGGAAGTAGACCTGCTCGATTACCATGCATGATATGAAAAGTGAAAATACAGGGGAGAAATCCTAAAAAAAAATCAATATAAAAAAGAGAGAAACCAAGGGATGGAGCAAGGGATAAATGATATATCGTATATGGGGAAGCTGGTATTATTGTTACATTTTGAGGGCTCGTCGAGCTTCCGCTCTTTGGAATCATGAATCATTTAGTGGACGACGCCCATATAGCGATTCAAATAACAATATCTAAGACCACCCTTGTCAAAACGTCACAACGACTACGGATTCAGCCCGCATATCAAGAACTGTCAGCCATTCGGACTAGGCAGCCTTGACAAATGTCCGGTAACAGGCTGCTTCTGAACCAATCTGATCCCTACCGAGAGTTCTGCACCCTCTACGTCACCTCCTGGTCATCCCCTTATTTCCTTCTCTACGAGGAATCTAAATCCCATGGTCACCAGGAGGAAGCAACCCTTTCGGATAGTCTTAGCCACAGCCCATCACATCCTTCCTGTCCACCCCGCATATCCAACATCGGCTCGTATTGAACATTTCCAAGAAGCGACTTGGATAATCCTAAAAAAAAAGCATGAAAAATGAGAACAATCGTAGAAACCGTCGAGAAAAATAGTCGAGTACAGTGGAGGATGATAGGCAGGATTTCTTAGAGGGATTCGATTTCATCCCCTGGCAGAGTTAAGCCAGCTCTGGGATTATCGGTCAAAGTTGGCCCGGCGGCTCGGTAGGTCAATTTGGTCGAAAGTTGGCTAAACAAATTGGTAAGATCAAGCAATATAAAAAGCGCTTGATGTAGCGGCTGTCCGTTCGGTAAGAAGATAATCCTAGCAGGGAGCTATGGTAAAGGCGAAGGAGAAGAACAAGGACGAGAAGGACAACGAGGACGACAGACTCCGGTCGCTTCATAGCACCGCAGCAAGGATTCCTCTTGATTGATCGAAGGACCTAGTCCCCATCGAGTAAGCTAGACCCTCTCCTCCTTCATCTTCAGCGTCCTGAACATTCTCATCTCCATTCCCTTCACCTTGCCCCTGCTCCCTCCATCAAATACCTGTAAGATCAAGACTATCCAAGTCCAACGTTCCACGTCCTTCGTATCTCAATATAAAAAAAAATCCAGTACCCCGTCTCTTCCTCTTCGTCATATCATCTATTACAGTCCCTTGTACCCCTGGTACCGATTCCGAGATGATACTCCTACTCACAAGTATCTCACTACGCGGAAGCCTCATTTCCACGGGAAGTATGAAAAAACTAGGAAGCAGCAAAAGATCCATCTCGAGTAAAAGAGCAAGAGCTTAGTAATGCTATAAATGAAGGTGGAAACGGTAGCCTCGCTACTAATGCGGCATCGAGCAGTAATGCATAGGATTATCGAGTCTTCCCATGGGCCACATCGGTCATTACGAAATAACAGTAATTAGAAGAGAGCGAGCATCGCGGCGCATATCGCGGCATTGTAAGAGAAGGCGCCTCCTTTCTTCCCTCTTTCATTTTTTCTTCCTCCCCCTCTCTCTCTTTCTCTGTCACTCAACTGTTTACGGGATCCTCCCGGTTTCTTTCTTCGCTCTGTAGAAACAGCACCGTCAAGGAGAGATTCGATGAGAGCGGATGCGGAGGGACAGTTGCGTGAGTCCTGTTCGCATTGTCGTCCCCGACCACGGCCAAGAGATAACTACCGACCGACTGTGAAGTACCTAGGCGTCTATATAGACCTTACGGAGTCTACCAATGTGGAGTACGCAGATACGTGTATAAGCGTACTAGAGGTTAGGCCAGGTCGGGTTACCCAACTGTACAGAAATGTCAAGAGAAACCATAACGCTGTAATTTATCGCCGTGAGCTCTATTGTATCCGTTTTCTACGAGGGCGGTGTGACGGATCAGAGACGAAGAGAAAACGTACTCTTGCCAGTTCGAACTCCGGATATGTGAAACCAGACATTTTCTACTTTTCTTTCTTACCGACAAGAATCTCAAATAATTATCAGATATACCCAATCACCATATAAAGATATCTTTGTATACTCTAGATGGAATTAATACTAACCTAAAAAAAAATAAAAAAGAATCTGTCTGAATAGTGTCTAATAAATTTTCACTGACCCGAGAAAAAAAGGGTAGCCATACAGGAACCGTTACACATTGTTTCCCAGCATAGATCTCCCACGCACTGATAAACGACAAATAAATAAAGACGGAATAAACGCATTTCTGGTGAACGTATAACCAGTCGAACGTAACTATACTATATATAGTCTACGTGTTATTGGTGAACACTTGAACCGTGACGGTCATTGCCGGAGTTATACGCGCATATTGTAACAGTTTATATTGGTATTAGCAAAAAGCGACATTCGCTGCGTGCGACGAATAACGTAGCTCAGGTTTAAACCATGCCTTTATACATATATGAGTATTATATATGATTGCGTCAGTGGTAGATATTCCCACCGTACGATTCGTACAGGTAAGGTAAAGTTGCAGACCTGGCTATGATCCGCGACCACGGATCGTGACTTCTGTGGGAAAAACCATAAGAAATGTAACCGTCCCTCTACGGTGCCACACGCACCTTCCGCTCACGGTACGATGAGTAGCTCTAGGTATGCATTGTGAACGTCATCATCAGGAACTCCGTTGATGCCTTTGTTGAAGACAAGGAGTAGGTGTCTCGGTGAAGTGATTTTCGAAAAAAAATTATTATTTTTGACGCAGTCGGTAAGGATGATCCCGCGCTAGGAAAAGTTTGGTAGCCGAAAAATCTTGATGGGAAAATTTGTGAATGGACCTGGTGGTCCATCAAAGCAATCACCTAAGGCTTCCTTACCCAGTCCTTGCATACCGTACTGATATTAAATGACAAAGGCAAAGGCATACCTTAGTAGAAGCCAGAAGGGGTAGGTAACGTTGCAAATTCTCGTGTACGCTACGTCGGCAACCCCCAAGCATCCACCGTCAGCCTCCTTTCAACCCCCTATTGGTATTTCGCGGGTAGGATGTTTTAAATACAAGGTCGAACCCTTCACTGTATATCATTCCTCTCGTATATTATACACCCTTAAAAGAAACCGTAGATAAAGGGTGGAAAAATTTAAAGGCAGCCGCAGGGTCTTTGATGTTGACACGTTGCGCTGGGATCTTTATGACTTCTTGGAAAATTAATCATTTCTTTTTGGATTTTCAATATTTGACTGGTTAATTTTGACCTGGTTATCTCTTGTGCTGTAAATATTATTTTTTCTTTTCTTTTACAGAGAGTTTTAGAATATACTCAGCAGTTCGTACCTGGTGGCAAATTCACTGCGACTTACCGAGGCAAAACGGGGACAGCCGGATATCGACTTTTGACTATTTGATGAGGAACAGAATGGCGGACTCCCTCGTGACCGGTCCCTCGACTACGAGAGTTCCTCTCAATATGCTAATTCTTTGTAGAGTTGACTTTATACCGACTTTTCTCCTTTCGTCGATCGTCTCAGGATGGACCGACTGGATATAGAGGAACAATAGAAGGAACCTGGTGAGTATATATGTATATACCCTCATCGTCGTACTCTTGAGAAAATTCGTATAATAACGTAAGGCCCCGGTTTTACCATCTGCACAAAGAACACCGCGCAAATAACGAGCAGTCGTGAAATCTCTGTTTGCCAAGGACCGTCATAAAGAAATTCGAGAATTATCAATTTCTCGTAAACACCTGGCGGAACTTGGGCCGACCTCCTGTGATTAGGCCTACAATAAACCCATTGTCTTGGACGTAGCTATAGGAGTGTGCTAGCCACACTCTACGGAAATATGTAACCCAGCTAGAGACGTTTAGTTTCGTTTTCCGAAATTCAAAGAACAGTGCATTGGGGTTTCCGTATCTGTGTAAACCCACCCTAAACGATAGGTGGCAAAGGCAGTAAAGTCAGAGAATTCAAGATGGAGCTTTTTTTTGTTCATAAGCTTAGAGCTGCTTTGTGCGTATTAAATTCGTTAACCCATCAACTAGTAAACTAGTAAAACACTCGTTTATCTTTTTCAATCGTGCATTAAACTGACCAATCAACCAATGATAGTGAGTCCGGTTTTCAACTTTTTCTTGACACGTTCAACCGCCCGTAACGATTCTACTGATCCGCGTTACGCTCGCGCCATTAGCTCCAGAATCAGGATAAAAAAGAGACAAGACTTAATCCGGACCTGTTATCCACTTAAAAAGTTATCGGACATCGTGTAGAACTTGACTGGGCCAGGACTTAGTCACGATTCACTGGGAACGTTGAAGAAGTCACTTGATGTTAAATCGTCCCTTATCACGAATCTACCCTAGCGCAGTGTTTAGTCGAATATGCCGAAAATTTACTGGATAAAAAAATATCATTCGTTCAGCAGGAAACGTCGGAAAATCTCATATTTCGCAATGTTATATTGGCGCGATTGGGTTATCGGGTGTGAATCGAGTTATCAAGTGGGGTGAACGTGAACGATTGAGAGGGTGGAAATATAGTCAGCTCGTTCAGATCGTTTGTTAGGCGAGGCAATGGCTCCTGTATTTCCACCCCATGCTTCGGCACTCGTCTCACTGAAAAAACCCCTTCTTTTACGGCCTATTGATTCCCAATTTCGCCAATAAGGGATGGGGTGGATGGCTTCCTTTTTTCTCCATTTTTTTGTTCCCTTACGCAGATACACTTGTTGAACGTGGTCTGAATTGAGGGGGAGGGGGGGGGGGGGGGTTGTGCGAGGTGCCGTGCAGTTCCGTGAGTCCGCCTAGCTCAGGGGTGACTTCCTTTTTTCTCCCCTTCTCTATTTCATTCATCCCCCAATTTCCTTCCCGTCTTTCCATCCGCTTTCATGCATGCTTCTCTCACTCTACACGCATCGTTTTTCTGTCTCATCTTTTTCCTTTTCTTTTATTATCAAGCTTGAATATGTGCTTCGCATAGGAAAACCCAGTGCTTGGGGTTGAAGGGGAACGAGGGCGATTTTATTGCGTGTTTGGGGTGAAACGGACATAAACGGCCGAGGTGGATAGGCGAATCGTGTATTGCGACAGGGGTTGGCGAAGCAGCCACAACCTGTAAAAGATATTCTCGCGGTGAGGAACGCGGGAAGGGATATTTCATGGTATCGAACATATAGCCTCGTTTTCCGGGCTCTTAGCAGCTATCCCCTGCCAGAGGGTCGATTGGGACAAGCAAGTAGAAATCCAGGCATAATATCAGAACGTGCTATACCCGCACTATTGATAATCCGAAATGCAGGTCCTGGTGCTTTGCGGGGAAATAAAGGCGACCCCTTTTAAATCATTTGACAGAGGGTGTAAGAGAGAGAAAAGGAGAGAGAGAGAGAGAGAGAGAGAGAAAGACAGAGAGAGACTGAATTAGACCAGGGAGAATTCGCACGCCCTCTTTCCGCCGCCAAACCGATAGAGGGCTATTTGGCTAAGAAGGGTTGCCGATATAAAAGGGTTGCCGTGGAATTGAAGGAGACCCAATGATTACCAGGAGAAAGAGCCATAAGCTACCCTCTCTTCAGCCCTCTACTTTCTCCCACCCTCACAGCCCCTTTCGCGCGTTCCTATCCAATGCGCAAAGTGGGTGGACGGTACTACAAGGGTGGCCAAATGCACACTCTCTCACCCAACCCAAAATTCTCATTCTCTCTCTCTCTCTCTCAGTTCCAGTACGCGAGTACCTATAGATTTCAGGATCATACGGGCTCCTTGGCAAGCGAGCCGACCAAGGGTTCTCTTGGTTGATTGAGGATAATTTTTATGGTCGCACAATCATGTGGGCACCGCAAGGGGTTTGTTGTGCGCCGCCCGAGTAAAATGGACAGGCGCTTCATAAAATCCTAAGGGTTCCAAGGCTTCATTCATCCTTTTTTTCCTTTCTCTCATCTTAAAGGATCTTCTTATGGCGATTAAACCCTGGCGTTTACCTCATCCGCTCTCTTATTTGCCAGTTATTCTCGCGACACTGAACTGAACTGCTCTCGCAGTTCAAATAGAAATCGGCACTATCCCTTTGTATAATTTCCCTGTTAAAACGCTCAGCGTACTGAACTATACGGCAGACAGAGATGCCACACTCTCGCGAACCACCTTTAGTCGGTGCATACATATTGGCTCTCTCAAAAGAGATCAGAGAATAGAGTAACGGTAATGGCTACAGTGTATAGTAATTATTACGGACGGACAGTACAGAAAGACAGACGAATGTACAAAATGAACAGACAGATACTGATAAAGGCAGGATAGTGGCTGCTACAATGAGAATATCGAGTTAGCTCACACACGGTTTCCTTTTTTATTTTGTCCTTTTTAGTCTCTCTCGAATCCTTTTTAACACGTGCAGTGCAGTGTCTATGGTCTATACGTACAAGACAAAGAGAAAATACGATAGGACCACCATACTTTCCGGAAGTAGCTAGTCGTCCTCGCAGTTAAATCGTTAGATCAAGATGCACCGTTCGTACCGGTCGAAAATCCTGTAACTAGTAGCATTGGCTTTTGCAGTATATATATAGATACACACAGATTATATATAGGTATATAAAGGTATATACAGACCGCACGGGGTAGTATTTACCAGAAGTTATCGAAGCGCGAGAGACGGAGAATTAAAGGAAGCGAGGAGGAACTCGATTCCTCTCCTCTCCTCTTCGTGCCTCTTCACTGCTCTTCTCTCCTCTGTTGAATCCCTTCGTGCATTTGGTCCTCCTCATTCCCCTTATCCTACTCACCCTCTTTAGCACTCACTCTCTCTCCCTCTCTCTCTCTCTCTTCCTCTCTCTTAGCGTCATCAGAAGGTTTCTCTTATGATAGTATCTTTCTCTCTCTCTCTCTGGTTTCTCTGGTTGTGAGAGGCGAGACTCTTCTCTTTCGATCCGGCGCCCAGATATCCCCCGTAATTACTAATAAGTTTTCGACACGAAATGAGGTGAGGAAAAGAGAAGGCTAATCCGAAAGTACGACCAAAGGGTTCAAACGAAAAGGAGCATGAGAAACCCACTCTCTCCTGACTCTCTACCTCTTGGAAAACTCCCCCCGCCCCCCTCGCCCGTCAGCCTACAAAGCCCCATCTTCTTCCCGGTGGCTTTCGAGTATCCGCTGCCACCATCACCAACCCCTACCAGCAGCATCAGTAGCATCCCCATCGCCAGGGTGATACCGAGAGGAAGCAGAAGGGAAACCAGTTAAAGATTTGCAATGTCTTTTCGATCCGACGTCGAGATATTCGTAATTACTGTTTGTGTTTCTCTCGTCGTCGGCTCTTCGTATTTATTTCCAACCCCCACTCCCTTGACTTCCCCTAGATACCTATACGTCTTCCAGCTTCTGTAAGAAGTCGCAGAAGGAAACTGTTTCTTGACTGATACTTTCCTCGTTCCCACCGTAACCATCCCTTCTTTTTGACTTTTTTAGTCATTGGTCCTTCACGAGTTCTTCTTCTGGATGATCGCAGTAAGAACAACAGATAAAGGAATGTGGAAGATGCCATAAAGATGTTACTCCTTTTTTTTTTTTAGTACGAGTTCAGGATCGACATGAAGATCGCAATATCGTCTGCCTAACTGGTATTAGCTTCCGGCGTTGTGGTGGGGTGTTCGTCGAGACGGGATTGACGACGGCCGTTAAAATTAGACAGGAAAAATCAATCAATATTTTATGATCCTTAATAATCGGTTTGCCGCTTCGCGCGGCGCCCTCTGAGTCTCTGTGACACGTTAACTGCTCCATTGTCCTATAGTACCGGGCTACGTCGTTTATCATTACGCCCCGCAACGAATTCATTGGCTAATGATTATAATAAATAGGAGATTTACGGCCGATGTCTCCATTTCACCTTCCCGATTGACGTAGCACGCGGAACGTACCAATCATCGTATCTATATCTATAGTATACAGTGATACCGTGGTACCTACGACGAGAGAGGGCGAGAGATTTTCGTCAGAGGATTTTCATAAATTCACCTCGATAATAACAGGGATTTATTTGACGGCGTAAAAGTCATTTCCCTGAATTTTCAGTCAGGATCGGAAAAGAACCTTCCGCTAGCCAAAGAGCCTCATTTGCTACTCGAATGCCTTCGAGCGGTAATGTTTTCCTTGCCGACTTCGCGGCTTGATTTATTTTATTGCTTTTGGACTAACGTTCAGCATTTATTTCTCTAAATTACAAGAAAGGGGTGGCCCTCGCGCCAGTCGTGACCTCGCTAAATGCTTCTCTACCCCTAGCAATGCATTGCCATCCTGGACGTTCTAGCCCAGGACCAATCCCCAGCCGAGCATGTAACTTAAGAGCACTGAGTCAAGAAGAGCGTCGCGACGCTTCGAAACTAGTTATTCCCTCCAAAAAAGACAATCAGACAGTATAGCAAGGGAATTGTCCACAGTGAAATTGCCATATGATTTCGCGAAGCAATTACTGATTCTAGTATGGTGTATGTATGTATATATAGAAATGGCCATACACAAAATGACACTCGTTTCGGTTCTATCCTTACGATCTTACTGTTTGCGATAGTCTTAGGGAGGGTGACTTGGTTCTGGGGCGGCTATGATAATTGTAATGAACGCCTCGAGATTCCGCGAGCCCATCTGCGTCCCATTCACCCTCTCGAAAGCAGCGAGCACTCGGGACAAACTCAGGAGCTCTTAAGTACCGAACTTGTTCGAATTGATTTAAGTGCTGAATGCTAAATCAAGCGAATGCTGGGGATGAGAAAATTTACGAGTTCTCTATATATAGCATACAGCTTCTAGATACAGCGCTGAGCTTTTCTAGTTCTTCCTTCCTTATTTTTTTCTCCTTGGACCATATAGCTTTAATTATTTTTTTATTTTTTATCTCTATCAGGACACGACTGTCCGATGTAACGTGGATTAACAAAGGAAAAAAAAGTTTACGGAAGCCTGGAAACAATTTTAATCAGCATTAAGCGACCCGTCACTTATGTCTCATCTTCTCCGCTCTCTGCTCTCGTCTCATCTCCTGCTTTGCCTGGTGTACTGCAGTCAGACTGCATAATAATTTGATGAAAAACTTTTGCCACAGAGCCAAGCGGCCTCAGACTACCGAATATCGCGTCCAGTCCTTTTTCAAACGTCTGCCTTGAAAGTATCCTTTCCACGTCACATTTGCACTGGCGTGCCGGCCAAGAGAGTAGATACGCTTACGTATCACGCACTGGTCAGCTATGTGAATTCAAAACCGAAATGACTTTTTCAGAATCAGACGATTACATTTTTTTTTTACCTCTACCTACATATCAAGATGCCAATGAAAATCAGATTATACAGTCGGTTGACCAGGGGTCTCAAAAGGGTCAATCAAATTAACAATTCTGGAACGTGTGAAATCGTTAAGCCACGTACGATACTAATGGCGGATTCATAATAAGTTAGGAAGCGAGTGGGTCGCCTCGATTCTTGGTAAGGTCACGTAAGAATGGTTTCAGAAGTCAGACCGACGCGCGTATCTGCGTTTTATTACACGTGTCCACACGGGAATGGCCGACAGGAGCCAGCAATATTCATAAATCAGGAATATCGTTGAACCGGGCGACGCACGATGTCCCAGACTGGACTACAACTACCATGAGGATACAAGATGTCGAAGTACCATCCAGTACGTGTATACCTATTTTTCGTATGCTTCAACACTAAGTCTCGTTTCTATATTACGACTTTACGTGTAAACTTGTTAAGCACTGACTCGGTATTTTTATGTAGATCGTATCTGATGGACGTGTAGTGTGAGAACGAGCTAATGACGCGTAGACTGCGACACTCGTGCGCACACGCCTTCCTCTCTTACGTCTCTCTACATCTTTCATAGGAACCAGCCTGTACCCCACTTTATAATATCCTATAGCTAACCTCCGATTCCCTCAGCCACACTCGATTACCTGGAAGGGGTACAAGTTCATGCTCGTCGGCTTTCGAAATGATTGAAATACGTCGGGACGCGAGAGTTACTTCGTATTGCCCTTATACGGGGCGGCGCTGGTAAATCCAACGAAAGAAACTGCCCTGGCGACGTTAATTTGTGAACGATTACGGGCACCTGGTGCTCCGACTATCTTCAAGACGGGACAAAGACACACGGGCCACGGCGGCCATCCTGCATTCTTCCTCCAGACGATGCCCTCCACGTTCACTCTCGTATCTCACCTCTTATATACCTCACTAGCTAGTCGCTAGTAGCCATACTGCCAAAGAAGAGGAATATTAAAGAAAATCAAAAATTCCATATACTACTTATTATCGTACCTCTCGAATAAGTGATAATACCAAAAAGTACATTTCATTCAAGTGATTTTCCATGAAAATCGAAAATTCGAGAATTTACCAAGGTATCTTGATTTCCATTGGGTAACTAGATACCCCATTAATAGGTGCATCGGTCGGAACCTGTTCTCAGGCTCAGAATTGCTTTACGTAGGTATAAAGGATCGAAGGAAACCACATTCAACCTGGACACCCCGTTGCTAATAACTCGACGTGGACGCGACGGGAACGTTAAGAATCGCGAATTATCCTGATGTCCTTGACAATTAAAATTCCATCGAATGGAAAGGCGACTGTCCCGATACTAGCTTTTAGGCCATCTTCTTTCCTTAATACTCCATCCAGCTGGGTTCGTTTTCTCGTCTTACTCTTAACCATGGATACTTACATATTTACTTGTACGTCTTTACTACTGTCTATTACTACGTGCGTGCAAGCATATGCAATTACAGCAGCATAGCCCAGCCCTTGCGTTATTATTTCTCTAATATTCTCTTATTCTGTATGACTGTCTGCCGTCTGACGATCAGACGTAAACTGAAGCGAATGACTGCCAGAGTACGAGGATGATTGTGATTAATTAATTTTACTCCGTCGAGACACTTAGTTTCCGTTCGTTTAAGCTCGTTAATACCAGGGGCTCCCCGCCAGTAGTAGCATGTCCCACTCGTTTACACGGGTGCATGTAAATTTATCTGTTATTTTGACACGAGAAATGGCCTCGCTTTCGAGCCACGCAAGACTCTTGCGCTCATTCGCTCTTTCACTACACTCACCGTCCCTTTGGTTTTAGCCCAGAATCCAACGAGGGTTCTGTTCGAGTTCAGGAGCTCACGGATCGCGCAATCGTTTATGTTTATGTGTCTGTTACTGTTTACTACGTAAGTGTCATTTCGTAGTGAATGATGCCGTTACAACTAACTTTTCCATCGGCATCATCATCAGCCACAGCAGCGACGTCCCAGCTCTGCCTGCTGGCTCTCTGCTGGCTGGACGCGCCGTAAACAATAAAATGAATTTTAACTTTTAGAACATAATTCTACCCCGCTAATGAAATTAGTGTAGAATCCTGCTCTCGTTCCTGATGTTGTTGCTCTTGCTACTGCTTCTGGGGTCTTCATCCTCGGTATTTACCGTGTCGTGGGAAGCTGTTCGCGGGTCAACCAACGACTGGCTGAAGTTTCCCTCCGGTTTTACATTAGCCGCGACTTCTTCGGCGTCCTGCGTCGAGACGCTCTCCTTGTGAGAAACGCATACAGTTCAGGGATTCTGACCCTTCAAATGTTCTGTTACGATAATTGCCGAGATTAAAGGTGGAACCAGCCTGCGTTCGTGCTAGTTAAAAGTAACGACCGATCTTTTCCTCGAAATCCTTCAAGAATATTCTCTACCTTCTCCTTATCGTATCTTTCTCTTGTTCACGTTACTTCTTCCTATCCCAGATTCTATCCAGCCACGTGTAGTGTCAGTGCCACTAACGTAACGCGTCGCGACGTTGCGCAACGAGACCCCGGCAGCAGGATATAAAATTAATCGCGATCTAGATTTCTAGATTGCAGGGAATGCCAGCAATTGCGAATCGTGGGAGTGAGCTTGCAGTAGATGAAGAGGGACGAGGGGGGAGAGGGGGACGATATGTGAAATTGAATACATTCGAAGGCGAGGCACGAGGAGAGAATTAGGGAAAGAGGCAATGGCGAATGCCATTCCTGACCCGGCGCGAACGTTTACCCGCTCATCACATTATTGTTTGGCTTCAATTAAACTTCCATTATATGTAATCCTGCCATCATTTACGTATCGCCATTCTCAGACTCACTCACTGCGGTTACCGGTTGCATTACTTCCTCATTGGAACGATCTACGTACGCGTTCCACCGTGCAGTACGGCATCAACCTATTCTTTACCCTTATTCACTTTATTAATCTTTTTTCCTTCGTTCGTCTTATCTCTCTCTTATTCCACTAACATCGTTCATCAGCTGAGAAATGTCCTCACCGTGCGAACCGCTCTAACGAATGTAAGGCGCTAAACGATCGAACCAGCGGCTGATCGTTCTCAAGCCAATCAAACCACCCAGTTTTTGCGTTGTTACACTCATTGATGTTCCGCCGACCTCAGTAATTGTCCAATACCATGTGAGAGAAAGAGACAAAAAATATACGACACTCTATAGACAGTGAAGTTTTATCATTTTTTCAGATACATTTTCATCACTCGACAATGTATACAAATATCCTAAGAATTCATACTTTGGCGTCACGCTGTATCAGACAGAGTCAGCATTGACGCGTACCTGACCTTCCTCAACTACCACGTGATCCCTTTGTCAATGAGATATCCATTTGGTTTACAAGCTCACAAGGACCCGTTCACGTGGTTCGCATTATTGCCTTATGGCCCGTCTAAAAACGCCGACTCTTCGGCTGAACGGGGTCCCATAAACCAATAAATACCGAACGATTCCCAGTATAAACCCTGTTGGGGCCCAGACAATGGGACCGAAGACAATGAAACGTTAAAGATTCCGCTTCTCTTTCCTCTTCCATTTTTCCCTTTCACAAATTAAGGAAAAGACGAGCTATACTAATATCGTCGTAGGAACACGGTCGAATGTATTTGATAGATGCCGAACGCGTTAACGAATCGTCAGGGGGAAGAACAGGCATGGTACTTGAATTAATATTAATTGTAATTACGCTTCGCGACCATCCGTACAAACAGAGAAAGACACATATTTGCTTAATCAGCTAACGGATGAGCAAGACTAGGAAAGAAGAGTACTACTAGAACTAGCAAGTGGAACTAGACTCATGCTTCAGGAAAAGCACATGAAATTCTAGAGAATTATGACAAAGATGAAAATTACATATTATAACCTAAAATTAAAAAAAAAAATTATGTTTAATCCGATCCTATAGTTTTCTGGTATTTTCAGAAGATTTTTAATCTTTATAAAATTTTGGATATCTATTTATCAGAAAATTGCATTTTATGTAGTTTAGTATGTGTACGTGAATAAATACGAGACTGAAGAGTCGCATGGATGCATACAATGGAGGATGCAGAAATGACCAGCGGCCAAGGATGCATTTTATAGGTCCGATGCCTTTTATAGTCCGCGGATGGCTGGCGGCTCTAAAGAGACTGCAGCGATGAGGAATCCCGTGCAATTAAACGCTTATTGCTTGCATATCTCCGAATCGATCCGCCACTAAAGTGAGTATTGGCGTTGGTAGTAAAACCTCCTAGATAACCAAGCAGATGACCATCCTGACTTGGTTGGTCCTCCTGTTCAGTTCGTCCTTAAATGACCACAGTAATGGCTACGATCTACTTAAATCATTTTCACGAAGTTAACGACCGGCTGTGTCATTATCCTTACCGATAATTATTCTCGCATCGCGAGACATGTGGGACTCTGTAATTTTAAGACGAAGCAAAAACCATGTGTACTAGAGTCCCATAGTGATTTCAATGGAAACATATATATTTCACAAGATATGGTTAAGAGTGTATCATAGCCATCGCTCTCGTCCTCGAAGATTGAAGGAACGAGAAACCCATAGAAAAGAAAGAAAAAAAAGGACTATAAATATTTTCTTCCCCGTTCAAGTCATCCGCGATGGAGTGGTTGATTTTATGATTTTACAGCCACCCATTTTATGAAGCTGTCGATTAGATTCGCGGGGCCAGTTTATACCCGACCTTATATCTATAGTAGGTAGGTACCTTATATCAGTTCTAAAAAAAAAGGGAAAAACCTCAAGCTCTTTTATACAACCCAGCAGGATCCACGTATCTCTAAAGAATTTGATTGATTTTTTACATTTTATCGATCCCGCATACTATAACGACCATTCCATTTAACGAGGAGATTCCTCCACTAATTCCCACTGTCCTTTCCCCCAAAAAATAGAGAGAAAACAAAGAAATCCCATCCTCCGTATACCAATTGTCCTTCGATCCTTCCAGGTATAAAGGATCTCGTCCCAGCGTCCTACACAGACTGGTTCAGATCTTCCGACCAGAATCAAAAGTTACATATGACAGATTCATACGGTGCCCATATATCGCGCAATGCGTGGGTGTCTTTCGGCGGCGCCCAATCAGCTCTGATAGACACATAATTCAGAATTGTCAATGTGATCGTACATACGTGAGCATATGTGTAATGCGCGCGAGTCAGCCTCTCGGACTCGCTGGCTCATTAAACAAGATGGTCGAGCGCGATGGTCGAGCCACGTTTTAGTCGGAGCGGGGCTCATTGCTACATTACTAATTTCCGCCCTGGGCCATACGTCCAGTGCGTATCTCGTACACAAGTGCAACATGCGTTAGTATAGCTACGCAACGCAACACGCTCTTCCACATATGTATACGCACGCGGGATATACTCACTGCCGGGGTAGATAATGCGTCCACCTACAAACCAATCTATTAGGCGCCATCTCTCTGACTGCTCACTTAGAGATCGAGTTCTCTTACCGTCCTTACGTTATAGTGTCTCTCAGTGCACCGGAAGTCGACGGAACACCCACACGGACCCATTCAAACCCTTGACTGTACTGGCAAACATCGCACTTCTAATATCTTCTAGCGCACGACGCTCAGCGTCCAAGAGGAAGTTTGGCGTCGAGTAACAAAGACTTTAGGGATATAATCGTCATTGAGAGTAATAACAACTTATAGTGACTTGAACAGTCATGCGCTCATATAATTGTATATTACTGGAGGCAATCAATGGCGCGTTGGAGGTGGTGGTGGAGAAGGAGAAGGAGGAGGAGGAGGAGGAGGAGGAGGAGGACAACGTGGCGCTTGGAACTCGCGTTAAATTCATTATTCTCAATTCTCGTAAACAGGCAGTTATAAATTATTCAGGCCGAATGGCTCGCTCCACGTTGAGATGACCTAAGCGCTAGGATAGCTGCTAACTGCCGGTAAATTAGCCAATTGAGGGCTTCGAGTATCCGCGGATATCTTATTACATACTTCACGGTTAACATATACACGTATGGTCTAGGTATGAATAACACGTGTATCTGAGTTAATTAATAGACGGATTAATGGATCTTTCAATCTTATCGATGCCTTCCACGTGCCGTGTTATCCATATGGTAAAGATGATTTTTCAGATTTTAAATATCTCAATGTCCTAAGAGCTCTCCATGGCTCGTTTCCTCGTCATTCACTCGATCGTCTTCCGGTGAACGGAGAGTGAATCGTCAACGGAATCGGCGGTTTCGCCTCTGGTGCGATCATTATAACGCGTTTACGTGGGCGAGCCTGTGACGAAGGTGGTAGCTGCCAGCTGGCCGGAACGACCAACACGAACAAGGAATCATCGTCCTCTATGAACATCGCTTTAGGTCTTCCTTCATCGTGGTCTTCTTGCAAGGTCCACTTCCTCCTTCCTTTCCACCTCCACTTCTTGAGGAAGGAATACGGAGAGCAGCGCGATCATTTGTGCCGCTTCCGTCGTGACGTCGCACGCTCCGAGAAACCGGTAAGCAAATTTATTCTCCTTAAGAGACGTCTCCCGACCGCGTCCAGCCGTGTCATTACTCCCTTTCACGATGCTCGTTAGCGAACTTACGCTCCCGTAAACGACGGCCCCCATAATAGCTAGGCATCCACTATAGGCCGTGAGCTAGCATAGCTCATGCTCATAGTACTAGACTAGCTGTATACCGACTCCAGCTATAGCATTGCTATGGCATCTGTCTATCTCTGCGACTAGCTAAAAGACACAGGATCCTGCATACCCCAATGAAACTATGGCTTATGAGCATCGCGATGGAAAACTCTTCCTCGTAGAAGAAAACCGTCGTTATCCTTCGGGAAGTTCTTTCGAGCGTGTTGCACCTCCTGAAGAAGCTCTGGACCACCTCCTGGTTCTGTGTTTACTACCGACATAGATTCAAATTGAGCTTTCCGTTGGCGGTTGGGGGGGGGGGGGGGGGGGTGGTGGGAAAATA